>CM033795.1:39913799-40016424 GCA_019656835.1 Rhododendron ovatum
CTCAAAAAAAAATTCCAACAAAAAAAACTCTCATTATCTCCTTTTCCAATCATTACTTTCATATCTCTCCCATATCTTCGATCATTAATCTCATTTCTCTCTCTATATCCCTCAACTCATTACACCTATCTTCAATTATCACCCTAATTTCTCTCTTCACTCATTACCCAAAAATCAAACTCAAAATTTTTTAACGGAACATAGCATTAGTTCATACTTTTACGTCCATACAAAAGAAATGGAAAATGACATTGCAGCCACGGAATTTATCTATAGATGCAACTATCCAAGTTCAGAAATAGTGACGTGATAACAAGATACCCATGTAACAAATAGATAAGGGTAAGATCAGTTTCATAAGCATCAGCTACCGTGATTCGTTCAAATCAACTTTGTGCTTTTTAAAAGAGGTAAAATAGCAAGATATGATTAGGGATCATGCACGAATTTGACACAATGAAAAAGATATTGGTAAAAGACTACCATCCAAAACAACAATAAAAAGCAACATCTTATAAATGATGGCACTCATGTTGGGCCTAATTCACCCACTTTTCCCGCAGTATTACTCGGAACGAGGGGAACAAGTACAAGAAATGCTATCAAATGCATAAAGACTCTTGGAGTCAATTAGATGCATATTGTGGCAATTGTGAAACCACTCCCAACCGATCAAATCACAGTTTCCCACAGTATTACCCGGAACGAGGGGAACAAGTACAAGAAATGCTATCAAATGCATAAAGACTCTTGGAGTCAATTAGATCCATATTGTGGCATATTGTGCCTGGGCTTTTGCCCGAGACCAAAATTTCTCAACCACCTCGATCTACCAAATTCATTAGCAATTTGGCATTATTAATTTCCCAATTTCTTCGAATATTTCCTCTGGCTCATAATTTATACTATTGTGAAAAACAGCTATAAATCATTAGCCATTTGAGTTATATATATATATATATATATATATATATATATATATATATATATTGTCTTACCATTCTGATAACAGCGACTATAAATCTACCAATTGGTTTTTAAAATATTAAAAGGCCAGGATAAAATGATGGAATATTTCTAAAATGCTGCGAGGTGATAATTCATTTTCATCAAATATGTATTCTCCAGACATAATTAATCCTTTTGTGGAGTGGAGCAATCTTTGTCAAGGAAAAAAACAGGTTGACAAATCCACAAGTCTCTTACACCATTGACTTTATAATGTTTGAAAATCGAAAAAGTTAAAGTTTCCGGAAAATGCATGAGAAGTCATTTTTTTTTTTTTTGACATGATCATAAGAAACAAAAAGCCAACTAACTAGGGAGATCCCTTACAAGCAAATCATGAAGTCCAGGCGGAATACAACCCGGTAAAGACAAAACTTTCCTACTAAGGCAATTGGATGCTAGCCAGTGAGCCACCAAGTTTAAATTCCTAGAGCACCAAACAAAAGACCAATTTGTAGCTGCTGCCCAACCTTTGATATCCTCGATAATAGCATAAATCTCCCACGGGCAATGAGTAGACAAGCCATTGATGCAATCAATTAGAGCTTTACAATCTGATTCAAAGATTACCTCTGTTAGGTTCAGTTCTTGCGCAGCAATGCAAGCTATACGTAAGGCCCACGCCTCAATAGAAATAGCTGAAGAACCCATAATTCTACCAACCCACCACCAAAGAGCATGTCCACCATTATCTCTGGCAATGACGCCAAAGGCAGCCTTGCTGCTTTTAAGCTCCATCACAGTTCATTTTAACAACATTTGAGGGAGGAGGAGCCCACTTGGCCACCCGAGGAGGTTTAGGGGTCCTTTCCCTGTCATCTGAAAATAATGCCAGAAGATAATCTTGATTCACCACGTTAGCCTTAAAGATCACCTCCTCAGGACAAGGTTTTCTTCTATTGAACACAAAATCATTCCTAGATTTCCAAATAGCCCAACTTAACTGGAAAATGATAGCCACCACTTCTGCACTTGTTTCCTTCGAGAGATCACCATAGAGCAAATCTTCCATCCATCTGTTAACTGCAACTATTTGTTTGTCCAATACCCAAAAAGCCATATTACTCCCAAACCAAACCGCCCTAGTCCAATGACACCGAAAGAGCAAATGCTCAATCGATTCATTCTCACTACCACAAATGGGACAAAGGGGGGAATGAGCGCACTTACGACGAAATAAATTCTCTTTACTAGCCAACCAATTATGGACCACTTTCCACATAAAATGCCGCACTTTGGGGGCTGTAGGGATAGCCCAAAGCCTTATCCACATAGATTTAGATGGAGTGTAGGAAGAAGAAGGTTGATTTGAAGCAAGATCGAGAGTCTTTTTGAAAGCTTTATGATACCCAGACTTGACGGAGTACTTGCCGGAGCTATTAGAGTGCCAAATCAGTTTGTCTGGGAACTTAGAAATGCTAATGGGAATCTTTAAAATGGCTTGAGTTTCCTCTTCAGATACACATTTCCTCAATTTTTCAACATCCCAAGATTGATTACTTTGATCAATAAAGTCAGCCACCTTTATCCAATCACACTGTTCAGGAGGCAAGGAGTTGATTTTTGCTCCAGTCAGTCCTGGCACCCACTTGTCTTCCCAGAATTTAATAGAGTCTCTGTAACGCCCCGATTTTCGGAAATAAAATCGGAGGTATTAAATATTAATTTTTTTGAAAATTTATTAAATTAAATTCAAAATCTCAAACAGATAATTCACCCTAAAGATTCATCTATTACAAACCATTGCGGAATACTGAAAATAGTCTTCGTGGTAATAATTTAGACAAAATAACAGAGCCGTCTTCTAGGATTGATACGGGCCCCAAGTGTATACTTGCTCAGTCTCCATCTCCGGATTCATCTCAAGGTAATATCGCCCTCCTTCAGGGTCCTGAGTCTCTACCTGATTCTCTGCAAAATCTGACACGGATGCCAGACAATCCGTGCCTGAGTGAAAAAGTTCACTCCGTAATATAATCCAACCCAATCACCCCTCATTTGCATTATAACTAGCAGGTAACAATATATCATCAATGCAGAAAAGCAAAATACCTATAAATCTATTCATTATTGATCAATAACATAACCATAAGGAAAATCTAGTCATGCCCAGACCATAACTAGGGTTTGCCTATCTTAATCACCACTTTAAAATCACTTCGGGGTTCCTACCAATTCTATCATCACAAAACATCGCTGGACCACCTGCCAGGTTTTATCAACACAAAATATCACTGGTCCACCTACCAGGTTTTATCAACACAAAATATCGCTGGACCACCTGCCAGGTTTTATCATCGCAAAATATTACTGACCAACCATCAGGTTTTATCATCGTGAAATGTCACTGACCAACTGTCAGGTTTTATCATCGTAAAACGTCACTGACCAACCGTCAGGTTTTATCATCGCAAAACATCACTGGACTAACCTCCAGGTTTTACTGTCGCAAAATATCGCTGGACCACCTGCCAGGTTTTATCATCACAAACAACGCTGGACCACCGCCAGGTTTTATCATCAGAAAATATCACTGGACCACCGCCAGGTTTTATCAAAACATCACTAGGCTTACTTTGCCAGGTTTTATCATCAGAAAATAACTCTGGCCCTATCCACCAGGTTTTATCAAAACATCACCGGGCTTACTTTGCCAGGTTTTAAATCATCACTGGACTCCCGTCAGTTTCAATTCATCACTGGGCTTACTTTGCCAGTTTCAATTCATCATTCATCATTGGGCTTACTTTGCCAATCATCATTCATCAATCAACACTGGGCTTACTTTGCCAGTTTTAAACCATCAATCCAACTCATCACATCTCAAAATCCCGCCTGCATGCAATCTAAAAACATAAAACTTTCCAATTTATCCATTATCTAGCATCGTCTAGATGAGTTCTATTTTGCAACACCACCCCATGTCTCTAGGGTCCAATCTAGCATTCAAATCAAATATCGATGCAATATACAACAAATCAATAATAATTAAAACAATTAATAAGCAATGTAATCACACAACTTATTATGAACGGGCCGTTGCCCTTAATCTTGTAGGGTCACAATGTCAATAATAAAGTAAATATTTAAAAGAAATTAAAAGAAAAATTTTCTGGGCTCTTTATTAATTAATTCTAAGATAATAGATTAATTAAAAATTAATTTAAATACATTAATTAGATAAAAATATTGGAATATTTATCATGACCTTAATAAGAGTCCTACAGGTCCTATGCAACCAGTTGAGTGACAAAAGTTGGGTTCGGAGGGTCATGGGATTAATTTAAATAAAGACGTTTAAATAAAGTGGCCGAAAGTGAAATAAATAGATAATAAATAATTTACAAATTTAAAATATGTTACAGTTAACAAAATTTTATCTTCAGAATATAGGGAGTCTAGATAAAATTATTCGGGCATTTATAATAAGGTTTATGAGGTCGTAAAGAATTTTTGATTTGAAACGCTATAGAAATAACAATAAATAGTAAATTAAATAAAAAAATATTAATTTAACAAGATATCACCTTTGAGATGCAAGAAGTCTAGAAAAAATTGGTTTGGGTGTTAAAATGTTGTTTGGAAGGTCGCAAAGATTTTTCATTTGTAAATTTTGATAGATAACTAATAAATAATTTAATAAATAGATAATTAAAAAAAAATATAATCTTAACAAGTTATGATCTTTGAGGTGTGAAAAGGCTAGAAAAAATAGTTCGGGGGTCAAAAATAGTGTTCGCGATGTCAAAAAGTTGATTCGAACCAAAACAGTTCACACCGCAAGGTTGGACCAGTCAACCTTGCGGCTGGAGCCTTCACCGCAACCTTGGCTCTGGTTCTTGTGGTCCGAACCTTGCGGCCGCAAGGTTGAATGCAGATTCGGTTTTTTTCATTTTTTTGCTACGGTTTCGATGCATGGGACCATTTGGGCTATTGGATTACGCATAAAAACACTTAATATACTTAGAGGAGTGTTTGGAAGGGATTATAATACCTTGGTTCGGGCCGAATTGATTTTAAAACGAAACTTGGAATTTTGGGGAAGACGACTTCGGTTTTGGCGATCGGAGGACCTTGGGCTCGAATTGAATGATGCTTGGGGATACTTGGGGTTGAGGGATGTGATTGGAATGATCAATTCGGGTCTCGGTTGGGTCTCGGTACAAAATCCGTTTTTCTCTCTCTTTCTTTCTCTCTCTAGAATTTCATAGATTGGAGTTCGATTTTCTTCGATTTTTCTCTCTCTTCTGGACTGGTGGGACGTAGAGAATATTTTGGTGTGCCCTAGGGTCGGAGTGATGGGGTATTTATGGACGAATTTGGAAGAGGGTGACGAAATCGAATTTAATTAAAACTCTACCTCTTGGGTTAGGAGATGGACGGAAATACGAACGAATTTGTGGCTAGGGAGGAAGTAGAAACTGAGTAGGAGAGGGAGAGATGGAAATAATTTGTATGCATGCATGCATGTAATTTAAAAAAATAATAATAGTAAGATAATTAAGATAAGATAATTATATTTGTATATATCCATAAGGAAAAAAAATATATATATATATTATTAATACGAATAATACTTTTTTTTTATGATATTATTAATGCTATTAATAATATTAACTCTATTATTTTAAAAAAAAAAATAGGGTCGAAAATCCAGGTTGTTACAGTCTCCATTCCCTACATTCCACCTTAACCCTTTATGAAGCAGTTCCTTACCCTCAAGTAAACTACACCAAATCCACGAAGGAGAAGAACCTCTACGGGCTTCCAAAGGAGAGCTATTAGGAAAGTAAGCCCTTTTAAAACTTTTGCCCAAAACGCATTTGGATTACTCCCTCCGTCCCACTTTGTTCCGCCTGTTTCCTTTTTTGGACGTCCTAAAAAACTGTCTATATCTCACAATCTAGAATATTTTATATATTCAATATGGATCTTGTTTGATAAATCTCAATTTATTTTATTAAACAAAGTTTTCGAAATCATAAAAAACATTATAGATTGTGAGATATAGATAATTTTTTGGGATGTTCTAAAAAGGAAACAGGCGGAACAAAGTGGGACGGAGGGAGTATTTATCAAACGCCAAAACTGGTTGGCAAGAAGAGCAATATTGAATGAGGCAAAATCTTTGAATCCCAAACCACCCTCTCCTTTTGGGGTCATTAATTTCCTCCAAGCACCCCAATGAATACCACCTCCTTTCTCTCCTTTTCCGCACCAGAATTTACTAACCACTGAGTTGAGTTTTGAGCAAAGAGAAACTGGAGCCTTAAAGCACATGAAAGGATACAAAGGCTTACCTTGAATCACAGATTTGATAAGAACTTCTTTTCCGGCGTGATTGAGATTTACCCTTCCAAAGCCTTGAGCTTTCCCCATAATGTTATCTCTAATGAATCCCAAAGACTCTTTTTTGGATCTCCCCCACACGGCTGGAAGCCCCAAATATTTAGCATCAGACTCCATCTCTTCCATGCCCAAAATCTGTTTAATCTCCTCTTTGATCCCCATGGAGGCATTGGCTGAGAAAAAAAGACTGGACTTATGCACATTAATCGAAAGTCCAGAAGCTTCACTGAAACAAGCAGCTAGCTATTTGAAATTTGAGCAAATTTGGGGGTTTGCTTCAAGGAAAATTAGCGAATCATCTGCAAACTGGAGGTGGGAAACAACTGGACAACGTCTTTTCAATCTGATACCTTTCAAGGATTTGTTGCAAACTGCCTTTTGCATGAGAACTGAAAACACATCAGCCACTAGAAGAGATAAATAAGGGGAAAGTGGATCCCCTTGACGAAGCCCGCGACTAGGAAGCATCTGACATACTTGACCCCCATTCACATTAATAGAGTACTTAACCGTACAAACACACTGCTGCACCCAACTAATCCATTTCCCATCGAACCCCAATTTTTCCAAAATTTTGAGGAGAAAATCCTAGCAAACGCGATCATAGGCTTTGTTCAAATCGAGCTTAATGGCCACCGAAGCTTTAGAACCAGATTTTTTATGCTTTAGAAAGTGAAACACTTCATGCCCACTATGACGTTATCTTGAATTTGACGGCCAGGGATGAATGCAGATTGTTGCTCGGAAATCAAACCATGAATGAAAAGTTGGAGTCTATTTGTTAACACCTTCGAGATAATTTTGTAGATAAATCTACAGAGACTAATTGGGCGAAAGTGGTTAATCATCTCTGGATTCAACACTTTAGGAATCAATGTGACATTTGTATGGTTCATCTCTTTCAGCAAAGCCCCATCAAGGAAAAATTTTTGGACAACACCAAAAATATCATCTCCAACCACATCCTAATACTTTTGGAAAAAAAGGCATGGGAAGCCATCCGAGCCAGGGGCTTTAAGAGGGCCCATCTGAAAAACTGCTAAACGAACTTCATCACGAGAAATAGGCCTAACCAAAGCAACATTTGTCTCAGGGGAAACAATAGGATCAATTAAACTCAGTAAATCATCAAAATCCCTACTGGGAGGAGCACTATAAAGGGATTGAAAATGAGATTTGATGATACCTGTTATCTCTTTGCTGTTAGTTTACCAGATTCCATCCCCATCTTTTAGCTTAACCACTTGATTCCTTTGACGTCTCTGAATAGTGGATAGATGAAAGAAGCGGGAATTTTTATCTCCCAACTGCAACCATTTTATCCGAGACCTTTGATGCCAAAATAGAGCATCTTTTTGCCATAGGTCCTTCAATTTGCATAAAAGCCCCTTTTCAATCTCCACAAGCTCTGCCTTATACTCTTGCTCAATCTTCTTTTGGACATCTACCAGTTGATCCTTAATGACAGCAATTTGGAATCGCAAATCTCCAAACTTTACACGGTTCCACACTTTTAATTTCTCTTTACAACCACGAAGTTTTTTGCACACTTGAACCATCTCAGAACCATCATACACATGTAACCATGCCTCAGAAATAATGGATTTGCATTCCTCCTCCGTAGTCCAAAAGGATTCAAAACGGAATGGTTTCACCACCTTATTGAGAGGGAAGGAAGTATTGAGAATCAAAGGGTTGTGATCGGATCCAATGGCTGCTTCCATCAAAACCAGAGCTTTGTCATGAAGTTCTCGCCACTTGGGATTTGCAAAGGCCATATCAATCCTTTCCATAATAAAACCCCCATCAGTTCTGTTGTTTCTCCATGTATACTTTGGCCCCTTGAATCCCAAATCAACCAAACCACAGGCATTCAACATCTCATGAAAGGAGGATAGTCTCCTCTGACTACGAAGGTTACCACCCACTTTATCCCCAATACTCAAAACCTCATTAAAATCACCCATGCATAACCATGGAAGCATCTCAGATTGGCCAATACATCTAAGCTCCTCCCATACTTGATCTCTCTCATCCCTCGAAGGACACCCATAGACAAAAGAAGAGGCCCAAATAGACGAATTTACCTTATCAGTAACAACAGTATGGACAATATTTTTGGTTGAAATTTCTACATCAATAGAAACTTCATTTTTCCACCATAAAGCTAAACCACCAGCTAACCCAACAGGATCTACGTAATTACTAGCATCAAAACCTAATCTACGGCGGATGGTCTCCAAGAAGGCCTTATTATTTTTTGTCTCCATCAGAAAGACGATGGAGGGGCGATTTTTAGTTACTAAATCACCCAAAACCTGGCTTGTCAAAGTACGCCCAATTCCTTGACAGTTCCAGGCTAGGATCAACATTGGCGAGGTGGCTGTTTAGGGCTAGCCACAAGCCCTTTTCCATCAACAGAGTAGGATTGAGCCACTTCTTTACTTCCCATAACCGCCTCAAAAGGCCGCGAGCTGAATTCATCCCCCAAACAAACATAAGCTTGCTTGATACTAACATCACAGAGCAGAGCATCATCAGCTGAGAAATTATTCCGAAGAGCTTCTCTTTGAACCATAGTAGAAGAATTACTCCCTTTCTTTCCCACTTTTCGACAAGTACGAGTTGGTCTTGGTTTTGGGCCAGGTGGTAGAGGGTTAGGATTTGGGGCACATAGACGAAGGATTTTGGAATGACCTGTATCCTCTCTACTATCGTTAGCCTTTCTTTTGATAGCCAACGTGTTGACTCATTGGGAACTCTCTATGAAACATTGGCGGGTGTTAGTATGTTAGTAAGCAGAGGGTCAGAGATTGTTTGTAGTCTTGAATCTCAAATTCGTCTCTCGTGGGGCTCGAATCTCCGCCTCCACTGTGGAGGGAGGGTGAGATAACTAACTTCACTTGGAATGGTACGATTCTCTAATCTCACATTGGTTGGATATATAGAATGTGCAAACACTTAATGTAATGTTAGAAAATCGATCTCCATCTAATCAATAGCATAATTCTTTGGATGGGACAAAAAGTTTCGGTCTTGCTATTGTCAGTCCATTGAACTGTCGATAAGTATACTAGAAGACAAAAAAAATACATAATTCTATGTACTTTTTACACCTTTAATACATATTCACGTACTTATTATTGTCAGCCCATTGAACTGATTTTAGAATTTTCCTTTCTAGAATATGGAAAAAAAAAGGTAGTGTTATGTATGCTCCAGGTAAGAATTAAGTACAGTACCTTTTAGACAAGAATCGTGGCTCTTTATTGCTTGTTTGAATTCTTGGTGATGGGTCATTATTTGGACCTTAATTTCCACCTGTCGAATTTTATTAAAGTTCATATATATTATCAATATTGATATTTTATAATTTTTGTATAAAATTCATAGCCCATGAACGAAAATCGTAAAATCGACTTTGAATTCGCAACGTCTGTATTTAGGAGTCTTATCTCAATGTTATAAATTTTCTGCAATTGTTTTTTTTTTTTTCTCAACAAAAGTCAGCATTTTTTTTTCATGAAATTGTTAAGAATTTCTATACGAAAGTTGGCGATTCAACAGGGTGCATATTATACATTTCATGTTGCAAATTCGACCCAACACACACGCAAAATCCTAAGCAAAGCACAAAAAAAATGACAGAGATTTCTTTAAATATTACAGGAACACAATTAAATAGCTAGACATTGAAGTGAATCATAAAGATTTCTTAAAAAAAGAAAGAAAAGAACTTGACTTAAAATAAGTGTATTTAACACCTACTTTTACTACTCCCTCTGTCCCGATTTGTTTGTCCACTTTTAGACTTTTTTATATCCCAAAATGTTTGTTCATTTGACTTTTTAATGAGCTATAAGTTAAAAGGGTAAATGTTAGGAGTAAATAATTATCACAGTACTTATCAAAAAAAATAAAAAATAATTGCCACAGTACTGCACCGTCAATAATTGTTGTGTCAAATTAATACCACCACAAGAAGCTCAACAAAATCCTTTCTATATAAATAATCCAAGGAATACCACCAAATCATAGCTTTTCTTCAAGATTCACCATCATAATCCCATCATTAGACAATATTCTCAGTCACGATGGTGTGGAAATTTCGCACTACGAAACCCTTTTCTCATCCTTTCCTCTCGTCTTCTTCCTCAACAACTCTACTGTTTTCCGCTTCTGTTTTGCTTTTTTTTATCACTTGTATTACTACTACTACTACCGAAGCAGCTATAAGCCTACCGAAAAACATAACGATTCCGGCGGTGATCGTGTTTGGAGATTCGATCGTGGATCAAGGGAACAACAACGATATTGAGACACTGGTTAAATGCAATTTCCCTCCGTATGGGAAGGACTTCATGGGTGGAAAACCTACTGGAAGGTTTAGCAATGGAAAGACTCCCGCAGACATGGTGGGTACGTACCACCAAACACCATTCTCTTAACATGCATGCCGACCTCCTCCAGTGTTCCTCCTTCTCCTCTCTCTCTCTCTCTCTCTCTCTCTCTCTCTATATATATATATATATATATATATATAAATATAAAATAATGTATTCATGCTAACTTTGGCATACTTCGACAAATTAAAACCTAACAACTGTGCAAACTTACAATAGCCTCTCTCTCTCTCGCGTTTATGAGCGCGTTTCTTAGTGAAGAAAAGTACTAAAAAAACTGTTAGACTAGCCAGGTGATCACTGAGCTGATGTAGTGTAATGTTCTACTTATGATTGACCACGTGGTAAAAAAAAAGTCTGTTTTTATGTACTACCTCCGTCCCAATTTAGTTGTCACTTTTGAGAGTTTGTACTACTTTTTAATTGATTATATTTTGTAATTTATAATATTTTAGGTGATTTTGAAAATATTGTATTATAGAATAAATTGAGATTTATCAAACAAGATTCATATTGGATATAAAATTCATTATAAATTTAAAGATATAACTAATTTTTTTATCCAGTTAGAATAGAACTGGAATAAGTAAATTGGGACGGTGGGAGTAGGTAAATAGTTTAACATCACTCTAACCTCACTCTAACCTCACTTTTACCGCGTAATCCACCGTAAAGAGAGCATTACACATCATCAACTTCAGCAACAATGATACCTGTCGGTAATTTTGAGTCAGGACAACAACATTGATAAGAACCAAACTCGAGGCCATTACATCGTCAACTTCAGCAATAATGATTGCTGTCGTTAATTTTGAGTGAGGACAACAACATTGATAAGAACCAAACTCGAGGCCATTACATCGTCAACTTCAGCAATAATGATTGCTGTCGTTAATTTTGAGTGAGGACAACAACATTGATAAGAACCAAACTTGAGGCCATTACATCGTCAACTTCAGCAACAATGATTGCTGTCGTTAATTTTGAGTGAGGACAGCAACATTTTTTTTTTTTTTTTTTTTTTTGACTTTACTCAAATTTGATGTTGCTAAGTTTGGGTGAACTTTTTTTTTAATATATAGATTATTAGTTTATCTCAACGAGAGTAATCTAAAAAGTAAGAAATTATGATCAAAACTTTAAAAATGCTCACCAAACACAAAATTAATTCAAAACAAACCGTTGACGATTTGAATTGAGTGGTGCTATTTGCACCGACAGCTTCCCTACCAACGGTGTACCGACGGCCGCGCGCGGCCGTTGCCGGCCATCGGACGGCCGATCCAAGCCATCCAAATTTTTTTTTAAAAAAAACCGAGGGGCCCAACGCGGGAATCAACGGCATCCGATGTGTGTAGGGTGCTTGATCTAAACACCCTATTTTTCATATATACATATATAGGATTTTCCCTACATTTTGGTCTGTACATATAGGATTTTCGATTTGAATTATTATTATTATGTTTTTGGTCAAACAGAAATATGTTTTGAATTATTTTTTGTCTGTTATTCAAGTTTTCTCTAGTTTGGTTCTTATTCTTTATTTTTCTAATTCCTCTTGTCGAGATTAACCAATACTCCGTAATTTGCAAAAAAAAATTGACACAAAACTAATTAGAAGGATTTTTTTTTAATAGTTAGGCCAAAACACCTCGAAGTATGCAATTTATTTCAATAGATGAGTCACATTACTTTTCGTCAGGATTTTTTCGTGTAAAGCCGTGAAACAAAATTGTGTCCACAAGTTGGGGCCCGAAACCGTTGGTTGATACCATGAAGTTCATTTTTGGATTGTGATTTATAACATATGTTGATAAGAGTTTTAATTTTTTTTTGATAGGTAAATTTTTTTTTTGATAAGAGTTTTAAGAGTTATTATTCAGTGGTCTTAGAGTACCGTGAGTTGAGTTCCAATACTCTTATCAATGCATATTTAATATTTTTATTTATTGGGTCCGTACACTTTTGTACTTTTAGAGGATTCTACTATTTATGCAAATATTCTAACCAATCAATTTGTACTTTTATTCCCAACCTAATTCTATATATACATACTGAATTTTTTTATAGAACTTAGTAATTGTAAAGGAAGTACGCACATTCTCTCTCTCTCTCTCTCTCTCTCTCTCTCTCTCTCTCTCTTCATTTGCTTTCATTTTTTCGTTTGTATGTTTTTGTGTGGGGTTCTTGATTGAATTTTCAAGTACAAGAAGAAATTAAAGAAACAAGTTGTTGACATCCCTAACGAGTTCTTTGGTACTTAGGTGCCATTCCGCCTTTTTTTTTTTTAAATCTTATTTTTCAAAATTAGGTAATTTCAAGCTCAAATATAATGAAAATAAAAATATTTTTTTAATTTTTTTGCATCGTTTAAAAGATCTCAATGAGATCTATCAAATAAGATATTGGTAGAAAAATTATTTACGTAAACATATAATTTTTGAGCTTGAAATTACATTTTTTTTCTTCTAAAAGTTCTTTTTTTTTAGAAACCGGAATGGATATTCTCCAAAGCAATGCAAAACGTGACCAAACATTTGTACACCATATTTCGTACTATTGTTGTGACACCTTCTGTGTGTATTGTGCACTAATCTACATGGTGCACAAAATTGATTAACGGGAAAATGCGAGCAACTATTGTATAACCTGAGATTAATCTTTTGAGTCTCGTGGTTAGGCTAATTAGGATAAGCAGGTCAGCTGGCGCGTGTCCTTACACAAAGTATTAAACCAGTATATGAAACTTCTCTGTCACACGTCTTATTTTGTATAGGTGAATTAATTAATGCAACCACTTTTAATAATATCTCATCTCGTGGACGAGGGTTTTATTTAGCCTTTAGTTACTGTTGATGATTGGTAAATTAGTCGGTGGACTCGAGCCTACTAAATAATAGTAGCTTTAGCAACCTAAATATTGTGGATCACCAATTTCAAAGAATGTCAAAAGAGTCCTCACCTTTTGACCTAATTCTACGTGACCCCTTATGCTTGTGATACCTAGCTTTTTTGCAACATGTATGATGAGCCTCTTTTTTTCAGGTTAAATGATCCATACTTTCTAAAGAACTGTTGATAGAGAAATAAAGATTAAACAAGATAGAAAAAAATTGCGATTAAAAAAAATCTCTTTTGTCCCTTATGTTTTCATTTCCCAAACTGTACGTCATTCAAATATAGCCTAAAGTAAATAAGTGATTGTTTTTCATTAGATTGCATGTTCAATCGTACGGAGGCCAAACATTTCAAACGTTCGGGTTACTGGGAGATTTTTCCGGTTGCTAACTTCTGGGTCTCTAAATTAATTGAGGTGTGCTCAGGCTGAACCAGACGATTGGACATTTGATGTTTTTTATTTATTTATTTAAAAGTATACAATTTTTGCAATTAATATATCCGTCACATTACTTTTCGTTAGGATATGTTCGTGCATCTAAATCCGTGAAACAAAAGAGTCAAAAAAAGCAGTTGGTTGATCCCATCAAGTTCATTATTTCGAATTGTGATTGATAAGAGCATCTCAAACCTCATCAAAATACAATTTTTTAGAGGACTGTACTGTTTATGAAAATTCTTAATCTAACCAATCAATTTTTACTGTTATTCCTAATTTAATACTTTTTATATCTCTATTTTTCATATTCATATTAGATATTTCCACATATTTTTTGTATTTCTATATTAAAAATAGACTGGAGAACATTCTCCATATTTATTTTCATAAACTCCGTCATCTCCTATGAAAAAAAATGGAGGGTGGGTTGGAAAAAGAATTTCCTTCAAAATATAGAAAATTGAGGGAAACGGAAAAACATAGAGGATAATTTCATAGGTTGTATTGAGTTTTATTCGTTTTGGGGTCTCAAAACTCCTGTGCATAGTCCCCGATAAATGTTCTCTATCTATTTCTCTTTACTCATATTACTCTAAAAATCTCTCTCAAAATCCAAACCGAACATGATCTTTCATTTTTCCCAACTGAAATGATGATGGGATTTGGTGAGCTCGAGTAAAGTCCAAAAGGTCTAGTCTAGGGTGGGCGGCCCGTTCGTAGCCCAAAACTATTCATGCCTCATAGCGTACCTTCCAATTGAAATTGGCTCTTTGGGCCTGTCAACTTATAAATGTTACCATTACCCAACAAATGTACTATGTGAAATTATTCACTAGTCCGAAAGCCAGAGTCTACGACCACAAACACGTCCAAACACAAACACAGAAACTCTCTCATATTATGTGTGGGGGAGCCCACACCTAATGTAAGAGAGTTTCTGTGTATGTGATTTTTGTTGTAGACTAACTAGTCCGAGAGCATCTTCACGTGATGCTCCGGAATGTTCCACAGCCACACATTCTCGTTGGAGTTACGGCTAAGTGTATGAACCTCACATAAATATATGATTCGAAAATGGTCCGGAGCACGTTCTGCTGCCATGTACAAGTCATGGGTTTGAACTAGTTGAGCATCATTACTTCATATCAATTAACTAACTTTCTAACCTTGTACCTCAAGGGGGACAATAATTCAAAAAAAAAATAAAAATTGACGTATGTCACCATATCATGGTCAATTTGAATCATGATCATTCATTTGTCCACGTAAAATTGAGGGTACAATGCATATCTTCACCGCATCTCAGAATTTTAGTACGCTCAAAATTCACATAATTTTACTTCAGCAGTAGCTGCGCAGTTCGACCTATATATATTTTCATATATTGCTGGAAAATTTCGATTCTGAAAGTTTAAATTAGAATGTCTTAAGAGATTGAGACATTTAATAGAGAGATGCAATTTGTTTCACAATGCAATCTCAATTCTTAATAATGATATTTTTACTTTTGTTTCAGCTGAAGAATTAGGAATTAAAGAGCTAATACCAGCATATCTTGATCCAAATTTGCAAGATAAGGATCTTCCCACTGGTGTAAGCTTTGCCTCTGGAGCCACTGGATTTGATCCCCAAACACCTGTCATTGTGGTAAAAAAAGATATGCACCCATTTTCTTTTTATATCTTATACATAATAATTATTCAGTTTAATAACAATTATTACTATTATTCTCTATTCTTATTGAAAAAACAGTCAGTTATTTCATTAGATGAGCAAATGAAAATGTTCAAAGAGTACATTGGGAGGTTGAAAGGAATGGTTGGAGAAGAGAGAACAAACTTCATACTAACGAACAGCGTATATTTAGTGATAGCGGGTAGTGACGATCTTGCCAATACCTATTTCACGATCGGTATCAGGAGATTGCAGTACGATGTTAATTCTTACACCGATCTTATGGTCAGAGGGGCTTCCAATTTCGTCAAGGTATTAATTTCTCTCTCCATTCTTCTATATATGATCTTTACGGGTTTTTATTTATTTATCAGCACAAGAAAGGAATTTGGTAATCTTTGGAAATAAGTTTTACAAAGATTAAAAGAAGCAAGGGGGCATTACAACAAGAAAGCGAGCATCTCAATCAGGTTGGCACCTAGACACCCGACAATCATATGCCGCTCAAGTCCCCCAAGGAAAAAAATAAAGTGTTAGCAAGATACCAACCAATTACAAGTAACACGAAACAGAGTAGCTATTGGCAAAAAAATACGAAACAACAATGGGCATGGGCCCCATGATACAAGAACCTAACATCCAACAAAACCAGATTACTAGCAGCCTAGTATACCAAGTTACACATAGAGCAGCTTTCGTGCACTCTCGAGAAAATTCACATACTCTACGTAAGGGTATGCTACTGTTTAGTGGGGGCTAATCAGTGCTGCTAAATGGCGCCCCAAGATCACCGAATAACTACTCCCCATTTGAGTATTCTAGTGAAAAATTCGTATGCGCAGGGGTTTTTTCCTCATGGGAAGAGTATATTTTTTCGATTTGTGACACCCCAAAATAGGAAGTAGATCATACGAATATTACGTGAGAACTTCTTTGTTCCTTTTCGTTTTTGAAGGAACTGCATGAGTTGGGGGCGAAAAGAATTGGCGTTTTTGGTGCTGCCCCGATCGGGTGTTTGCCGTCACAGAGAACACTAGGCGGAGGAATACTTGTGAGACACTGCGCTGAGAATTACAACGAGGCAGCGCAAATGTTCAACGCCAAGGTAACGGTGGCGCTTAGTTCCCTCAAGAACAGCCTCAACGACGCCAAAGCTCGGTTGGTCTATGTTGACATTTATAACCCTCTTCTTGACCTCATCCAGAATCATGAGAAATATGGTATTGTCATCTGCCCATGTGTTAATTGCTTCGATCTCCATTATCTTACTTGTAGGGCTGATAGGCGAGTCAAACTGAGCCGTTTATGAAAATTTTGACGGTTTTTGGAAGTCATCTCATGCTTGGTTTACTTATTTGACAAGCTGATTTTAAACGAGTCAATTGCAATTAAGTAGCTCAAATTTTTAAGCATCATAAGCTGAAAAAATCGAGTAGTAACTTATTTAAACTTAATTTAAAAACTTTAACGAGTTTCTTTTCTCTCTCTAAAAGAGTGAATTCTTTTTCGGGGGAAACAAGGCAAATAAAATGAATTTCATCTCTCTTTTTTTTTTCAAAAAGAGAAAAATATATATTTTTAAATCATTAGGCATACACAAGTTCAAGCTTTGTATGTTTATATAACAACTCCATTCCATTCTTAAGTGAGCTTTTACTAGTGAACACCAATTTGAACAACTTGGTTCCTCTATAGCTTATTCGCTGATTTTGTAGATCTTGTCATAGTAAACCGAGGACAAGTTCATGAGGGCAAGTGATCTCGGTTGTTCGATTCGGGTTCTTGGCAAATTTAACCTGGCATTGTATATTTTGAATTGGTCCAGGGTTTGCTGTTGCCAATAAAGGGTGTTGTGGCACTGGAAATATCGAAGTGAGCATACTATGTAACAGATTCAGCGAAACATGTCCGGACCGCTCGGTGTACCTATTCTGGGACAGTTACCATCCAACGGAGAGAGGATACAAGATCATTACGGATCGGGTCCTTACAAAATACCTCAACGACTTATTGTGAGGGTCGGGAAAAGTTTATCAATGTCCCTGAAACACCGCCATGTGATGCCCAAGTCTCTTTAGGGTCGGGCTTTTTTTTCCCCTCGGATCATTCTTGTTATTTAGTTGACTTGTGTGCTGTCAATAATTGTCCTTCCATACTAGCTGTTGGGTTTTACTCATTTGGTATGTATTGTTTGTCCCCATACCGTTCATTTATTTTGGTGTTTATTTGTCCCCCAAACCTTTTATGTTGAAGGATTCTCTTGATCTCCATGTTATTTTGAAATAAAATGAACAAATATGCAGTTATGGGTTTTTTTGTGTAGTCTATGTGGTTTGCAGGAAACTATGACCCCTTTCGTTTTTCCTTTTTTGTTTTTTTTTAAATTTTATGAAGAGATTCCAGCCCATTGTATTTTGTTTTGTTGCAACTTTTCAACCTTTTTGGCACCTAATAATATGGATTTAGGTTTGTGGATTTAATGGAGCCCAATGGGCTGACTTGTTTTTTCTCCTACAATTAATATTAGGAAATTGATTTTGACGCTCTACTTTTGTATGCAGGCACTCCACCTTACAAAAGTGGAGCGTTTGCGTATAAAAGTGGAACTTCGGAATCAGTATCCTTAATACTATTAGGATAACGAATTTACGTATCCTTTTCTGCTATTCACACTCTTTTAATTTTCTTAAATTCATATATAATTACCATGTTATCATTTCATCTGTTCACTTTTTCCACTCGTAACAGATTAATATATTAATTTCAGAGGAATAAAATAAAAAATGGGTTGCGGATGGTATAAAAGGAAGCGGGAAAAATAAGACCCCGTTCCACTAAGGTTTCTATTTTATAAGTACTACTTATTTTTCGCTCTATGATATTACAGGTTATCGTCATTCTCACACAATACATCGCCTTTAATTATTTGGATATGAGGCATGTTAATTCTCTTTTATTTTTTATAAGTAGGGCCGGACAGGTTAATTAATTATTTTAAAAAGGATGAAGTGGGTGCTGATGATAGGTACAACTTTAATTAATTATTAAGACCACCAATCAAATGAAACAAGGGAAAAAAACTGAAATGATCCCTACAGTTAAGTGTTTGTGTCAACTTGATCCTTGTAGTTGTAATTGGCTCGATTTACACTTTGTATTTTCCATTTTGTTTCAACTTAGTCCAATTACTAACTGCCGTTAGTCCTGTTAATAGCAAAATCAAATGCCCCCTTTTTTGGGGTTAAAACAGTAATTCTTTCATTCCTCTCTTGCCTTAATATTAGGGGTGTGCACGGGTCGAACAGTCAGGTTTGACTCTCGACCCGACATGGCGGGTAACAAATGTTTTAGGCCCACAAACCGAACCGAAAAGGGGTAAGAACCGTCCGCGAGCTCGATTCTTTACGTCGGGTCAGGTCTGACCAAAAATTGAATTAATCTTTATGAATTGGTCGGGTTGGGTAAGAAACGCACTAATCCGGACCCCAAACCAAAATATGATTTTTAATAGAAAATGAACCCGTGCCTGTCTGAAGCACATATTCGACCCCACCCGGGACCCTTCGGGTTGGGTCGGGTCGCGGGTGGACGGGTTTTTTGCACAAACCTACCTAATATACCTCTGAACCAAAACACAGCTCCTTCTTCCATTATCTATTGATAAGGAGACACCTGAAAAGAAATTTGGTTATAGTTTTCTGCAAAAAGTTGCCCTCTAATTCAGCATTTTCATGATCAGTCATGAGGCAACATAACCATTGGTATTGTCTACCTGTTCAACTTGTGGACAAATACTGAGATGCCTATTTTTCTACATAGTACTGAAAATGCATATAGAACAATGTCCCAAAGTCACAACATGGCATAGATCCAAAAGTCACAACATGATAAAGAATTATGTCCAAAAGTCAAAATATTACATAAATTCAGGGGTTGTTCGGCTAAATAAGCCAAGTGGCTTATTTTTTTGTCCTTATTCAATTTTTTTGTCAATTTTTTCAGGATTATTATTTAGTCTTGACGAGAGGAACCTAAAAAGTAAAAAATTACCATTGAAATTCAATTTTTTTGAATAAATACAAAAAAAAATTGACTTATTGACTTAGTTTTGTTTTTATTGGCTTATTTTTGTTTTTATTTAAAAAGACTAACGGCGGACTAACGGCAGTTAGCAATTGGACCAAATTGGAACAAAATGAAAAGTACAGAATATAAATTGAGCCAATTACAACTAGAGGGACTAAATTGACACAAACATTTAACTACATGGACCATTTCAGTTTTTTTCCCATGAAACAACTGGCATTGCTGATCTTTTCATATTGCATAATTAATGGAATTGGTTGAGAAGCCAAAGACGTGTAACCACTTGCACGCATACAGATGGAGAATAACAATATTAATAATCGATGCTCATTTACTTTCCTGTCCTTTTGGCCCCTTGTGTGCAGGCAGGATTTTGTTTCGTCACCTTCGATCAATTCAATTGTCCCAATATATGCAGCTAGCCAACTCTTTCAATACTTAAGAGCATCCGCATCAGTCTCTTTAAATTTTGGATTAAATTGCATCTTAAAAATTCACTTTATTACTTTAGCTACTCACTTTTAAAATGTTTACTACATCAGACTTTTTACTCTCACTCTTTACTCAATTAAATATTCATTCTTTTATATTTTCTTCATTTATTCTCACATTTCTCTACTTAATTAATAGTAGTTGAAAGGGTGAATAGTGACTCTTTAAAACAAAAGAGTCACTGTAGCAAAGTTATTTATTTTGCAAAGTAAAGTGGAAGGAAGAGAGGCTGGTGTAGGGCATTTTTTTGTTCATTTTCTCATTTTTGCTCTTTAGTTTAGTTTTAAAGAGCCACATGCAGATACTCTAATAGTAGTATCAATATAAAGAACTTTTTTGTGGTACCATATTTGCATGTTACTGGATTTAGAATCATGAAATAATCATGTGGATGCATATCACACGACAAAATACGAAGCGTGCATCGCGAGTCTGCAACTGTGTCATGAATCAACCATGAATTAGTTTATTCCGTGCTGCTCACCACTCCATTGTCGCCGGACGACACAAGAGCCCTTCCTTTATTGGGGAAAAATTAAGTAATGTTGTATAAGACGTCATATTAAAAGCTCCAAGGTGTTGGATTATGTCTTAGGTTCAAAACTTAGACTTATCACAATTGTGGGATCAATATATAATACAGGGCTTACCCGTGAGATTAATCCCCTCCCCCCTCTTCCACTAGTGGACGAAAAAATTAGTACCAAGAGATTATTATTCGGCACATAAGCTGACCAGAAGACCATGCATTGTCAAAAAAGATTTCCTAATAGGTACGTAGTAACATACAAATGAGGTTAATAATTTTATTTGTTGTTAATACTTCAGGGTAAAATTGAAAGACACTTTCGAGTATTGAAGTGTAAACTTTTTATTTGTGGGTGTTTGCTAATTAGTCGACTTTTTCTTTGTAATTTTATAACTTTTATTTGGAGAACATAACATTACGTAGAGAAAAAGTCAGAAAAGCATGTATCTCTCAGTTAAGTATACTAAAGAAATGTTAGATTTCTTAGAGGGTTTCAACCTAATGTGAAACAAACTCTAACCCTAGCTATCTCACACTTGAGACCCTTGCCCCGCACGTGGAGAGGTAAACAACGGATCCGTAACACATAGATCACAACGAAACAAAGGCCGGGTAAGATTGCTCCAAGTCTCAGGATATCAACAGATTGTGTTAAATCAATTTAGTTACAAAAGTTGGTGATTTTTAATTTCATCGTTTTGCGATGGAAAAATTTATGAAGTTTTGAGATTGAGTTCCACCAATACTTTTAGGACTTTTAGAAAAAAGTGCACGTTTTGTCCTTATTCAAATTTTTTTCGCGTTTGTTAGTTTTGCGTTAAACCTTTGTGGATTATTGATTCGTCTCGACGAGACGAATCGAAAAAGTAATTTTTTTTCTTTTACCCAAATATTTTGGGAAATAACCACTTTTAAGTAAAAAAAAGTCAAAACTTTTCTGATTCGTCTTGACGAGACAAATCGGAAAACTAAAAAAGTGAGATACAAAACTAACAAACACAAAAAAATTTAAATAAGGACAAAACCAAAAAATATATAATTAGCGAAAAAAAGTTGTTAGTGAAATGAGCCCTTAACCACTTCCATTAATTTAGACAACTCTTCAATCTCCATCAACATTAGCTCAATTGCCTTGTGCTTGAGGTTCCCCACCACTTTCGGGAAGCGCTGATGTTTTCCCCGATGTCGACATTCCTATCCTCACGCTTCCTTTGTTTCGGGCGGAAAAAACTGAGAAAAGAACATTACGGATGCCTAGCTTACTTTGCGGTCGAAACTGTTAATTGTTTCCTTTTTTTTTTTTTTTTCCCCTTAAAGGTCGTACAATGTTACATTAGCAGATTAGATTATGAGGAAGATGTACAGTTTCCTTGTGGCGGCGGCGCTCCGTCATGGGCTGAGATGACGAAACGTTTAGGGGAAGAGAGAGATAGAGGATGGGGATTAGACGAGGTAGGGTGCATGTACGTGAGTACGTGTTTGATGGGTGCACTATTGTATGATGATTCAATTTTTATTGGTGGATGTAATATTTGGATTCACGAAAGCTCCTTGAATACGTTAATCTCATAGATTATACTTACGTAATTGATAGTTCTTCATAATTTTCAATTCCTGAATCTCGAACCCTGTATGCGTTTGAATACCAAGAGGTACGACTAGTTAAGCTAAGTTTCAAGTTTGAAATTGCATGTTCGGGGAGGAGAAAATTCAAGTTCAAGTTTGACGATTTCTTTTTTATTGGGACAATTGGTTAAACCTTAGGAATTTCGTAGTTCTTTTTTTTTTTTTAAACTGCAAAAAAAAAAAATTAAGAGAGAACTCACAATTAAACTTGAATATACTTGGATATTTTCCCACCCCCTTTCTCCACAATTCCTTAGTAACTTCAATAACAAAAATATGCATTGGATATTAAGTTTCAAATCTTATGCTATTACAAATGAATAGTCATGTCTTTTCATGAAAATAGTTTTTTCAAAAGACACGTCTTTTTATATAATTTGAAGGGCATGATTTGTGCACTCTCCTTTTTACTAATTGCCCTCTCTCTCTCTCTCTCTCTCTCTCTCTCTTGTTTTTAGGGTTTGAAGTTACAAAACACCATTCCACTTTTCAATATTTCCTTTTTGTTATCCTTATGAAATGATTTTTTTTTCTAGAAAGTTTAAGGACATTTTGGAACTTTCACATACTAAAAACAAAAGGGGAGTGTGATCAGTAAAATTGTAAAATGAAGTGTTCTCCAAGGAATGTATCTTTTCATTAGTTTACTTGTTTCAACATGAATTTATGAGGACTCATTTCGAGTTCTATAAATAAAAGCTACTTATCCCAAAAGCTAGCTTTCTGTAGTGTGTAGAATTAACTCTCCCTTCTCGTCCTTATATTTTCCTATATAGTTTTGGGCAATTAGAGAAAGATTTGGCATTCTTGTCTTTCACCGATCATGTAATGTGGAGATACTTTGAGGAATTTTGCGTTGCGTCTTGGAGTGGTATTTAACCGTCGGAATTTACTCAAAGGGAGACCAAATACATATTTAGAACGTCGACTTGTTGTGCATTCTATGGATCTCACAAGATATTTTTCTCTATCTATTTATTTTGTATATCAAATAATTGATTGTGTCATGTTTTTAATGTATGATGATGTGGCACTTCTAATTATTACTAGTGTTTTAAGCTAATTGTGCAATAAATCCCCAATAGTACGTATGTAGCTTAACCAGAGCACCCCAATTGTGGGAGATGTCAGATGGCAGTTTCCATTATTATTCTGAAGATAAAAAAAAATTCAGGCATTGATGAGGAATTCTAGTTAAGGAGATGGAATTCTAGCTAGTGAACTGGACCCCATGTGCTTTATGTAGGCAAATGGCACATATGTGGTCTCAGTCCTTAGGTTTACTATTATTTCCATGCAATATTTGTCCAGTTGTTTATGCTCCCTCTCTTAGATAGGTCGAAAACACCCGATAAGGTTATTCTTTATTATCTTGTAGCCATTCGGCCTAAGGTTATCACTTTTCTTTTCTTGTTCTTTTCTTCTGAAATATGCCCTTTGTAATCTGTATATTCAGTTAATTTTTTTTCTATTTCAAGCTGATTTACTATACATACATATATGTGTGTGTATGTCACATGTGGGTATTCTTTTTTGTTAGAAAATGAGACAAATTATTAATGGTGCAAATTAGCAAATTCTAGTGACTATTTTATTTCATTGTCAAATTGAACATACTATATGCATGTGATTATTTTTTTTGGTACTTCAAAATATTACTGTATGCATGCGATTGGGTCCTTATTTAAAATGATATTATTGCCGGGAAAACAACTCACGAGTAGTACTCAGTCATTGTGTGATAAAGAAATTTAAAATACTGAAATATAACTTATATTACTGGTTTTTATGACATTCACCACATCCAACCACATAATGAGACATGACGTTTCTCACATTTTTCCTTACGTACTTTTTCTAATACAGTTGAGTGCATCCAATGAAGCAATTATTATTTTTAATAATCAGGTGTTTGGACTAGCATACATATTGCACCTCGACTAATTCTAGTGGATTAATTCCACCGTCCACTAACGGGAGCCCAGCTCTGTATGGAGAGTCAAGCATTGACATAAGACGACTATAAAGAATGCTATAGCTGTGACCTTATTTTACGACTATATATTCACAGGGTCTTGGATTTCTTTGTCCCTAATTTAGTACTACTTTCATGTATCGTTTTCTTGAATCTCTTTGTGCCAAATGTAGTATTTAATTTTTCTTCCACAAAATATTATGCATGAGAGTACTTAATCTTTTTATCCAAAAAATTCCGCGACTGCCCAAAAGTTATTTTTTGAAAATTGCCTAATGAGACATGACGTTCACCACATCCAACCACATAATGAGACATGACGTTTCTCACATTTTTTCTTACGTACTTTTTCTAATATGGTTGAGTGCATCCAATCAAGCAATTATTATTTTTAATAATCAGGTGTTTGGACTAGCATATATATTGCACCTCGACTAATTCTAGTGGATTAATTCCACCGTCTACTAACGGGAGCCTCGCTCTGTATGGAGTCAAGCATTGACATAAGACGACTATAAGACGACTATAAAGAATGCTATAGCTATGACCTTATTTTACGACTATATATTCACAGGGTCTTGAATTTCTTTGTCCCTAATTTAGTACTACTTTCATGTATTGTTTTCTTGAATCTCTTTGTGCCAAATGTAGTATTTAATTTTTTTTCCCCAAAATATTATGCATGAGAGTACTTAATCTTTTTATCCAAAAAATTCCGCGACTGCCCAAAAGTTATTTTTTGAAAATTGCCTATGTTTATATTATTTACTCGACACCTACCTTTTCTAAATACCAGCTCTAACTCCACCGCCCATAACTATGTCCTTCCAATTTTAAAAAAAGCCAAACTAACTCAACAAAAATCCTCATATTCTTGTATGAGATAGACTTATTCACAGAGCCGCTATAACTAGATTGTTTGTGGAGTTATGCAATTTCAGCTGTCCGTTTTGCTTTTGGACGGTCCGAATTTAAATGAGAATTTTCCGGAAAAAGATTCGTTAGAATCTGG
Organism: Rhododendron ovatum; assembly: GCA_019656835.1. Taxonomy (NCBI): domain Eukaryota; kingdom Viridiplantae; phylum Streptophyta; class Magnoliopsida; order Ericales; family Ericaceae; genus Rhododendron; species Rhododendron ovatum. Next base: position 39,939,291 of record CM033795.1, read on the forward strand.
ACCATCCAAAACACTTTAGACGCTCGAGATTCATTTTTGTAAACAACTATTTCCAAAGTTTTCCGTGAAAAAGTTTTTCTCTTCTCCTATATATAATGCCAAGATCATGCACTACATGCCATCCGTGACCCTGACTGACAAAAGTCGTACTACCTTTTCTCTCCTTCCACTAAAATCCTACGTCAGGAACCTAGAGTTTCTCCACGGGAACTCTGTTTTTCTCCAATAATGAAGCTCTGTTTTATCTCTGCTTCTTCTTCTCGGTCAATTGTGTTGTTCTCTGTCTCTGTTTTGCTTATTTTCGGCAGCAGTAGTACTGATGCAGTCATAAGGTTGCCGGAAAACATGACGATTCCGGCAGTGCTTGTGTTCGGGGATTCCATTGTGGATCAAGGAAACAACAATGGAATTGCTGCTACGTTAGCTAAATCCAATTTCCCTCCGTATGGGAAGGACTTCATGGGTGGAATTCCCACCGGAAGGTTTTGCAATGGGAAGACCCCACCTGACTTAATAGGTACCACTCTCTCTCTCTCTCTTGTTTATCTCTTTGTGTTCATGATGATGGCCCCGGTCATATCCTCTGGTATAACAAAAGCACAATGATTTTCGCTCTTCCCAATGTAACATATGCATTCTAAAAATGGAGTGCGACTTTTCGCAACACACTCGCACTCCACTTTTGGAAGGCAGATGGTAAACTGGGGTGTTGAAAAATCAACTTCTTTATAAATCCATGACTACCGCAAGGTCTATTTTATATGGATCGAGTCCGGCTGGGAACACTTCCAAGGGCTATTTTCAAGTCCAACGTAGGAGTATTTATTCAATTGCTTAAAAACTCGAGCCAATCCAATTTTATGGCCTAAATATTACTAATCCAAATCCTTACAAACGAGCTGAGTTGGACGGCTTTGCGGGGCCAGAAAGTCTGTCCCCACTGCTCTGTTTTACCGCTCGCTCTACCGCAACGCTCAATTTCACCGTCTATCTCGATAATTTATGATCTAGATTTTGAAAAACTCTTTCAGAAAAGAGTTTACACTGGAAGAGTTTTTCTAACATTCGAACCGTTCAAAACACTTTTAAAAAATGTATTGAGAGCGGTGGAGGAAGCGGTGGAGGAAGCGGTGAATGAGAGTGGTGGGGGTAGACTTTTGCTGCGGGGCCGACCTCCACCTAATTGCATGGGTACTGATACGGCAGGTAATATCGGACAAGCATGGACTACTACTATAATAGAAGTATTCATTTACTTTAGTGCTTTCCAGTTTTGGCATAGAAGTTTTAAGTAGTTACTTGTGTACATTTATAGCACTAAAAATTCACTTCTGTTAATCATATTGGATCCCGCTTCTCTGCAATCAACTGCAGAGAAGCGTGTACGATTCAATTTGAACCGTTCATCTTGATAATTAATAGTTCAGATATGTTGAAATATTTACCGGTAAAAGTATACTCTCATGGCCAGTAAAAATATGAAAACAAATCTGGACCATTAAAAATAGGATGATGCTATGGTGTCCCCGGTCATTTTGGGGACACCATAATTTTTGGCATAACAGAACCTTTACAAGCATAACAAAAATCATTACAAGCATAATAGAACCATAACAAGGTATAACCAAAAACCAATCAAGGCATAACCAAAAACCAACCAAGGCATGACCAACCAAGTTATGCCTTGTTATGGTTTTGGTTATGCTTGTAATGGTTTTGGTTATACTTGTAATGAATTTGGTTATGCTCATAATGATTTTGTTATGTCAAAAATTACGGTGTCCCCAAAATGACCGGGGACACCGAAGTCATTCCCTTAAAAATATCATCCGACGTTTGTGATCACTTAAACGACACATCTGTAGTTCAAAACTAGACTGCTGGCAGGTTAGATAGTATAATCTGAGTATGTGGTTCAGTTGTACAGTTTTTATGTAATCATTGTTTCAAAGAAAGAGTCACATTTAGATAGTACTTAACATAAATGCGAGGTAGCCAACTGTGAGAAATTTTTGGGTGGCGGGTAGGTATATCTCACGTTGTGCTCGCTCGGCACTCTCCAGCCGTCCGATGCACTTTTGAACGACTTAGATTAAAACCTTCTCTCTCCTTTCATCCCTCCTCTTTCTCTCTCTTTTTTCTCTCTCCAAATCCCAACCGTCCCAAAGTGCATCGGACGGCTCGGATGTGCTAAGCGGACACCACGTGGTACCCATCCGGCATTGAAAAATTTCTTAGCCAACTATGGTCACTACGCCCATGTGGACTAAGAGCATCCGCATCTGTCTAGCTACTCCTCTTTTTTTCGCTACAGCGGCGAGTAAAACTTGAAAAATCAGGAGCATCAGCCTCGTGGCATTCCTCACTACTTTACAAAGATTCTAACTTTGCTACAGTGCCTCGTGCGAGGCACTGCTCATCAGATTACCTATTATTTTTTACCATTTAATCTGTACCTCACCTGCTCCCATAGCCGCAAGAGCTCGGATGGCAACTTTGAGCTTAGCCCGTGAAGAAGGTCGCCAGAGAGAGACTGGCGTTGAGAGAGAGAGAAGAGGCAGAGGCGAGAGGGGGGTTGATCGGAGGGGGTGATTTTGCAGGTGTGAGAGAAAGAGAGAGAGGGTGAAGTCGGCGTCGGTATGATTTGGCCGTTTGGGGTTTTGTTCACTGGTATTTTGGGAATTTGGGGTTGGGGTTGAGAAGAAGAGTAAAGTTAGAGTGAGTGAGTGAGAGAGAGAGAGTGAGTAAGGGTGGGTGGGTGCACTGGGTGGGATAGTTTACTTTTGCCGTTTATCTTCTTTTTTTTTTTTTTCAGAATGAGAGAAATAATATTTTAATGGGATAACTTAAAATGTAAAGAGTTTGGTGCAGTAGAATTTTAAAAGTGAGTACTTAAAGTAATAAAGTGACTTTTTGCTCTCTAATTTGGTCCAAAATTTAAAGATACTGGTGCCGTGCTCTAACAAAATACCGATTCCTCGGCACTGCTTTATGTATTTCTTCTATTAACCTAGCTAACACAACTACTCAACTAGCGAAAGGAATTGCGGAGGCTCAATGTCTCACAACGTTGAAGTTGAGCTTAAAAGTCCAAACCATTTAAGAGAGTGTAAGTAGATATTACGCGTAATGTCGATCGATAAAAAAACTCTAGATAAGGTAAGTGAAGGCCAATTTAGTGTAAGGTGTTAGAAGAAGTGAGTCCATCACACTTGGTTTTGGAGGCGTTACATTTGATCCAAGAATTTTTTAAGCTTTGTAAGTGATAATAAAACCATTCATCACAAAGCTAAAACTTATATACATCAAAGTGATGGTCATTGGTTGATAAAATGCGCCGTAAGCTGAAGCCGAAGATGAGGAGGGTTTAGGCCCCAAAACTTTTCAAATTTTTGGGCCCCGTCATATATGTTGGTACCATTTATAATAGTCCAGCAAAAAAATGGTCCCATCTTTAATTTCTCTAGACTGCTAAAAAGTCAGGACCGGCTTTCAGATAAAATTCAATATCATATTTTCACTCACCCATGTACTTAAATATTTTCTCCTTTTTGTTTTTTGCTTTTGTCATGCGTTAGAAAAATATTCACTGCCCAGCCCAACTCCCGTCGAACCCATCAACAAAAGTCTCAAATCTCCCTCCATACGAATTGAATTAAATGATAATCTCATTGCACTTGAGCGCAGGTAACACAATCGCGGGGTCAAATGCCCGGTTTCCTTTTCTTCTGCTACATGTATGAGCCTTTCTTAAATACACTTAGCTCTCGTTCCTCTTTAAAAGCCAACTTAATTGGCCTTTTGTTTTGTTGTTCTTCAATTTATTTATTTATTTATTTTTTTGCAATTTGCTAGTTTGCGTTAAATTTTTATAGGTTATTCTTTCGTAACTGAAAAAATAAAAATTATAACTTTTACTCAATTTTTTTTTTTGAAAATATTGAATGAAAACCTTAGCAGCCAAATCAAAGTACAACTTGGCAGGGGGGACATTAAATCCGAACCCCTCAGAAAGTTCATAAATGAACAACTATTCTGAAGGAAATATAATGACGTACAGTATAACACAATAATGCCATTTTATGGTTGGAAAAAAGGGACAGTTGGCTCATCCCCATTAAATTCATTGAATGAAATAGGTGAAGAATTTTTTTTCTTTTTTCATTTTTTCCCATTGAAAGGATGACTTGGCGAGCTGAAGCAAAGCCCAATGGGCTTAAGAGCAGGCCAGCCTTTTCAAGCATTAAAGGTTGATGGTCTCGACCTGCCCAAACTTGCGCATTTGCCACCTCTATCTAATATTACTAAAGAGACAATTTGAGTCATGAGAATCGATCTCTCCCTTCAAAATATGTTATGGGAAGAAGTCGTCTTCACTAGGGGTCGATGTCGTGATGTGTGGAGTTTGAGTTGTGTCATTTCGAAATTTTGCAAATCAGTGTTTACTTTAAAGCTACAAGTTTAGATATATGTGAAAGCCAAAGTCTATTGACACTAGGCCGACCTGCTGAAAGTCGTTTGGATTTGACAAAAAAAAACTAGTTTATAATATATTTTTTTTAAAAAATGTACATGAAACTATACAAGTCGCAATGTTATACATGAACCACCTTTTAATCCACAACAGTAATATCGCATTTTGAATGCCAACACTTAACCCAATTAAAAACCAACAAAAAAGTTCTCCAACAATTTGCTAAATCACGCATGTTTGACTTGCCGCATCTATGCCTTGTCGTGTCGGATCATTTTATTAACCGTTCGGCTAAATAAGCTAAATGATTTTTTTTTCTCTCCTTATTCAATTTTTTTCGTATATGTTAGTTTTTTGTCAATTTTTTGGAGATTATTGCATCGTCGTGACTAGAAGAATCTAAAAAGTAAAAAAATAGGATTGAAACCTAATTTTTTTGAATAAAGACAAAAGTAAGCCAGTTTTTTCGTCTTTATTAAAAAAAAATTGGATTTCAATCATAATTTTTTACTTTTAGATTTCTCTCGTCATGACAATGCAATAATCTCCAAAAAATTGACGAAAAACTAATAAATACGAAAAAAAAATTGAATAAGGACAAAAAAATAAGTCAGTTGGCTTATTTAGCAGAACGGGTTAGGATAACAGGTCAACACGGAAAAGTAAACGATTATATGTGTCCCGTATAATCTTCATATTGTTGGTCCGTATTCGTGTCAATAAAAACCAATTGACTCGAACCTCAAACTTTGCGTTGAAAATTCGAGTCGTATTAACGAGTTGTGCACTTGTGCTCCGAAGCTCCCACCCCTAGTCTTAACTGTATTAACATTGAAAACACTGTACCTCACCATTATTATTCGGCACTACATGTCCATAATCTCTTCGATAATGCATTCAATTGTCAATCAAATTTCCAATTTTTCTTGAACTCTTTTCCTTTTTCAGCTGAAGAATTGGGAATTAAAGAGCTTGTTCCAGCATATCTTGATCCAAAGTTGCAGGCCGCCGATCTCCTCACTGGCGTAAGCTTCGCTTCAGGAGGCGCTGGATTTGATCCTCAAACTGCTCAGGTAGCGGTAAGTATATATAAACACAATTCCCTTACAAATGGGTAACTACATGCAGGCCAGCCCTGATTTTTGGATTCTAAAACGAAATTTAAAGATGAGGCCACAACTCGAGCTTTAGCTCAAGGTCGGCTCGGGCTATTCGTACATTTATTTTCTCTATCTTCTTTTCACTAATTGCCGCATTCTTTCGGGTATGAAAATAACAGGCATGTTATTCACTCGACGATCAGTTGAAGATGTTCAGAGAGTACATTGGGAAGCTAAAAGGGATTGTTGGAGAACACAGAGCAAACTTCGTCTTAACTAACAGCATATATTTCGTGGTAGCAGGCAGCGATGACCTTGCCAATACCTATTTTACTCTCGGTATCAGGAGACTGCAGTACAATATCAATTCCTACACTGATTTTATGGCCCGATCGGCTTGCGATTTCGTAAAGGTACTCCCCTCATCATCATTTATTATCAATTTGACACTGCGAAAATCGGGACGGGATCACTTGAAGATTATGTAATTGGCCGGCTCTGGGCTAAGGCTCAAGAGGCCAGCACCTTAAGCCCCCAAAAATGTGTAAAAACTAGGGCATCCTATTATTTTGGGTACCCATTATATATGTCCAATCTTTTTGGATATAGCAATACTAGAGACCCATTTTAATACCCAAACCACCTATTTTACATTTAAGAGATACAGGCCCAATAGTTGGGCCAAACCTGACTTGCTCAATCAAAGGAAACAAAAAAGGAAAAAGAAAATGCAGATCACAGGTGGCTATCTTCATGTAGAGCCCCTTGGAAAATGATTCCATATGGTGGGTTCCTATATAAGTTTTATGCATATTCTACCCTTAACAGCTCTAATCTCCTGAACACACAATACAATAGAAGAAGATGAATTAGAGACGGAAGAGAAAATAGGATCAGAAATTAGCATTTGTATGGGTTTTTTCCTTGTCGATTACATGCATTTGGCTTTGAAAAAATCATTTAACTACTTGTTATTTTATTGTTGTAAATTTTATTAAGGGTCTCATTGTCTAAATCCGTCTTAGGCCCCCAAAATCTCAGAGCCGGCCCTATATATAAACACTAACTCGAAATCTCAGTTATCAGATTTATAGTGATTGAGAAAGGCCTCATTGAAACTAATGCTGTGAAGTTTATGTTTTCAAGGAAGCGTATGCAATGGGGGCGAAAAGGATTGCTTTTTTCGGCATTCCTCCGATAGGGTGTTTGCCATCGCAGAGAACGCTGGCCGGGGGAAGAATGAGAGTGTGTGCCGAGAACTACAATCAGGCAGCGAAGTTGTACAACACCAAGATAAAGGCCGCCCTTAGTTCCCTCGGAAACAGCCTCAACGACGCCCGAGTCAGGATAGTCTACATCGACATTTACAACCCTCTTTTCACTCTCATTCAGAATCATCAAAAATACGGTAAATCTCGTGATTTTTCACTAGTTTCTCAATCTTCAGTAGGATGAGTTGCCTAAATTGATCTTGTTGTTCAAAAATCGTTGCAGGATTTTCTATTGTCGATACTGGTTGTTGTGGCTCAGGGATAATAGAGGCAGCTGTACTATGTAACAGATTGTCCGGAGTATGTTCAGATGATTCCAAGTACCTATTTTGGGACAGTTACCATCCCACGGAGAGAACATACGGGGTCCTTGTCAATATGATCCTTCAAAAGTACATCAAAGACTTCCTTTGAGGTCAGTTTACCTCGCGGTTTTCCCACGGATTAATTCTTCTCTCTCGATTCACCATTCACCTCGATTTATACGTAAATTAGATTTGGCCGCCAAACTGTTCTATAGCAGTAATCTATTTTTTTTCCTCTTGATAAGGAAAACATGTACTCTGAGCTTAAATATTCTGATTTGCAGTCTGTAGATGTGATATGGGCTTTTGTACCTGTTACACTTATGGTACAAACAGTACCCTCACAGAATGCAACACTCTGTAATACAGATGAAATTATGTGCTGTAATATCAATGGAAATTCTTATACCTCTGCTCAGATCTAAACATAGCTTACTTTTCAGATCCAAAAATGGAAATTCTGATACCCAATGCTGGAGTAATATGATCCAATGAAGTATCAAAATAGCACAGACGGCATTTAACCAGTAAGGCAGTAAGTGGTGTGGGATTTAGACTAAGCGGTCGCCTGAATCACATGTATTTCTACATTATAACCACACAAAAAAAAACATTATCACTAAACGGGGACGCGGGGGCAGCTGTGCCCATCTCATAGCAGCGTGCAATTGTGCCCATCTTACCGTCTATCTTGGCAATCAATGGTCTAAGAAGAGTTATTTTATGACCGGTAATAGATTTCGCGCAGCTGCACGCTGCTGTGAGATGAGCACTCAGCCCCCAGCGTCCCACTTAATGAGGAGACAAAATTACGTATGTATATGAAATTGTCCTTTAGTTTTACACTAGTGGCCAAAAAATGGTTGATGACTTGAAATTTAAGACTTTTTATGCACCCAAGAGACTTATAGGGCCAATCCCATAGATTTTTTTTTTTCAAATTAACTAGAAAAACTTGTACGATTAACGTAAATATTTGAAGTTGTGCAAGGCCGCACCCGCCACACCCCTTTGTTTCCGCCACTGTAAATTGCAATTAGTATTGTCCTGTATAGTATGTGGGCAGTATATTTGCTTTGAATTTGATAGTCTAATGTTTTATGGCATTAAAATGATTGTAAGCAGAGTTTCCAAAGAGTTGAGAAATGGATTGTAAGCATGTTTTTATTTTTATTTTTATACTTTTATGTGAATTGCAGTAATTTATTTCGGCATGGGTGGGATGATAAGAACCCCCATATGCTGCACAAGCCGTGTGATGGAGGGAAATGCAGTACTATTGTCATCTCTGCCTAGTCCTTTTTATAACTCCGGGCATCACGCACACCTTGCCTAATATTAGAGTCCAATTTCACCGTTCACTTGCGAGGAGTTCAATTAAAGTCGGAATAAAAACTATACATATGGACTGAGCCGAAGGTATGTGCAAAATCAGTTGATACAGGACCTGATGGCTTAGTCCAAATGGTGGGTGTCCGAGAGAGAAGACTCATATTCAAGTTTATGAATAAACGTTTAGTCTATCGTAGTAATCTAACCTAATAACCCGCTGCTTCTGGTATGGAAAATAAAGATTCTACCAATAATATTCCCAAACTCTTCTACCAAATATATAATAAATTCTATGTAGCTTGTGAGTTTTACTGTGCGAAATCCACCGAGTCGATCGAGCATCTTCAACCCACTTAATTTGCAAATGAGTCGTGTTAGAAAAATTGGTTAGCCCTACCCTTAGTCACGACTCACATAAATGAATGTCTGCTTCCGCTCTCAATTCTTATTCTGTACTTGCTCTTAATCTTAGCTCTCGTAAATTTTACTAATATTTTGGGATATCTTTTCAAGACGTTTTCACGTTCCTGCTTACATCTTGTTTGAAGAAGTTAATCTATCGTAGAGTATATATAGTGGTAAAAATTTCAGTGTAGTGGTAAGTATTTTACAGAACTTACAACTATATCACTCTTAAGTACCATACACCAAATTTTTTTGTGTACCATAGAAAAATTCTATTTGAAGAGGCTTGGCAAATGGTATTGAGTGTCCATTTAGGCTTGCTTCCCAAGATTAACCACCACATGGACGTTGCATAATCATGTTTACCCAGTCAACATCTGCAGAAACCAAAAAACAAAAACAAAAAAATCCAATATAAATGCACCAAGTAAAACCATGGAAGTCATATTTTCTCTCTCTCTCTCTCTCTCTCTCTCTCTCTCTCTCTCTCACTTTGTAGCCCAGCAGAGGTTTTAACTCTGCAAAAATTTCCAAAAAACAATGCAGTTTCCCCTCTTGCTAAAACTTCGTGCTTCTTCTTCTTCCTCAATAGTTTCTCTTGTGTCTTTCTTCTTCTTGTCCGTTTGTACATTGCCAAGGCTATGACAAGGTTACCGCACAACATAACGATACCCGCGGTGATCATGATCGGAGATTCGATAGGGCCAGAGAGAGGGAGATGGAAGGTCAGAGGGTTAAAGAGAGGGGGCTACCAAGGGCATATTAGTGTTTTAAGCTAACTGTACAATAAATCCCCAATAGTACATATGTAGCTTAACCATAGCACCTCAATTGTGGGAGACGGCAGTTCCAATACTATTCTGTAGATAAAGAATTCTAGTTAAGGAGATGGAATTCTAGCTAGTGAACTGGACCTAATCATCATGTAGGCCGATATTTCCAGTTTTGGCATTGGTCTAACTTCGCCTCGCCTCACCTCAGAAAAAAAGATTCAAAAACTCAAAAACTAAAAGTAAAAAATGTGGGTATGGCATATGGTTAATTGGCCTATTGGCTTGCCTAAGCAACAGCCTCACCTCGCCGTGCTACAAGCTATTGACCTAGCCAATAGACCCGCCGATCCATGACTTCAATACACCTAAAGTCTACCAACACTTATTAATTTATTTCAACCTTTCATAAGTCCAAACAAGCATTCTAACAAACGCCTTTTAGGCATTAAATAGTCACTTCTATATACATCTATGTGATTACTACGTCTCTCTAGACCTAGGGTTTCTCAAAACAATAATCTAGCATCACTACACACCCAGGGGTTGTCCCAGTGGTAAGGGCGAATGATTGACTTTGAGAGTACTCCACTTAATCAGGGGTTCAATTTTCCACCGGGTGAATATCCTGATAGTAAGTGGGGGGCTGTGACTGGTGTGGCCGCCCTAGTTTCCCTTGAGATTTGGGTTGCGCAGTCGGATCCAATTGTGGCTTGGCTGTAAGGATGTTCCTCCGTTATCAAAAGTAGGTGAATTTGCTAAAAACGAGATGGTTTCAAGAATTTTTGACCAAAAAAAACGTAGTATTACTTACCATACTGGTTTTATATACCATTCCTTAAGTCAACGCACTTATTACTATGTTGCATGGCTACACTTCCTTAAGAAACACTTGCTATACTTGTTGACAACACTTACCACGTTACTAACAACACTTACCATAGAATAAGAAAAAAATGACTTGAAAGCATGATACTTCCAAACCACTTGGGAGCATCATAGCCACCTTTCCAGCACAAAACTCTTTGGCCCAAAAACTAGGTTATGCATGAATTTCACAAAATGAACCACACATTTTTTTTCCCTATCAAGATCAGTATACAGAAATATTACGTTCCACACATCATTCATAGTAGTCAAGAATCCTGCCTCAAGGTGCAAAACCCCAAAATGAAAAATAGAGGGAAAAAATAAAGAGGAAGTACTTGTGGGTTAGTATGAACAACATGACACAATGCAATAACTTATAGTCCAAAATTTTTAGTGGAAACACCCCTTAGTAACTTCAATAACAAAATATGCTTTGGAAATTAAGTTTCAAATCTTATGCTATTTCAAATGAATAGTCATGTCTTTTCATTTTATAAAGTTTAAATGAAAAGAGTTTTTCAAGAGACACGTCTTTTAAATATAATTTGAAGTGAGTGATTTTCGCACTGTCCTTTTTACTAACCGCACTCTCCTTTTTTGTTTTTAATGTGTGAAGTTACAAAAACACCATTCAACTTTTCAATATTTCCTTTTTGTTATCCATATGAAATGATTTTCTTAAAGAAATTAAGTTTAAGAATATTTGGGTACTTTTACATACTAAAAACGAAATGGGAGTGTGATCAGTAAAATAGTAAAATGAAGTTTTTTTTTCGAAGAATGTGTCTTTTCATTAGTTTAAGAGTCATTGGGAGTTCTATAAATAAAAGGTACTTGTCCCAAAAGGTTTCTATAGTGTGTAGAATTACTCTCTCCCTTTCTCGTTCTTATGTTTTCCTATATAGTTTGGGGAATTAGAGAAAGATATGGCAATATTCTCGGAAGGGTATTTTTTTTAGCCATTCGTAAACATAATCTACTCTATCCTTGGGGGACTTGGGGAGGGGATGAGTGATTACGGGAATCGAACTCTGTCAATTTGTATTAGAGTATAAGAGAGGCACCAACTGCACTCCACTCCACTTGCCACATTCTCGTCTTTCACCGACCATGTGACGTGGAGACACTTTGTGGGATTTTTGGGTTGCATCTTGGAGTGTTATTCGACTAGCAGAATTTACACAAAAGGAGCCCAAACATGTATTCAGAATGACTTGTTATGCATTCCATGGATCTCACAAGCTATTTTTCTATATCTATTTATTTTGTATATCAAATAATTGATTGTGTTTATGTTTTTAATGTATGATATATAATGGCAATTCTAATTATTACTAGTGTTTTAAGCTAATTGTGCAATAAATCCCCAATAGTACGTACGTAGCTTAACCAGAGCACCTCAATTATTCTGAAAAGATAAAAAAATTCATGCAATATTGATGAGGAATTCTAGCTAGAGAACTGGACCTAATCATCACGTAGGCCGAGATCTCTTCCTTCACCCCATCTGCTTTTTGTTACGGATTTTAGAGGCAAACGGCTCATATGTGGTCTCAGCCCTTAGGTTTATATTATTTCCATGTACTAATTAAGTTATTTTGTTCAGTTGTTTTCGTTCCCTCTTCTTAGATCAGTCGGAAACACCCGGTAAGGTTATCCTTTATTATTTTGTAGCCATTTGGTCTAAGGTTATCACTTTTCTTTTCTTTTTCTTTTCTTTTGGGTTATGCCTTTTGCAAGCTATATATTCGGTTAGCCTTCTTCTTTTTTTCTATTGATCTCAAACTGATTTACCAAAAAAAATATAGTTAAGGAGAAATTCTGTATTTATATATAGAACTACAATAGAGTGGGGGAGATGAGGGAAACTTTTATGAAGTGCTTATACAAGGAAGGACATGTCACAATTGGGTATTCTTTTATTTTCTTTTTCTTTTTTCTAAAAGAACGATTCCTGAGTTAGAAAATGTAAGAATAATTAATGGTGCAAATTAGCAAATTCTAGTGACTATTTTATTTCATTGTCAAATTGAAAATTGTAGTCTATATGTATGTATGTGATTGGGTCCTTATTTAAAATGGTATTATTGCCAGGAAAACAACTCACGAGTAGTACTCATCACTTGCTATTGTGTGATAAAGAAAGAAATTTAAAGTACTGAAACTTATATTTCTGATTTTTATGACATTCAACCACATCCAACCACATAATGAGACATGAGTACTTTTCACACATTTTTGGTTACGTGCTTTTTGTAATACGTTCGCGAGTGCATCCAATCAATCATTTATTTTAATAATTAGGTGTTTAGGGCTAGAATACATGCACCTCAACTAATTCTAACGGGAACCCTATTCACAATTAGAGCAAAGCTCTGGAGTCAAGCATTGACATAAGACGATTATAAAGAAATGCTATAGCCATGACGTTATTTTTCAAATAATTTTACCACTATATATTCATAGGGTCTTGAATTTCTTTGTTCAATACTTTCTTGTATAATTTTCTTGAATTTCTTTGTGCCAAACTTCGTATTTCAATTAGTTTTTTTTTTTGAAATATTATGCATGAGAGTGCTTATTTTTTTTATCCCAAAAATTCTGCGACGGCCCAAAAGTTATTTTTTGAAAATTGGCTGTATTTCTATTTACTCGAGACCCACCTTTTCTAAGTACCAGCTCTACTTCGACCCTCCCATAATTATTTCCTTCCAATTTTAAAAAAAATCAAAATAACTCAACAAAAATCCTCCTATTCCAATATGAGATAAACTTATTCACGAAGCCGCGCAATCTCGGGTGTCCATGTCGGTTTTGGACGATCTGAATTTAAATAAAACTTTTCCGGAAAAAAGTTTAACTCTTCTTCAGAAAAGTTTCATCAGAATCCAGACCATTCAAAACACTTTTTGGACGTTCGAGATTTACTACCTTAAACAACTATTAACATGGGTTTCCGTGGAAAAAGTTTTTCTCTTCCTATATATAATGCCAAGATCATACACTACATGCCATCCGTAACAGACAAAAATCGTACCATCTTTTCTCTCCCACCACTAAAATTCTACGTTAGGGACCAGAATTTCTCTCCACGGGAACTCTGTTTTCTCCAATAATGAAGCTCTGTTCCCATTCTCTAACTCTTCTCTCTGCTTCTTCTCCTCGGTCAATTGTGTTGCTCTCCGTCTCTGTTTTGCTTATTTTCTGCAGCAGTAGTACTGATGCAGTCATAAGGTTGCCGGAAAACGTAACGCTTGCGGCAGTGCTCGTGTTCGGAGATTCAATTGTGGATCAAGGAAACAACAATAAGCTTACTGCTACGTTTGCTAAATCCAATTTCCCTCCGTATGGGAAGGACTTCATGGGTGGAATTCCCACTGGAAGGTTTTGCAATGGGAAGACCCCACCTGACTTAATAGGTACCACTCCTCTCTCTCTCTCTCTCTCTCTCTCTCTCTCTCTCTCTTGTTTATCTCTTCGTTATCATGATGATGGCCCCGGTCTGGTGTTTTTTATTTTATAGCAGTAGAAAAATTTATTCACGGTTGAACCGTGAACAACTGCTTTACAGCAACAATCAATTGCGATCGTTTAAAAGTGTTTTGAACGATCGCGATTAGCGCCGTAAACAATTATTCACGACGCAAACGTGAAAAAGATTTTCTCATAAAAGTACAATGATTTTCGCTCTTCCCAATTCACATAATTGCACGGGTACGGCAATTAATATCGGACATTCATAGACTATTTATTCATTTACTTTTCTCTTTCCTTTTTTAGTACTTTCCAGTTTTGGCAAAAAGAATTTTCATGAAATTCAAGATTCACACTGATTTTAATAAGTAGTTACATCTAGAGCACTAAATTCACTTCTGTTAAATCATATTTGAGTATAATCTGAGTGTGTGGTTCAGTATACAGTTTTTATGTAACGATTGTTTCAAACAGAGAGTCACATATAGATATATAGTATCCTGTAGGGCGGGCAATTCGGTTAATGGACGGCCCAGATTATTGATCTCAGTCAATGGACAACTCGGATTAACTCTGTATCGTCAGCGTTAAAATAGACAGCTGAATCGATCGCCCTATAGTCTCTGTAATGCGGGCTACACTACAAGATTTTCAAATTTGCCAACTATGGTCACCATGCCCATGTGGACTAACATTTTACCGATTTTTCAGCACTGCTTTATGTATTTCTTCTATTAACCTAACACAACTAACAAAAGGAATTGCGGTGGCATTGTTTATTTTGGGGTCTCAAACACTCTTGCGCACGGTCTTCAATAAATTTTTTTTATCTCTATCTCTCTTCATTTATTACTATAAAAAAAACTCCCTTAAAACCTAAACCGTACAGGAAATCTTACAACGTTGAAGTTGAGCTTAGAGTCCAAACCATTGAAGAGAATTTCAGTAGATATTTCGTGTAATGTCGATCAATAAAAAAAACTCTAGATAAGGTAAGTGAACGCCAATTTGGTGTCAGGGACTCAGGTGTGAAACGAAGTGAGTCGGTCCATCACACTTGGTGTTGCGGGCGTTACATTTGATCCAAGAAAAGTTTTGTAAGTATTAACGAAACCCTTCGTCACAAAGCTAAAACTATACATCAAAGTGATGGTCATTGGTTGATAAAATGCGCCCTAAGCTGAAGTCGAAGAGGTGGCCGGTTTAAGCCCCAAAACTTTTAAAATTTTAGGGTCCCCTCCTAGTTGGTACCAATTATAATAGTCTAGTAAAAAAATGGCCCAGTTTTAATTTCTCCTTAGGCCGCTAAAAAGTGCAAGTACACAATTGCTGGGTCAAATGGCTGGTTTTCTTTTATTCTGCTACACATATGAGCTTCTTTTTCTTTCTTAAATACTTGGCCCTTATTCCTCTTTAAAAGCCAACTTGGCTTTTTGTTCTGTCGCTCTTCAATTTTTTGTTTTTGCGTTAATTTTTTTTCAGATTATTCGTTAGTCTTAACAAGAGGAATTGATTGAAAAAATTAAAAATTGTGACTTTTACTCAAATATTTTTAAAAATATTGGCCGAAAACCTTGGCGGGGGACATAAAATCCGAACCCCTCAGAAAGTTCGTAAATGAACAACTATTCTAAAGGAAGAGAAATACTACTAGTACAATAGAAATGACAGATTTTGGGCCGTTTCGGGTCAAACAAAAATAATCGGAGTCGCTCATTTTGTTCAATATACTTTGCTTAAGGTCCCCAAAAAAAATCAGCTATATTCGACATCAATAAGGGCGTTTACGAAGTGTCCAAAATTGCTTAGAATTTTTTTGAAGTGATTTTGGATGTTTCGTAAAAGCCCTTATAGATTTCGGATGGAGTTGATTTTTTATGGGGACTTTATTCAAAATATATTGGACAAAATGAACGGCTCCGATTAGCATTTCTGCTGAAGGAAATAATGATGTATAACACAATAATAATGTCCATTTATGGTTGGAAAAAAGAGACAGTTGGCTCGTCCCCATTAAATTCATTGAATGATCCTTTCAAAAAAATTCATTGAATGAAATAGGCCAGTCTTTTGGGCTTGTTAGCCCAATGGGCTGATCCATCAGCCTGAGATCCGTAGCCCAATACTAAAAGACAATTGTCGCGAGAATCTATCACTTCAATAAAGTAGAGATGATATTTTATATTACGGGGCGGTTCTGGGGACACCAAAAAAAACACCTAAAAAAACACCTCATAGTTTCCGATCAAATTTTGATGATCTGAGCTGCTCAATGTGATCAGAATGTGATTTTAAGAGTACCCGTGAGAAATCAGCAAAAAAAATGACCTGGAAGGGCTTGATCCGAACAGTTTCGAACAGTTTTTTATTAAACGGTTCAAATAAAAACTGCTCAAATCAAACCTTTCTCGGTCATTTTTTTTTGCTAATTTCTTGCCAGCACCCTTAAAATCACATTCTGCACACATTGAACGGTTCAGATCATAAAAATTTGATCGGAAACTATGAGATGGAGATTATGAGTTTTTTTTAGGTGTTTTTTTAGGGTGTCCCTTGAACCGTTCCGCTTATATTATAGTCACTTTCAAAATATGTTATCAGATGAAGACGAGAAGTCGTCTAGGAATTGACCTCGTTGACGTGTCGTATTCAAGCTATGTCATTTTAAAATTTCGCAAATTCGTGTTTGCTTAAACCTAACACTTATGTTATCAGAAGAAGTCGTCTTCACTAGGAGTTGACGTCGTGATGTATCGCATTCAAGTTAAGTCATTTTAAAATTTCGCAAATTCGTGTTTGCTTAAACCTAACAATTTTTGACATATGCAAAAGCAAAAGCCTATCAACACTAGGTTGACCAGACCTCCTGAAAGTCGTTTAGATTTGACACTCTTTTTAGTTTATAACTTTTTATTTAAAAATGTACATGAAACTATACATTATACAAGTCGCAATGTTATACATGAACTACTTTTTAATTCACAACAGTAATATCGGATTTGAATACCAACACTTATAAACACAACTAAAAACAAACAAAAAAAGTTCCCTAACAACTTGCCAAATCATGCATTTTTGACTCACTGCATCATACCTCGTCGTGTCAGGTCATTTTAAGTCAACGGGTCAACGCAAAAAAGTAAACGATGACATATATGTATAACACCGTATTCATCCAGTATAATCTTATATTGTTGGGCCGTGTTCGTGTCAAAAAACTAATTGCCTCAAACCTCAAACTCTGTGTTGAATTCGAGGGAATGGGAGATGCTGCCAAGCATCTTCTTGTAGAGCAATGCAAAGCGGCTGATTCAGTCGGTTATCTCGGCAATTGATGGCTCGGATCTTAACGAAGTAGTGGACGGTACAGATTTGTATGTGATTTGTTTGCACTCAAATTTGATCCGAGTTGTCCGCGCCAAGATGAACAGATGGATCGATCGTTATGCACCCGCTCGGCGGCATCCCCCGGGTCTTGCTCAGAAACTCCCACCCCTAGTCGTAACTGGATTAACATTGAAACACTGTACCTCACCATTATTTTCAGCTGAAGAATTGGGAATTAAAGAGCTTGTACCAGCATATCTTGATCCAGATTTGCAGGCCGCCGATCTCCTCACCGGCGTAAGCTTCGCTTCAGGAGGCACTGGATTTGATCCTCTAACTGCTCAGATAACGGTATATATAAACACAATTCCCTTACAACTGGGTAACTACATGCAGGGCCAACCTTGATTTTTTGGTGTCCAAAATGAAACGAAATTTAAAGATGAGGCCTTTTTTAGGGGGCCTAAAGCGGTCACAATTAATTTGAGCATTAGCCCAAGGCTGGCTCGGGCTATTTGTACATTTGTTTCCTCTCTTCTTTTCACTAATTGCTGCTTTCTTTTGGGTATTGAAAATAACAGGCATGTTTTTCGTTAGACGATCAGTTGAAGATGTTCAGAGAGTACATTGGGAAGGTAAAAGGGATTGTTGGAGAAGACAGAACAAACTTCATCTTAACAAACACCCTATATTTAGTGGTAGCGGGCAGTGATGACCTTGCCAATACCTATTTTACTCTCCCTATCAGCAAATTGAAGTATGATATTAATTCCTACACCGATTTTATGGTCAGTTCGGCTTGCGATTTTGTAAAGGTACTTCCCTCTTCTTCATTTATCATCAATTTGACACTGTGAAAATCGAGACGGGATCACGCTTCCAAAAATCCCCAACCTCTACGGGCCTATCTTCCCCGGTTGCTGAGTTAAAATCATACTAGGTGTAGGTCCGGGATAATTACGTGAAAACTAACTCGAAATCTCAGTTATCAGATTTATTGTGATTCAGAAAGTCCTCATTGAAACTAATGCTGGGAAGTTTATGTTTTCAAGGAAGTGTACGCACTGGGGGCGAAAAGGATCGCTTTTTTTCGGCATTCCTCCGATAGGGTGTTTGCCATCGCAGAGAACACTAGCCGGGGGACGAACGAGAGTGTGTGCCGAGAAGTACAATCAGGCAGCGAAGTTGTACAACACCAAGATAAAGGCCGCCCTTAGTTCCCTCAGCGACAGCCTCAACGACGCCCAAGTCAGGATAGTCTACATCGACATTTACAACCCTCTTTTCGCTCTCATTCAGAATCCTGAAAAATACGGTAAATCTCATGATTTTTCACTTGTTTCTCAATCTTCAGTAGGATGAGTTGCCTAAATTGATCTCGTTTTGTTTTGTTCAAAAATCGTTGCAGGATTTTCTATTGCCGATAGAGGTTGTTGTGGCTCAGGGAAAATAGAGGTAACCATACTATGTAACAAATTGTCCAAGATATGTTCAGACGACTCCATGTACCTATTTTGGGACAGTTTCCATCCCACGGAGAAAACATACAGGGTCCTCGTCAATATGATCCTTCAAAAGTACATCAAGGACTTCCTTTGAGGTCAATTTACCTCGCGGTTTTCCCACGGATTAATTCTTCTTCTCTCTCTATTTACAATTTGAGTTAATAGTGTTCTTCTACACATTATTGTTTACGCCAATACCTCGATTTATACGTAAATTCGATTTGGCCGCCAAACTGTTCTGTGGTAGTAATCTTTTTTTTTCCCCCCTTGAAAGCCTAAACATGTACTCTTGAGATTAAATATTCTGATTTGCAGATGTGGTATGGGTTTTTGTACCCTCACACAATGCAACAGTCTGTAATACAGATGAAGAAATCATGTGCTGTGATATCAATGGAAATTCTCGTACCTCTGCTCAGATCTAAACATAGCTTGCTTTTCAGATCCAAGAATGGAAATTCTGAATCTCTGATACCCTATGCTGGAGTAATATGATCCAATGAAGTATATCAAAATAGCACAGACCGCATTTAACCAGTAAGGCAGTAAGTGGTGAAGGATTTAGACTAAGCCGTCGCCTGAATCACGTGTATTTCTATATTATAACAAAAAAAACATTGTCACTTAACGGGGACGCGGGGGGCTGTCGTGCCCATCTCATAGTAGCATGCAGCTATGCCCATCTCACCATTCGTCTCGGTAATTAATGGACTAGAAAGAGTTATTTTATGACCGGTAATAGAATACTATTAGTGGTAATAAATAGTAGGACCATCCAAACCGTCCAAAACACTTTTGAACTGTGAGATTTAGCGCAGTTGCATGTTACTGTGAGTTGGGCACAACAGCCCCCAACTTCCCACTTAACGAGGAGACAAAATTACGTATACATACGAAATTGTCCTTTAATTTTACCCTTGTGGCCAAAAAATGGTTGATGACTTGAAATTTTAGACAGTTTGTTCCCCACATATATGTGAATTTTAAGATTTTTTGTACACCCAAAAGATTTACAGGGTTTCAAATTAACCGGAAAAAATAGTACGATTAGCGTAAATATTTGAAGTTGTGCGAGGCCGCACCCGGATCCGGCGACCTTGTAGTGATCAAGTCACTACAGTGGTGCAGTGATCATTCTGACCGTCCGTTTTCCCAATCGATGATTCAGATTGCTTGTTAACTTTTACTAGTCAAAGTTATCTTTTGCCGGTAAAAGATATTCCAGCAAACATATCTGAACCATTGAATGTTGAGATGAACGATTCAAATTGCGTACTATAGGAGGTGCTACAGAATTGCTCATTACAAGGTCCCCGCTCCACGCCACACCCCTTCGTGTCCACCATTGTAAATTGCAATTAGTGTTGTCCTGGCCTGTATAGTATGTGGGCAGTATCTTTGCTTTGAATTTGATAGTCTAATGTTTTATGTATGGGATTAAAATGATTGTAAGCAGAGTTTCCAAAGAGTTAAGAAATGGACTTGACAGCTGAATTCTTGGTCGAGACATTAATGGCTGACGCTGTAACAACTGTTCACCTTCCAACCATATATCAATCCAATTCACAGCATATAAAGATGTGAATTGCAGTAATTTATTTCAGCATGGGTTGGATGATAAAGAACCCATATGCTGCACAAGCCGTGTGATAGAGGGAAATACACTATTCATTGTCATCTCTGTCTGCAGCAAATGCTGCTGCAGTCCTTTTTATAACTCCGGACATTATTGTGAGATCCCAAAGTCTCACATCGGGAAGTCGGGAAAAAGTCAAGTAATATGTAATGAAACGCGAGCTGTTACTTTAACTTTTTGAGTCACGTGATTAGGCTAATGGTTAGTTGGTCAGTTGGAGCGAGTCGTTATAATTACGCACACCTTGCCTAGTTTTGGGGCACAATTTCACCGCGGCCACTTGCGAGGAGCCCAATTGAAACCGGAATAAAATGATACATATGGACTGAGCCGAAGGTATGTGCAAAATCAATCGATACAGGACCAACCGGCTTAGTCCAAGTGGTGGGTGTCCATTGTCCAAGAGAGAAGACTCGGATTCAAGTTTAGGAATAAACGTTTGGTCTATCGTAGTAATCTAACCTAATAACCCGCTGCTTCTGGTATGGAAAATAAAAATTCTACCAATAATATTCCCAAACTCTTCTATCAAATAGTAGTAATAAATTCTCTATAGCTTGTGAGTTTTTACTGTGCGAAATCCACCGAGTCGATCGAGCATCTTCAACCCACTTAATTGGCAAATGAGTCGGTGTTAGAAAAATTGGTTAGCCCTACCCTTAGTCACATAAATGACCCTTTGCTTTCGCTCTCAATTCTCGTTCTGCGCTTGCTCTTATTCTTAGCTCTCGTGAATTTTAAAATTTTGGGATATCTTTTCAAGATGTTTTCACCTTCTGTTTGCGTACACGTACATGCATTGTGTGACTTAAAGCATTCCCATTGTAATAAGTAAATGAGTGTGAATAAGCAAATTTAACAACAATGCTCAGAAAACACCTCATATTGTAAAAAGCAAAGTTACAAGTTTTTTAGCAAATAACTAAATTTCACCCATTCCATAACCAAACTTAATAACTTTTACCAATAACCAAAATTCAATAACGAAACTCAAAACTCAAAAACTCAAAAATACCCCACATTGAAATCGTCTCATCGAGATGAATAATTTGATGTGGTCGGATGCGTGATTGAAACTCGTTTGCGATTGGACAAATGTGCATTGTGTATTGTGGGGTTTTTTTTGTAAGGGATGCAAAAATAACCAATGTAGAAATAGAAGTTGTTAAGTTTGATTATAGATTAAATGGATAATCAAATACTGACTGGACAGATTTTGGTTATTGGTTTTGATTATTACCATTGCGGATGATCTTAGGCCCCACCCACCTTCCTTCACTCTAATGAGCTCTGGGCATTTGCCTTAGCCCAACTCTCTTAGCTACATTTACCTTGTTTGAAGGAGTCCATCTATGGTACACACAAAAAAAATATTTGGTCTATTGTATTCAAAAGTGATATAGTGGTAAGTATTTTACATGGAGTGGTAAAAATTTCAGTGTAGTGGTAAGTATTCTACATCTGGAATACTTATCACTATATTACTTTTGGGTATCATACACTAAAATCTTACCTCTACACTGAAATTTTTACCACTTCAAATAAAATATTTGCCACTATATCACTTTTGGGTATCATACACCAAAAATTTTGTGTGCGCCATAGAAAAATTGTTTTCGAAGGGGCTTGGCAAATGGTATTGAGTGTCCATTTTAACTCATTTCCCCAAGAATAACCCCCACATGGAGGTTGCATAATCATGTTTACCCAGTCAACATCTGCAGAAACAAAAAAAAAAAACAAAAAAAATGGAGGAATTAATGAGAAATGAACAATGAAAAAAATCCAATATAAATGCACCAAGTAAAACCATGGAAGTCACATCGATCATAAGTCTTTGTCCTGCTCTTCTCTCTCTCTTTGTCACTTTGTAGCCCAGCAGAGGTTTAACTCTGCAAAAAATTTCCAAAACAATGCAGCTTCCCCTCTTGCTAAAACTTCCTTCTTCTTCTTCCTCAATAGTTTATCTCTGTGTCTTTCTTCTTCTTCTCCGTTTGTACATTGCCATGGCTGTGATAAGATTACCGCGCAACGTAACAATACCCGCGGTGATCATGTTTGGAGATTCGATAGTCGACACGGGCAACAATAACAACCTCAAAACAATATTTAAGGTTAATTATCCTCCTTATGGGAAGGATTTCATGGGTGGAGTACCAACCGGAAGATTTTCTAATGGAAAGGTCCCCTCGGATTTGTTAGGTACGTTGGAACTACCTGTGAATAGTCATGTTTGTCTAGGAAGCTCAAGACCTCTTTGTCTCGTGAAAATATACAGGCGGAACTCTGTCGGGGCCGCTGTCGGGTCAGGGGCCCCCACCCAGCCCCCAGAATCTTGAAATATTTATGAAAATGATATCTAATTTTTGAGTATTATGAATTTTAGTAGAATAATAATTTCTTATAATCTTAATAATTTTGGTTCAATTTAGTAAAAACACGTTGTTTTACCTTGTAATTTCTTAATTCTTTCATAAACAAAGAAATAAGCATGCAAGTACTGTTGTCGTAACCTTTTCTTTTACTGCATTAAGCTAGAATAATCTCATTGTACAAATAAATTTTACTGGAAAGCAAACACTAGATGGTATAATAAGTTTACGGGTAGATAAAAACAAGTCAATTATGTCGGCCACCCTCACGCCAAAATCCTAAGCTCCGCCACTATACCACTATTTTTTTTGTGCTAATTTCTGTGGCATGTCAGTGGAGGAATTGGGGATTAAGGAGCTGTTACCTGCGTATCTTGACCCAAATCTGCAAATACAAGACCTATCAACTGGGGTGAATTTTGCTTCGGGTGGCGCCGGATTCGATCCTCTTACATCTGAGCTTGCGGTACGCCATTTTTCTCAATTAAAAAAAATACACGTACATATTTTTATCACAGCACCATGGTAGAGTCCTGTCGTGGGACCCATGTGTACGTAAGAGGTTTTTCTGGGCCATGTTGGGTAGCGGTTTTTATTCGATCTTGTATGCAAATTTTGCACACAAGTCCAACAAGGACCTCTAAAAAGTGGATCCCGTGCCTCCACCGTGTCCGGTTTTGTGCACGTTGGAGGACTGTTTTAGATTTGTTAGCCCTTAACGTCATTTTTTTTTTAAATCACCAATTAAGTACTTATATCGACTCGTTGTTAATCACTTTTTTTTTTGTTTGTTTTTACACTGATTAAATATCAGTCAGTTATATCATTGTCAGATCAACTAGACTTGTTCAAAGAGTACCTAGCAAAGTTGGAAGGAGTGGTTGGAGAAGCAAGAACAAGCGTGATTTTGGCTAACAGCCTGTACGTAGTAGTAGCAGGGGCCAATGACATCACAAATACCTACTTCAGCAACCCTCTTCGAAAATTGCACTTTGACGTTCCTTCCTACACCGATCTCATGGTTGCCTCAGCTTCCAGCTTTGTGCAGGTAATAGTTTTGCATTCTTGTTTATCGAGCACGCGATCAGATTTTATGTCCGAACAAAATCTGTGTCCGGTTAAACTCCCAGCTGCACGATGCGATGCAATCTCGAGATACACGAATTCAAAAAAGAACGGTTTTAGTGAGAGTGTCATTGGGACATGTAGTTTAGAGATGGAGAAACTCGTGCCATTGAGTACACGCTTTTCGACTAGATCAAATCCTTTGTGCCCGATCTCCCATCGCAAAACTTCTCTCTATCCCACGCATAGTTTTAAATATTGACCGGTTCGTACCGGTATTTTAGACTCCTGGTTCGGATATATGCCGGTATAACGATGAGATTGAAATTCACAGGTGAACCGGCCGATTCCCGATACGTATCGGTATGTAACCGATTTTTTGACTAGTTTGGCCGGTACGTATCGGTTCGGGAAAAAAAAAATAGAAAAAACCAAAAAATAGAGATCCTTCCACAGAGTATCAAACCATCAACTCCTTCCACTTTTCACAGCTTTTTTCCTAAAATTTTGGATCTTGTCAATTATATCGAAACTTATAATGTTGCATTTTTCTCATATTTGTAAAATCTTATTGACTTGCGGGTTTTGATAAATTATCGGATATTTCACATGAAGAGAATGAGCTATTACATGTCTTAAATTAATTAAAATGTGATAATTTAAGTCAATGTTTGGGGCAAAAGTATATTTTTCAAGTTTTATACATGTTGCTGATGATTTTTAAAAATTCACGACCGCGACACCCGATTCCCGCAACGTATCACCGATATGTCCCGATACCGATATACCGCAACCGATACGGCGACGGCAACCGATACCGCGATTTAAAACTATGATCCCACGAGAACTGGGAGAGTGAAGATTAGGGATCGAGGATCGCGTGGCCCTCTGGCCTCGTTCTGTTGGATATGTAGATTATGCGGCAGTATCACCGTCCTAGAATTGTATGACAATCTCAAGACATGAGAATCTCGAGACAAGATCAAATGACTAAATAATATTAGGAATACAGAAGCAGGTTGCACCGGATCCTGCATATCTATCTTCCTATCTCCTCCCATTGCCATCGATCTATTTTCAACCATTGGATTATAGGGCAATCTTAAAACACGACAATCTCTATCCAACTGTGAAGACTAGATGGCAATGGCGAAATCGGAGAAAGTGGACACAGAGGATCCGGTGCCCGTTGAAAATTCTGCAGTCGTGCATTGACCAATAAATCAAGTAAAGGTAATATGCTACGAATAAAATTTGCACTATATTTGAAGGACTTGTATGGGCTGGGTGCAAGAAGAATTGGTGTGTTTGGCATACCTCCCATTGGGTGTGTGCCATCACAGAGAACTCTGGGAGGAGGTCCACAAAGAGACTGTGTGGAGAAGTACAATGAAGCAGCAAGATTGTTCAACACAAAGCTGTCACTGAGGTTGAACTCTTTCAACGGCAACCTTCCACTTGCAAGGATTGTCTACATTGATGCCTACGGTCTCCCTCTCGATCTCCTTCGTAACCCGGACAAATACGGTACATCTTCTCCTTTGCTACTTAGATATGGAGAGTTTCAAGAAACCCAGAACTAATCTAAATGATATAGTACTAATACAGCACAAGCGGGCAGAAAGAACGTTCGGCTAGTTTCGGGGTCCGATCTCTACTGTCCTAAAAACTCATATGCCAAGGGGCTTTCTGGCCCTTGGATTGTGTATTTTTTTTTAAAAATGTTTTTGATTCAACGACCAGAAAATCCCTCGACACAGAGGATTGTGCCTCAACAATTTCATGGGTGGCCCACACCCCATCAAATTGGAATTTCGGCCAAGGGTCAACTTCTCTGTACTTAAAAATGCATTCCTGTTGATATTTGGATTCTCAGTTAATTCATGGGCCGAAAATGCACTGCAATACCAGTACGCGCATTTTTTGGTACAGAAGATTGGACGGGACCTGGACCATATACTGTCTTTTCTGTACACTTTTTGTGCATTTGCGACTTTTCGAGAGAGACCCATTGGCGAAGGGTAGCCTAAATGGTCTTCGTGTAAGTTTTTTAATTTTCTTTTTTCGTTTTGTATGGCAGGATTCGAAATCGGGAACAAGGGATGCTGCGGGACTGGTGTGGTGGAAGTAGCATTTTTGTGCTCATACACATGTGCCAATGTCTCTGAGTACGTGTTTTGGGACAGTTTCCATCTAACAGAAAAGGCTTACAAGATCATGGTCCATCAAATCGCGGATAAATATATTAGCAGCTTCTTTTGAGAAACGTTCGTGTTGCTGAAATTGGATCTCTCTAGAACTTAAAGAAGAAGGGAAATGCTAGAAACTAGTAGTTATATATATCTGTAAAATCCGATCGAGATCGATCCATTGAGACATTCTTAAGATGTATAAGCGCAAAAGATTATTGGCTCAAAACAATGAGAAGATATTGAAGATGTGTTTCATTTAGTTTTCTTGTTTAATCATTCGAGGCTCTAAACCTTAAAAATTCATTTGAATCGAAACGTTAGGCTTGTGATGAGTACATCGATCTTCTAGTTTATTTCTTCTGGTAAAATTTTCGAACTAAGTGCAGCAGTAGTACTAGTAGCACAATCAGATGAATATACACATAAAATGTAGTTGTAAATAAGTAGAGTAAGAAATGTGTATGTTCATATGTTAGGTCGATCTTAGTCACATAATCCTTCAAAATGTCTTTTTCCTACTCTCAATTCTCTCATTGCGCTCGCGCTTTCAATCCTTGCTCTACCGAATTTTAACAGTTTAAGATGTGTTTTAAAGATGCTTCTTCACGCTCGCTCTCGCGTGCCATGCATGCGAATTATGTGACACTTAGGGGTCGACCGAGGCTATGGCTTACCATAAAAAAATAAATAATGCAAAAATCAGCTATTGGAATTTGGTTGCCCCTAATCAGGTCAAGCCCTCGTAGTCGAATTAAATTATTAGTAAATTAGAAGCCGGTCCTGATTTTTAGGCTTGGTTTGATTCCAACCCTGAATATTATTTCCAAACCTGCATAGGTTCGGATATGGTATCTCATGACTTTTTTGCCCTTTTTATTCTACATGGTAAACTCCATCTCGCCATTCCTCTCTCTCTCGGTCGACGATAAACCTACCTCTCTCTCTCCATATCCATCATCCAAGTCCATCATCTCTCTTCCTTGTTGATACTGTTCTGAGCGAGGCAAGCTGCCGTGTACGGCGGTGAGCCCTAGACTCTAGCTGCTGAGGACTTCAGCAACATCTTTGGCGGGCTGCCGCGGACCGTGACCTTGTGCCAATTATCTGTCGACTATTTTCTATTTCACCTGGTCTCCGTCGGATCTGTTCTAGGAGGAGATATTCCGTCAGCGGGATGCGGCGGCGCCGTCGATCCGGGCAAGGAGGATCCTCCCTAATAGATCGTACCACCATCATCGTCGACGACGACGACTTGGAGTAGTGGCTGAAAGTTTTTGACGGAGAGAAACATCAAATCATTTGATTTTGCTGTGTCCAAAGGTATGGAAGCTAGATATGGTTTCTTTGAGACCGCTCTATTCTTCGACACTTTCCGACGTCGACAATTCTTCCCCTTGAGATCTCGAAAACAGATAGCCGACGAATTAAGTAGTAATAGACCCAAAGTCCAAGCCGAGAACGGTGGCGGCAATGTTGAGAATGCCGTAGAATCGGACGAAGGTACGGCAGACCTGGACTGCTATGTTTGCATTTCAAATAGCTTGATTTGGAAATTTTGAATCTGGAGTTATAAATTTTAATTTCAAGATTAGGACTTTACTTCCTACTAACTAATTTTGCTGTAATTTAGTGGTTTGATTTATACGGTTTTGTTTTTCACCTCAAAATGATATAAATGAAGGGTGAGCTCCATGCTGTCGGCAATTTGATTGCATTCGGAATGGCAAAGAACGAGGTCGCCGCCATTATCCGCGGCCGCCAGAGCGATCACATACGGTGACGATGGACAAATTGGCAATGGGGTCAATACTGAGTCACAAGTGGACAAATTTCATTTGATTTTAATTACTTTTTTTTTATTTTTGTTTAATTTTTGTTCGTGTGTATATTTTGTATGAGAACTATGTATTTTTTATGAGAACTGTGTATTTTTTATGAAAACTGTGTATTTTTTTATGAGAACTGTCTATGAGAACTATGTATTTTCTATGAGAATTGTGTATTTTAATGTGTGGTAAGACTATATAAATTGTGTATTTTGCATTTCACATAACCAATTCGCATAGTTCAATTCTCATAACTAATTCTCAAAGCTAGTTTTCCATGAGAACAGTCAGTTCTCATAACCAGTTCTCTATGAGAACTGAGCAATTTTTATAGAATTAACTATGAGACTTGGTAGTAAAATAATTCAATTCTAAATGAATTTATTTCCTATGTGAAACTATTACTTTTTTACTTTGATTACATTTTTAAGACATGGCGGTAAGAACATTTATAATTATATTTGATTTGATTACCATTTTATTTTTGTTTAAGTTTTATTCATGTGTGTATTTTCTATGAGAACTGTGTATTTTTTTATGAGAACTGTCTATGAGAACTGTGTGTTTTCTATGAGAATTGTGTATTTTAGTGTGTGGTAAGACTATATAAACTGTGTATTTTGCATTTCACATAACCAATTCGCATAGTCTAATTCTCATAACCAATTCTCAAAGCTAGTTCTCCAGGAGAATAGTCAGTTCTCATAACCAGTTCTCTATGAGAACTGAGCAATTTTTTTAGAATTGACTATGAGACTTGGTAGTTAAAAATTCAATTCTAAATGAATTTATTTCCTATGTGAAACTATTACTTTTTTACATTGATTACTTTTTTAAGACATGGCGGTAAGAACATTTATAATTATATTTGATTTGATTACCATTTTAGTTTTGTTCAAGTTTTATTCGTGTGTGTATTTTATATGAGAACTGTGCATTTTCTGTGAGAGCTGTGTGTTGTTCATGAGAACTGACAATGAGAACTGTGTATTGTCTATGAGAACTGTCTATTAGAACTGTATATTTTTTATGAGAACTATATATTTTTTATGAAAACTGTGTATTTTAGTGTATGGTAAGACTATGTGAAGTATGTATTTTTTAGTTCACATAATCTAGTTCTCATAACCAGTTTACAAAGCTAGTTCTCTATGAGAACAATTACTTCTCATAATCAATTCTCATATAACTGACTATGAGAACTAGCAGATCTCATAGAACTGACTATGAAAATTGACAATTCACATAGTCAGTTCTCATGACTCAGTTCACAAAGCCTGTTCTCTATGAGAACTGAGCAGTTCTCATAGAACTGATTATGAGACTTGACAATTCTCATAGTCAGTTCACATATCCAATGGTATTTTTGTCCGAAATAATATGATTCAAGAATTGATTTTAAAAAGATAACTCTCGTAGCCTCAATTCTCATAACCATAGTTCAGGGTACTTTCTAGGAGATTTGTGTATTTGTCCATGAGAACTGTGTATTTTTTATGAGAATTGTGTATTTTTCTGTGAGAACTGTATATGAGAATTGTGTATTTTATATGAGAACTGTGTATTATACATGAGAACTGTGTATTTTTCTATGAGAACTGTCTATAAGAACCGTGTATTTTTCTAAGAGAACTGTATATTTTTTTATGAGAACTGTGTATTGTCCATAACAACTATCTATAAGAACTGTGTATTTTCTATGAAAACTGAGTATTGTCCATGAGAACTGTGTATTTTCTATGACAACTACGTATTTTCTATGAGAACTGTGTATTTTAATTTGTGCTGAGACTATTTGAACTGTGTATTTTTCATTCACATAGCCATTTCACATAGTTCTCGTAGAACTGACTATGAGAATTGACAGTTCTCATAGCCAGTTCACATAGCTAAGAATATTTTTGTCCGAAACAGTTCTCATAAAGACAATTTTCATAGGAACAGTTCTCATAGAAGTAGTTATCATAGACACTTCTCATAGAGACAATTCTCATAGAAACAATTCTCATAGAGAGTTCTCATAGCAAATGGTATTTTTTTAATCTTACATAATTTCATATTCAATATGGATCTTGTTTAGTAGATATCGTCGAGTAGGTTCCAAAAATATAATTCTTTTAAAAAATGAATATCTACAACAAAAGATATGACTTTTTGAAATTTAAACAATGTTTTAGTGGCGCACCAATGTTTATGGAGTATTGGATAATTTTTCTATACTAAATGCTCTCTGGTTCTGTGCGCTGATGCGCTAAAGGGGCATGGTTGGAATAAAAAATACAAACAATTGTACAGGACTAAATTAAGTCCGAACCTAATTTTTTGGGCCGGCCTAAAAATTCCCCTTAAATTATTGGCCCCACATCGTAATTGGGCCCGTTCCCTACGATGTGGTAGTCCAGCCCGTAGTCGAAGCCCAACAGTTCAAGTCAAATATTCGGGTCGGGTAATTATGCCCAAATTGAGTTCATAATCTATAAAGTATAATCTAGAATCCCTTTCCTCCTTTGCGCGTATTTTTATTACGTCTTCGATTTGTTAGCGTTTGCGCCTTAAACATCTCTCTCTCTCTCTCTCTCATATTCCGAAATGGAGCCGGTAGCTTCAGCTGTGGATAAACTCAAAGAATTTGCGAAATCAACTCAAGATTTCGCAAACGGTGTCGTCTCCCACTGGACCGGCAATCCCAATCGCCGCAATCCGGTACTCTACTGTCCCCTTTTTCTCTTCTCTTTCAGATCACAACATCCTTTACTTAAAACCATCAGCTTTTCAATCGCTGAAATTAATCATTTGTTGTTCGATGAATGCGTTTGTATATAGGCACATATACGCGTATGCGTTGCGCTGCATTTTGGAAAAATGGCTTCGGCGATTGTGTAAAGCGTTTGCTCATCAGTTGACTAGGTTGCTACTTTGGCTATGTGAATAATAATAATAATGCGATCATCGAACACAATATTTTTTAAGAAAATTTTAATTTCACCTGGAGCACCACGTGCTCTTGCTGCTACATGGGTTTTTCTACCTATGCATTTGATTTGTTTGGGCTCCAGTACTGGGGATGTGAACGAGCTTCGTAGTGTTCGAGCTTGGCTCGTTTACTAAACGAGCCTTAAAGTCAAGCTTTGGCTCGGCTTGGTTGTAAACGTGCTGAGCCCTTAACGACCCATGCCGGGCTAATTTACCTAACAAGCCTCTTTAAACGAGCCGAGCCTATACAAACGAGTTGAGCTTTTGAGTGTTGAGTTTGGCTCGTTTAGTAAACGAGCAAAAAATGCGAGCTTGAGCTCGTCTCAATTACTAAATGAGCTGTTCCACGAGCTGCTTGGTTTGTTTGCAGCCCTAGGCTCCACCATGTGTTGCTCCCACGCTGATGTATAGTGAAGAAGGCCCTGGAGCACCACGCGGCAGTACTCCAGGAGCAATGAATATTCTCACAATATTTTGACCTATATCATCAATATGGGTTGTGCCGCTAGTGTTTTTCCCTTATAACATGCATCGGTTTCTATCTTTGCTTGGTGCTTATTAGGAAGTTAAATCTTGTTCACCGAATGTGAATTATCTTCCAGAATGTGGTCCTTCACATAGCTCATCAAAGTAAAAAGTTTGATTTTTTTCCACATTTCTGTTACTTCTTAGTTGTGGTTGCACAATATGCATACTAGGCATTTTTAATCTGCAAAGATTTTGTGTTATGTGTACGTGATACATCTTTTCCTGTATATGACGGAGAATGATTGTTGCAACTCTTTCCTCTTTGCCAATCTATCTTTCCTTTGATGTACACTATCACCGATCACTGATGACATTTGGCGCTAGACTAGTTTCGAATTTCATGAACTGTAGTTGCTTTTAGGGGATCTCCAACTTATTTGTTTGTGTGACGATTGGGATTTTTATCATATTGAAGCGTTGTCCAAGTGATGATGTCTAATTTTGTCCTGGCTTTCAAAATATCAAGCCGTTCTTAAAACACTATCCCAGTTTGTTATCTTGGCTTTCTTTGCTTTACAAATATATCTAATCACATCCTTCCATCCTTTTGGCCTATATTTCACTTTTTGTTTTCCTTGGAGCTTATTTAGAAGCTTGATGCTGTCTGTTTTTTTGTGTGTGAGCTATCGGATTATTTTAAAGATGACAGATGTCAGTCATCTCCATCAATTAACCTATTCTTGATGTGGCAAGAAACAGAATACACTAATGCCTCCTCAATTATTACAGTTGTTATTTTTCATATTTGCTGTATTGAGTATGACAAATTCGCTGCATCCATAGATGTGTCATGGTGTTTAGCATGTCTTCCCGTCATATATTTTCAGATTGAAATCTTGAAGCGGTTGCAACGAGAAGCATTTTCAGATCTCATGAAACTCAGGGACAGACAAGACAAGGTGGAGCGAATTCTTTCTTTCTACAAGTCTTCAAAAGGAAGCCCATTCCAAGAAGCTAGTACCCATGTAAGGGGAGAGGTTGATGTCTTGGGGGCTTTATTGTTTATGGATAATGATAGCCAGCAGAATTTTAGTGCAATAAGGAGAGCTGGAATGAGGACGGGTGTTCATTCAAGGTTGACTTTTGAAACCACCATTCGGGAGAAAGACACTCTAGTTACAGAGTTTGTATCTAATGTAACAGGCCATGATGATGTTTTAGGTAGTCCCCTTTCCCTGGCGAAAGTATTATATGCTGCAAATATTAGTGACTGGTTCTCTGTGGCTGCTATTCCAGTGGGAGCTCATTGTCGAGATGTTGGAATTTCTACGAATTCTCCTCATCAGGTAGAAACTATATATTCCTTTGTTTTTCCATTGGAATCCTTTTTTGTCTGCGTTTTTGGCCAATGTTCCTTCTGAATATAGATGCATCTTGGTTACAGATTTTGTTTTTCTTGAATCAAATAATATATCAAAAACCACTCTTATTTCTTTCGATTGTCCCACGCACAAGGCTAATTTATTTCCTTGGTCCAAACAAGTGTCGCACATCTCCACAATATGTTGGGCATAGCACTATAGTTACAGAGCTCTTAGGAAGTTGTTTAAGTCTTTAAGACCTTGTTGAGGGTAAAATCTAGCTTCATGAGACCAACCCTGAACATCCACGTCTTTTCCATCGCTCTACGCCTGGAAGATCTACGATTCTGTGCTGCGTATGCTAAAACATTACAAGGACCGCCTCATAGCATCCAAGTTGAAAGAGATAAGTTGAACAAGTATGGTTGTCCCCTAAATCTCTCTTCACATGGTTCACGGATACATTTCCTTTAAGTGTCAAGACTCAAGAGTGGCCAAGACTCCCATGGCCAATTGTCTTTGAGCATAACAGTACACTAAGCTACCCTTAATTGAACTTTCAAATGATGGTGTTAGTACATCTTCTTTCTCACTTCTCTTTTTAGAACTCTGTTTTCGGTTTGGCAGATCATAATGCTGATTCATGTTTGATGCTTCATTTGTTTCTACGCATCGTGAAATTGTACTGTTTCCATTCCACCTTACCTCTATACTTTCTTGCAGAGGTTTGTAAGTCAGGTTTGGATTAACCAAGTGTTTTTTGTATTTGGCAGAAAAAGGCCCTTACCAATTACTCATCATTGGGACCACCTCTGTTGAATCTATGTAATGGTAGTGCCATTGGATTGATGGTGAGAAAATCAAACATCATTGCTTCTTTGGCTCAATTTGTCAGTGGACTAGGAATGCAGCCCGGTTCAGTCGGATTCACGCAGTGTTTCAGCACTTTTGGGCAAGTTGTCTGTCAACTTTCAAGAAGTACAAAGCTCTCGCTTCTGGGTATTCACCAAGTGCCTAAATTTTCCGGTCAAGAAGTCCGTCTAGGAGCCTTAGCTATACCAGTTGGCATTTTTAGACGTCGTAATATTTCTGAAATGACCCGAGAGGCATCTGCTTCCGTCATTGGGGCACAAACATCAGAAAATGTACCGACAGGATCTATTGCCCTGATGCTGGAGTCAGAGCTTGATGAGAGCACTAGAATTGGAGGTTGGTTCGAGATGAAAAGATATAATCCCAGACATCTACAGTGGGCTGTGTCAATTGCTGATACTCCTGACGATGAATTTGGATGGGGTTTGAGTTTGGGTGGGTTGATACAAGGTCCCAAAAGTTGGGACCATTTTCAGGTTGAAACCTTTCTGAACTTCAACTTTGGAAAAAGATTCAGCTTGCAGCCAGCTCTCATTTATGTGATCGATGGGTCTACCCAATTTGCTTCCCTCATGCTTCGGTCTAATTGGTCCCTGTAATCACTCTCTTGCGTTTCCCCGGTTAGATGATCAGGTTTACCATTTCTTGGACACGTAAGTACCCCTCAAAATTTTTGGCTTACTGGTAATTTGGATTTCAGATGCTATGGGTCTTATTTCCTTTCTACCTAGACTGCAGAACATGACGAACAGAGGAAGATTTAGTTAGAGTTCATTAAAAGAACAGCACTAGGTTGAGCAAGCAGCAATGAGAGCGTCTTTGTAATGTTTAATTTGGCATTTAGGCTAGAAGTATATGGAATGGTTCTTTCTTGTAATGACATTTGTTTCAGTTCTTCCTTCTTAGCAAGTTTCATGCCTTTAACTGCATTTTTTACCAATTACCTGCCAATTGCATGTTCAATCTCTGATAACCAGTTGATGTGTTAATTAGTTTTTGTTGTTTCTTGTTTTAAGCTTCAAATGTCTTTGCAATGGGAAAAAGTTGTCGCACATCTTCAATTTTCGTGCTTTTCCCCTTCCATTTCTTTTCCATCCACGAAATCAGGGTGACACAATCTTTCTTTTGACCTTGCTCCATTGCATCAGTTTTATGGTGTTGACAATTCTCTTGTGGTATTGTGCAACCAACAATGGCAAACAGCATCACAGGTATTCAGAAAGGACACTTAGGCTTTGCATACTTGTTAACTGCCGGTGGCAGAGGGCCTGCAGGCCGAGCGGGGCCCCATTGATTTTTTTTTTTTTCAAATTTAAATTTTGTATTTTGCCTTATCTTTCACGAATTGTTGTCTTCTTAATCACTCTAATATATTTTGTATATCATTTCTTTCTCAACTTTTTATTTGAAATATTAGAATGATTTCACTACATAAGTGAAATGAGATGTCTAATGCCAAAATAGCCACCACTTACTATGAAACTCTCTAACGAATAATGTCCAAATTTAAAAGTGGCCAAACTATGGGCTATATGCATTATACTTCAGCAATTATTTATAATTTTTGCAGCAGTTTGGTTCTTTTTCTCAGTCGATAGGACTCATAATGCAATTCAAATTTGGAGATTTAGGAATAAAATTTTGTAATATATGTATATTCTTTCCAATTGGAGCAAGATTGCTAAACGTGACATTTTAGTTATAAATGTTTTGATTTCTCTAAGACTTGATTCGCTCAGACAATTCAACCAATTAGTTTATTTTGATAATTTATGGAAATTACTTTCTTAATAAATATGTCAAACATTTTTATTATTTTTAACACATTTTTTTTCTAGCATTGCTTACTACAAAGGTGGCCCCCACTAATGCTAATTTTTGTCTCTTCCACTTACAACAAAGGGAGTTGGGACTCTGTACATCCCATTGGTCCATGTAATTGAACCAAACACATCTTCCTCTGGTGATGTCTCAGATGTGAAAGTCACTTCATAGCTCAGCTTCTTATTTTCCTTCGTGAACTGTAGTTTCTGTGGTATCACTTTCACTTCCCATCCGGGAGGCACTTCCACGGTTGCAGTGTAAACTGTTTCTTCACACACACCAACATTTGTGGCTGTTCTCACAACTCCCCTGCTCTCTTTTCCCTTGAAATTGGATACTGCTATTGACGGGTAGTTCATGTCGGAGATGCGATCAGCACTTCGTTCCTTAGGGCACATAAAGCCGTCTGGGATTTCTACCACAATCAGCTTTATTTCAGGTATGCCATATCCGTAGTTACAGAAAAAATGCAAGTAGTCAACTGTGTTGGTCTCATAAATTAAGCCCGGTTGCAGCGGTCCTGTTGTGGTTACTTCCCCTGCACCATAATCGTAAGGCGTGACAACTGATTCTGAATCTGTTGTTATTAGGCCCTTCATGTTGTTGGTTTGACTAGCTGCAGGAAAGCTCAAAAGGTTGTCATGTGTCAGTAGACTTGTAGAATCAGCATCTTTTCTGTTCAGCTGTTGTTGCAGAATCAGTTTTTGCAAATTTGTTTTGGAAACCTAGTTTGCTTGACGAATTTGGAAACCTAACTACAATTATCCGAGAACTACTAGCGTATGTGTTTTTAAAAATTATTGAATTTTTTTCTGAAAGACAGATTCAGCATGTTGTTATGTACTAACCTGTTGTCATGATAGCTGATTTGATAGCAGAGGGACTCCAAGTGGGATACTGAGACTTTACTGCGATGCGATTCCCGCAATGTGTGGGCATGACATGG
Organism: Rhododendron ovatum; assembly: GCA_019656835.1. Lineage (NCBI taxonomy): Eukaryota > Viridiplantae > Streptophyta > Magnoliopsida > Ericales > Ericaceae > Rhododendron > Rhododendron ovatum. The sequence goes on from CM033795.1 coordinate 39,975,660, forward strand.
AAGTTCTTGAGAGCAGATAAAACAGCAGTGGGTCCTTGTTCTCGAGCGCCTCTGATGTGTCGTTTGCTGGCCAAGCTACGAGAATGTCAACTCCTGGTGCCACAATATCAGGCTGCGGGAAAACCCAATACAGAAAAGCCAAATAACCAACGAATTCTCAGTTTAGAAGTCAAAAGCAAAGATGGAAGAGGAATCAAGATGGTTTACTGCATGCCTTGAGAAGTTGCTTTAGTTTGAATGCAGGACCTCTAGACGAGAAGGCGGCTACTAGAGGAGCTGGCTTATATTGTGTAACCGTAACCGTTGGAAGAATCATTGCAACTGGATTCCTTCGGAAATTTTCAAGAGATTAAAGGTTAGTGGCAAATTCCTTGAAACAATGAACACATTTTTTCTTTTAAAAAATTGGCGACGAGTTTTACGTGCTGGAATGAATGTATAAGAGTAATTCAGTGGCATCATCTTCAGTGATTATGGAAATGGGTGATGTTCCATAAGTGGAAGCTACAGCATGAGCATCATTGTCTACCAAAACTATTCCAATTCCACCATGGCTTGTCACTCCCTTGAGCCTTTCTTTAAACTTTTATTGGTTATCAAAATTCTTACACACAACGATCTTCTCCCTGATTTTGTTCCTGTCTAGTGCAGGCAGCTTACAATTTCTGGAAAATGATCAGGGAAAAAAAAAATTCAACACAATAGCCGCAAACATGGACATGTTAGTTGGATGTACCTTGCATCATCATCATCATCATCATCATATGTAACGAAACCTTCTCCACTCGACTTGGCATCCATGCCATATATCAATGGATATATCGGATCTTTTTGCAAGTTCCAAAATGTATGCCTCCACCTTAAGGTTCATAAGGAAAAATCATCAGAAATTTGGTGACTTACCAATAATCTTATAGAAATTATGTTAGAGGGGCGTCTATGAAATTTTAGGAGACGAAAGTTGACAGCATATTGTAATGGTTACAATAGTATGTCTTAGGGAACTTGAGCTGCCTCTTCTGGACCTTATGTGACTCTGCCACTGATTGTTCATTGTATATTTGTAAACAAAGTACAAAGTACAAACCAAGTACCTTAATCACCCTGGAGTCACCCAACACAACTTTGGACACGAAATCACGGTCGATTGTGGTGGCAGCGACGGTCAATATCCAAGGAGCAATATTTGCTAGTGTTCCGGGCATAGGCCCATCTTTCCCTCTGGAGCAGACCCTGGTAATACCCTTCTCAACCGCTTGAAATGATCCGATGGCTATCATGCTAGACCATAATCCGATTTCATTTGAAGCCTCAGTACCGAGGGATATGGATAAAATGTCGACCCCATCAGCGATTGCATCATCAAACGCAGCTAGGATTGCAGATCCAGGGCACCCACAAGAGTCACACATGCTGTAGACAGCGACTCTCGACCCAGGGGAGCCGCCTTTGGCGGTTCCTGTAGCTAGACCGTAGTATGATGCGCTGGGGATGGGGATTCCAGCTGCTGTTGATGCCACGTGAGTTCCGTGGCCTACCCTATCCCTGGGTGTATGATCGCTCTCGTCATCCACATCATTGTAGTATCTTGCTCCAATCACTTTTCTGATACAAAATTGGACACCCAGAACCACTTATGTGAGCTTATAACTATGCAGAGTGTATACCCATATGTAGATAATTATTCGAAGAGGAGAAATCAGAGATCCAAAGTCTTGGCCGACATGTTATCTAACGGCCGATATTCAGAAACCTTGAATACCTGTTACAGTGGGACGAGGTAAAATCTTCGCCTGACATACAGGTCCCCTTCCACCGGGAGGGAATTGGGCCCATGCCCTTGTCTGTCAAACTCGGCGACTCCGGCCAAATACCTGATTTCCATTTGCAGTTGGTTGATATATAGAAATGTACTTTAGTATCCAGAAGAACGATATACTGTATATAATCAAACTGTTCATCATTTTAGCTACAAAGTTTTATAGGCTTGTTGCCACCTGTATCCATTATGCCAATTATGGTATCTGATGATTCCTGAGAGAAAATGTCAATTTCGGAACGAGGGCCGGAACCAGTTTCTAGATCAGTCTGATACTTCAAGAAATCCCAGGAACGGGTAGTGTGGACTTTTAAGAGTGGATCAGGAAATACAGATACAACCCCAGGCCTCTAGGCGATCGAATTTGCTTCTTCCTTTGACAGGCGAGCAGCGAACCCTGAGAAACCATGTTTGTATCTGTGCACCAATGCATTTCGTTTCCTGAATAAATTGTTGAGTAGTTATGTAAATAAATGATGGTACATGTTTGATAAAGACCAATAAAAAAGCAGGGATATATATATGTATGTAACTCCTTGCATTTAGTGCTCTTAATGGCGGTGTCGGGATATGTGATGGTATTTGAAAGTGCGGAGGCATGGGGAGGGTCAAATTTGATTTTACTGTTCTTACCCAGGAAAAATGCTACTAATTTGCTCCAATCCTAAGCAAATCACCTATGATACTATGATAGTACGGAGTATTGTTTAATTTACTTAAAAACACTTGACTCATGTCTCTGGTAGGTGATGCGGACATGTATTCTCGTATCTCTAAGTATCAAGACGCATATTTTTGTATGTGATGCAGTTGTCTATACTACTAGTTGATATCAGACACACGATTAGCTCATAGCAGACAGTATTGACCCATATCGAGTCACGCAGTAGAAAATATCATTATCGATGGTTCATTTTCCAACATCGATCAGGGTACGTATTGATAGATAACGTAACTGACATTCAAAACGTTAAATTGTTAGGGATATTACCCTCCTGACAAAGAGGTTAGAAGCTGATTGTGGTCATCTCTCAAGATATACCATTTTTCGAAGTGGCAGCTCCCATGTGTACAACATAAACACCATTATTCTGAGCTTCATCCCTTGCTTTAACATCTCTGAGTAGTGAGAAGTACAAGAGGAGAGACAGGTACAAGTAGAAGAACAAGGAAATGGAATGTCCTTTCATGTCTGGTTGAATTCTACTATTAGGAGTCCTTATTTCAGAGACCACAAGTGGCGGAAGTGGGGAGAGAAGGTGGTGGTGGAGGTGGGGTAGTGGTGGTGAATTGATAACTTAAAACAAGCAAAAAACACGGTGTTTCATCTCCGATGAAACGGGATAGGGCTGGATACCGAACGTTGGGCTCATTGAATCATAAGCGATCTGGTAGATTTGCCTGGTACGTATGGGTTCTATTTAAAGTCGTGTGTGATTTATATACACTAGAGTTGCCAACAAACACAAATATAGGTAGTAACGGATTTAGTAACTGAACCACTCATGCCATTTAGAGGACAAGCTTAATTTAATCTAAATCGGGAATAGAGCTCAATTTGTACTTCGGTTCATGTTAACTAATGGAGATATGTATATAAGTAATATTCAATGTTCAGCTTCTACACATTCGTGTGAGACCTATAAACGAGTTCACTCTTTATATTTGATTGTTTCCTCGGTTTCCATCCCAACATTTGGACACTTGATCGCCATATGGAGTGCACCACTTAGCAAGGTCGCCAATATTTTTCGAAATTTTTCAAGGCCAATTTGCCAGTAGAGCTGGTCAAAACTAAGGTGATGTGGCATATGAGAATGGGGTATTGGCTTTTGGGTTTTAAAGGCTAAGGCCCTGTTTGAATTTACTTTCATAGTTCCATTTGATTTGCGTAAAAAACTTCAAAGATCCATAGTCAAAACCTGTAGGAGCAACTCCAATCAAATTCTATAATGCTCCTTGAAGGGAAATTTTTGTAAGTTATCCCATTTTTTCGTTTAACTTTTTATACTTTATAGAAGAATTTTTGAGGGACTCATCATCTTTTTTAAACATTTTTTCAAATTTATTTTTGGGTCTCCAAAAATGGAAACTTCACCTCCATTTTGGAGACTAAATCAGTATGCTTTGTTTGCTTTACAATTCAAAAAGAATTTTTCAAGAAATTCCCCCTAGATTCCCCCTAAATTTCCCTACTTTTAACATTTCTCTCTCTATCTCTCTTCACTTATTACCCTTACTATTTTTTTAAAAAAAAATTCAAAAACCAATCCAAACAAGGCAATAATATATCTCTAAAAAAAAAAAAAAAGACAACGAGTCCTTTCAAAATTCTCCCATAAAGTACAAAAGATTACGGATAAAAAAAAAGTACAAAAGATTGAACAAAAGAGGAATGAAACCATTGCTTGGATCATGATAAAAAACGAAATAATATATCATTGGTTGGATCTTTGACAAGCATTTTTCCAAATAAAAAGGAGGCCTTTTTAGCAAGCATGATGCTTTAGTTGTTTAAGAGAGAGAGAGAGAGAGTCATTGATTTCAGGCCACGCCCACCACAGGGCATCATACAGGATGACAGAAATCTGGGCCATCAGTTGAAGCAAGACCAACCACAAGAAGTGATACAATCTACTGTACTGGGCTTCCAAGCCAATGAAACTACTTTCAATTTTTTATTATTTATTTATTTATTTTTTTTGGTAACCGAGGTACAACTTTGTTTCCGAGTCACTATTGGACCCGATTGCGCAATCCAAACCTCGGGGGAGACTGGCACAGCAATCCACCGCCATAACTCTCCACTTAAATCATGGTTTACCTCCAAGGGGAATCGAACCCTGCTATGTTGCAAGCGTAAGTTTGACCTTATCATATTGACAACCCATAGGTACTACTTTCAAATTGCAAGCCTTTTCATCACAAAAGCTTCATCAATACTCTTAATCATTCTCCAAAAAGTGTATGTATCACCATATATGTACTACGTCCAAAGAGTAGAGTTAGGAATGTGCACAATAACCGCCTAACAACACTTGCAAAGATAATTGAATGTGGAAAAAATCTCTTATGAAAAAAGAGCTAGAGTGACTGAAGTTCCCTTATGTTATGTGAACAGAGAGGGAGTTGGATACTTGCTTTTTAGCAAAGCTATCACAAAAATCTCATGATCACTTCAAGCAAAATTCAGGTCTTGCAAATGACCTAATTTTCGTCATTGTTAGCCTTGGAGTAGAAAGCATAAAAGTCATCAACGAATTGAGCATCATCCATGTCAATGACACCAAGTTGTGCTCTTCCTTCACCCTTTGATGGGGAACACAATTAATATCATTTATCAAACAAAATAAGATTTAAGAACCACATTATTTCAGTTCATAAACAGAATCATAACATTTCAAGAATCTATCGAAATAGGTGTAGGTTTACTTCCACATACTACAACTGGCAAACGCCAGTTGATCATATTAAAAATATGAAAAAATAAAATATCTTACCAAACTATGAAGCTTTGTAGTGGCTCGAATGAGCATCAAGAGTCACAATCTTAATCAGAGTCAAACTACATGGAAAACAATCCAAGTATACACGAAAATTAGAACTAACTCCAAAAGCCCAATATCAGCATCATCAAACACTGAAATCAGAATCCACACGACTAAATCAACACTCTTAAACTGGTAATTGTACATGATTCTCTACTACCTAAAAACGAATTCCAAAACCCCCAACATCAATATCACTCTCCGAAATTACAATCGACACAACTAAATCAACACAATCGAACCGGTAATTGCTCATGATTCTCTACTACCAAAAAACAAAGTTTGAAACTCCAATATCAACATCAACCAGTGAAGTTAGATTCAACACAACTAAATCAACACTATCGAACTGGTAAATTGGACATGATTCTATTTGCATCGCTTTTTTTATCTGATTTTTTTTATTTTTGTATTAATTTTAATTTTAAAAAAAAGGGGTTCGGCCCTTGTTCAATTTTATACAAGAACTACATCAAAAGCCGCGCCAAACCACAACATAATCTCTATATTATAAAACATAGTGGTTTTTTTCTACCTATACAAATCCAACACCCTCTACAACCGTCGGATCGAATTTTCAATAGATCATATCCGTCCGATCAAGAGCATACTTCCTAATATAAACCTCCTAACTTTATGACTTGGTAAATTCTTTCGATTGATTGCTTTTTTTAGGTTGTTTCCTTAAAAAGCTTGATTATTTTCTTGAATTTAAATCAACTCAATAATTGATTTCTGTCTAAAGTTGATTTCCTTACATTTAATTCAATATTTATTTTTAATTTGTTTCCTTTTAGGTTGATTTTCCAACAGTCATATACAAAAAGAAAATACTAGTAACATAGGATCTTATGAATGCAACATAATATTGGGTTTGAATTTGTTAGCTCAAATTTATGTGATTTGGATGATTATTGATAGTGTTGTACACTACCAATGAAAATAGCAATGAGGCATTGAAAACAAAAACTTTTTATGCTCAAAATACATTGCTTCGTGCTTTTGGGCACGGGCAACTCCTAGTAATATATAAATGTTGACATATCAATAATATGACATATGACCGATGCAAATGCACATGCGCTAAATCAAGAAATTGGTCTTTCAGTTGGTTGGGCAAGGAATGGAACAAAGCTGCAAATTGGTTGGCCACGCATATTCTTAATAGGAGTATCACTTTTTCAGTCGGGTTGTATTCCGCCCGAGTTAAATTTTATTTTGCGCAAAGATTTTAATTCTTAGTAATTTGTTGTTCTGTTTCTAATGTAATATTTTGAAAAAAATAAAAAAATTCACATGCACTAATGCACACATAAAAATTGGATTCAGGGATAAACCGAACCGTGCTGATACCCATCGGATACTCTTAAAATCACGGTTGCGATCTAAATGATACGGAGTTGTAGAAAACTGATCAAGTTTCGGTACGGATTTGCTCTTGGTTGTTTTTTATTTATTTATTAAGATCTTGGTTGTTTTATTTCCCGTTTTGACAAAAAAATAAATCAAAAGGCTTACCGGCCCGACCCGGCCTGACCTGTTACCATACAACGCGGTGTGCCTATGCGATCACGCTGAAACGGTGCCGTATAGCCTCCGCCGCCCCGCCTGCTGCGAGTTCCCGAACCCAGTGGTACTAGTAGTAATTTTCCACACGGATCAGCTCAAAATTCCAAAAAATCTAGGGTTTTCTGTGTAATTCTCGAAATACAATATAATACTCCTACCATCAAGCGATCAGAATCAGAAGTAGCAGCCCAAAATCTTCAATCGCACAGGTACTCTCTCTCTCTAGAATACGTTTCATTGGTTCCTGCAAAATTTGAGGCGTATTTTTCAGTTTCAAGTATCATCGGTATATCAATCATCCATTTGTCTCGTAGAACAATTTCATTTTCGTTTTGAAGAAAATTGTAATGCTTCTTTTTCCGACTATTTTGTACACTAGAAGGAATGCACACACTAAGCGAATGAATTAAAAAAAAGAACAAAACGAATGAAGCAGTAGCTTCTTTCATGATTCCTATAGCTTCACCGTTTTGATTTGTATCTTTTTGCGTTTTAGTTCTTGAATGTATGGAGGGCGCCATCACGGGGATTCACTTAGGGCCGGCCCTGCTTATATCCTGTGTGGATAGTAGAGAATCATTTACAATTTACCGGTTTGATAGTGTTGATTTAGTTGTGTCGAATCTAATTTCCATGTTTGATGTTGATATTGGGGTTTCAGAATTTGTTTTCTGGTAGTAGAGAATCATGTGCGATTACCGGTTTAATTGTGTTGCTTTAAGAGTGTTCATTTAGTCTTGTAGATTCTGATTTCAGTGTTTGATGTTGATATTGGGGTTTTGGAGTTAGTTTTCTGGTAGTACAGAATCATGTACAATTACGTGTTTATTAGTGTTGATTTGGTTGTGTCTGTTCTCATTTTGGTGTTTGATGTTGATGTCAGGCTTTAGGAGTTCATTTTCTGGTATTCTTCGGGGCATAGTTTATCTGTTGAAATCACAAAATCTCGATGGGGAGAAAGAAGCCTACCACACGTGATGAGGAGATTCAGGATGGTGGAGGGAAATTGAGGAAGAAGGCGGTGGTAGTTGATGATGATGAGTACTCTATAGGAACGGAATTATCCGAGGAACAGCAGGTTCAAGACGAAAAGATTGCTCCAGTTGGTGGAAAGAAGAAGGGAAAGAAGGGAGCTTCTAAGAATTCACAGCAGAAAGACGAGGATGTAGAAAAAGAAGATGAGGTGGATGATGATGTACCAGCTGTACAATTTGCGGGGAAGAAGAAGTCTAGATCCAAAAAGAGTGGGAGCAGCACTTCGTTTAGCTCTTCGAGTTTTGGGTTACTTGGAGAGGTGGACGATGATGATGATGAGTCTGGAGTTACACGTGATAATGATGATGATGTTGGCAGTGATGATGATGAGCCTGTAGTATCTTTTTCTGGGAAGAAAAAGTCAACTAAGTCGGGAAAAGGTAATAGTAACCGGGTGAGGGCGTCTGCTTTTGGTGCAATTGCGGATGATGATGATGAAGGTGGGGACGTTATTGATAACTCAACGGAGAAGCAATCTGATAACGACGATGATGTGGTTATTTCTTTTTCGGGGAAGAAAAAACATTCTAAATCCAATAAGAAGAGCAGTGCCAGCGTGTCCGCTGGTTCTGGTATTGATGAGCTTGATCACGGGGAAGAAACTAAGGATGAAGCAAAAGAGGAAGAAGAAGAAGAAGATGATGATGATGTTGCTGCAATAAGTTTCTCTGGTAAAAAGAAGAAGTCTTCAAGCTCTTCAAAGAAGAGTAGTAAAATCTATAGTGATGCTTTAATTGATGAAGACACTGAGGAGGGCACATCTTTTACAAATGATGATTCTGCTAATCTGGATGAATATACATCAGAAGTTATGTTTTCTGGCAAAAAGAAGTCATCCAAAAAGAAGAGTAATATTGTTTTCAGTGCACTTGAATCTAGGCTTGGAGATGAATCAAATGTGGACCCAGAAGAGCCTAGTGTGGTTGTTAGTGGTGGTAAAGAAGCTGATGGTTCCAAACCTAACAAACAGGTGATTGAAGATGTTGAAGAAACTTCAAAGAACAAAAAGAAGAAGAAGAAGAGTGGGAGGACGGCTCAAGAGGAGGACGACTTGGATAAACTTCTGGCAGAGCTCGGTGAAGGGCATACTGTGGCAAAACCAGCTCCAGCTCCAGCTCCTCCTCCTCCACAAGAGAATAAAGTTCAGACTCAGCTTGAATCTGTTGGTTTGGAAGATGCTTCACTTGAAAAGGAAGCTGAAGAAGAAGGAGGTGTGGAATCTGCTGCTGCAAAGAAGAAGAAAAAGAAGAAAGAAAAAGAGAAAGAGAAGAAGGCGGCTGCAGCAGCTGCTGCTGCAACTACACCAGCAGAGGAATTAAGGCAAGAAAAACAAGAAGATGCAAAAAATGAGACAAAGGGAAAAGCAACAGATAAGAAAGTCCCAAAGCATGTAAGGGAGATGCAGGAGAGGCTAGCTAGGCTTAAGGAATTGGAGGAAAAGAAGAAGAGGGAAGAAGAGGAGAAGTTAAGGAAGGAAGAGGAAGAGCGAAGGAGGCAGGAGGAACTCGAAAGGATAGCAGAAGAGAAGAAGCGTTTGAGAAAGGAAAAGGAAAAGGAGAAACTACAGAAGAAGAAACTTGAAGGAAAGCTATTAACAGGGAAACAAAAGGAAGAAGCGCGGCGACTGGAGGCAATGAGGAATCAAATACTTGCTAACGCCGGAGGATTGCCCGTTGCTACTGGTGATGCTGCTGGTGCTCCCACAAAACGACCCAAGTATCAAACAAAGAAAAAAGCACATAACTCTCAAGCAAATGGCGTGGCCTCTGAAAAGGCATCGGAAAGCACAGAAGCAATGGAGGATCAACAGGAATCTGTGGCTGAGGTTGAGTCCTTGGAACTAGAGGGGGTTGAGGAAGTGGAGACCGTGATTGTGGAGGAGAAAGCAGAAGTTGTTACTGATGTGGTTGATGAGAATTTAATTGAAGAAGATGATGATGAAGACGAATGGGATGCAAAGAGTTGGGACGAAGCTGATCTTAAACTGCCTGGTACAAGTGCCTTTGCCGACGAAGAGGATGAATCTGTGCCTGAACATGTGGGTAAGAAGGAGGCTTCAACTTCAAAGGCAGCAGTTGTTGCCCCCAAAGTAACCACAACCTTACCAGTTAAATCTCTTGATGGTGAAAGTAAGAAAAGCCAGCCTGTGGCAGATTCTGTAGATACAAACAAGGCTAAAGAACCAAAACGCAAGAAGGAACCGCACACTCCGGATGCTCAGCCTAACCAGAGTGAAGCTGACCTTCGATCCCCAATTTGCTGCATTATGGGTCATGTTGATACTGGAAAAACCAAGCTGCTTGATTGTATCAGAGGCACTAATGTTCAGGAAGGTGAAGCCGGAGGGATTACTCAACAAATCGGTGCAACGTATTTTCCGGCTGTGAACATACGGGAGAGAACAAAGGAACTGAAAGCTGATGCAAAGCTAAAGGTCCCAGGTCTTTTAGTTATCGATACCCCTGGCCATGAATCGTTCACTAATTTAAGGTCACGAGGTTCAGGTTTATGTGACATTGCAATCTTGGTCGTTGATATAATGCATGGCCTAGAACCACAGACTATTGAATCACTCAATCTTCTGAAAATGAGGAATACAGAGTTTATTGTGGCATTGAACAAGGTTGAGATTACACTGTAATGTTTCCCTTGGAGTGCATAATGCTTTTTGATTTTTTCCCTATTATGTGTATTTAATTTCACAACTTGCAGGTGGACCGACTTTATGGGTGGAAAGTTTCCCGGAATGCACCAATTGTTAAGACAATGAAGCAACAATCAAAAGATGTTTTACTTGAATTTAATACGAGGGTCACTCAGGTCACATATGCTTGCTCACCCCTTCTTGGAGTTTAATTTGTATGTATGGTAGAACACACTACATTTTTTTTTCTGTTTATTTCAGGTTATTACTCAGTTCAAGGAACAAGGATTAAATACTGAGCTGTATTACAAAAATAAGGAAATGGGGGAAACGTTCAGTATAGTACCCACAAGTGCAATCAGGTATACTCTTCTGTGTTCTGGTTATGGTCTGTTCAAAGTTCTTCTGCAGCCTATTAAGGGGGTAAAATAGATATTTCCTCAACATTGTACTGATACTTTGGGCTTTGGATGCAACAGTGGGGAAGGCCTTCCCGATTTGCTGTTATTGTTAGTCCAGTGGACTCAGAAGACAATGGTAGAGAAGCTAACATTCAGTAATGAAGTGCAGGTACAACCACCTTCCCCCCCTAGAGCACAACTGCTGCTTCTTTGTTTATTGAATGCAGAGATGTTTGGAATCTGCGAATAACTGATTGTGTAGAACTCTTTGCCAGTGTACGGTCTTGGAGGTTAAGGTTATTGAAGGCCATGGGACAACTATTGACGTAGTGTTAGTTAATGGCGTGCTTCACGAAGGAGATCAAATTGTTGTTTGTGGCATGCAGGCAAGAATTTTACCTCTTTACTGCCTAAGATCTAAATGATAGTTGTTGTCAAAATCTTGTCAAAATCTTAGTTATATTTCATATTGCCAGGGACCTATTGTCACCACAATTCGAGCATTACTGACCCCCCACCCAATGAAGGAACTCCGTGTTAAGGTGAGGCTTTTGCATCATTTTTTTCTCTCTTTTGGAATGTTGCCTTTTGAAAAGATTTTGGCAGTATTGTGAAGAATAGTAATCTTGGGAAATTGGTATAGCAATGCCAGTCACTTCCCTATCATTGTTGCATTCTGGCTTTCCATCTTACTTCGTCATTTATTATTCTTCCGGATTCATTTGAAAAGTTGTGATGAATGTTTGTGTCAGAAGTTTTCATTTATGCATCTAAGATTTTGATTTCTTAGAGGGAAATCATTTTATGTACCCAATAGCTATATAAATTTGTCTATAAATTTAAGCTCTGATGCTCTATCTAATGGTCAACGGGATTTTATAGATGTTTCCCAGTTGTAATAGTTGCTTGGGTTTATTGAGACTTGATTCCTGGATTTTTCACGAGTAGGCTGCTGCATCACTGAGTCTACAGTGTCTGTGGTATGTGGAGTAGTATAATCGTCTGATATTGACAACAGTGCTTATTTCTTTGTAAGTATAGGTTAGTGGCTTAAATCATGTAGGAAGAATTGGTTTTCTTTGTGTGTTTACTAGTCTTAATCATGCTGGAAGTAAATTGTCTTGTTCGAGTTTCGGAAACAAGTGTTGGATAGTCCTTGTTACAAATTATGGCACCTGGGAAGTGGGTAAATATACTGCTATCGTCCAACCGGAAAACTGTTAGCTCACTCGGCAAAAAGTGACTGAAGCATCACACTGACATGGAATTGGCTTCTAGATTCAGAAGTGTTTAAATTGCTTATGATTTCGAGAAGTGACTGAATATTTTTAGTACGGTTATCATCTCTAAAGTGGAAGTTTTAGTTCTCATTATTGAATGAGTGTTAAAAGTGGTTTTTTTTTTTTTGATCGGCAAGTGTTAGAAGTGTTAAGCAGTGGCAGGGACATATTATCAAAAATATTATTGTGTTTTCTCCTGCGAACTTTTTGAAGTTCTAAGCCAAAGATGCCCTGATGTAATATCTGTTTTTCAAAACTCAAGACCTAAGAAGCATGGGCACGTCTATCGTCTGCAAGTATCTGTGTCGGATACCTAATGTAATATGTGTTTTCCAAAACTTAAGCCTAAGAAGCATGGGCACGTATATCGTCCGCAAGTATCTGTGTAAGATACGTCTCACATGGACGCGACACTACGCTCCCGGACGCTTGTTGGACATGCCTAAATGCGTGCCCGATGTCTGTAAATTTTTTTATTCTTCAGACACGTTCTGTACGCCCTAAGACACATTGGAAATACTTGTACAGTGAATGTTTATTTGTATCTTCATAAGATTAATAATATTTTGTGGTTCCTTTTTTAACTTGATAGAAGAATAAATTTTCATCTTCTATATGAATTTATAAGCTACATCTGTTATATAGAATATATCTTTTTATTCGACGTGTCCACTACTTTTCCTTGTCCTAGTTTTTGAAGGAATGTCCGCGTATCCATGTCATGTCCATGCTTCTTAGCTCAAGATCAAGTTTACATATTTAGTTTTGGGCAATATGTTTCTAGTACGTAGGTCTTAAAATTTCAAGGACTTAGAAGGACAGCAATGTGGTAATTTCTCTTCGTTTTATCACATATCTCTGTGTTGTCTGTGCTTTTGGTTGTATCCACTATTTTGAGATAGCTTCTTCTTGTTGCTTTCCAATGTAACTATTTGACATCTAGTGGTTATACTGTTTTAGGGAACTTATCTGCATCACAAAGAAATCAAGGCCGCTCAGGGTATCAAGATTACTGCACAGGTGATGTTAATTTCCGGAAACATATTATTACTCTTTAAGTTGTTTTGTTTCCTTTCCTTGCCTTCCCCAGATGCTTAAATTATTTTATTGGGGAAAGGAAGCTAGAATGAGGCTCGCCCAAGTCAAAGGGGATATGACAAAATTTCTTGCCTACACATCAGCCTCATTCTGTTCATCAGCGCTTTCTACCTGTCAGTGTTCTACAATCGATGGGCCTGGCGCTCAGAATTCATATGTGGAAAAATTCAATCCTTAAGATCAACCACTAATCTCTTCAAAATAAATGATGGAAACGCGCATGTATATAGATGTATTTCTGACTCTTTTGAACATCCTGGAAACTCTTTAAAGGAAGTGAAACAACTATTCTTTCAAACATGTGTTAGCTAACGGATGCAACTTTACGCAAATAACTAATCCATCAAAATAATTAAATTAAAAACGATATCAACCTTAAGTTAATTTCTTCAACCAACAGTAAATTGAAATGTTTGGAGTCAACTTCTGATTCACTCCTCAATGGTTTTGAACATGCCAAACATTTGTGGTGAAACCATTTTTCCAACATTCTTAGATTTATCCATTTGGATGGTGGTTTGTGAATTGCTGTTGACAGAATACCTTTTTTCCAATAAAAAATAGGGCCTGGAGCACGCAATTGCTGGCACTGGTCTGTATGTGGTGGGGCCTAATGATGATTTAGAAGACATCAAGGAATCAGCCATGGAAGATATGAAATCAGTATTGAGCAGGATTGATAAAAGTGGCGAGGGAGTGTGCGTTCAGGCCTCTACTCTAGGATCATTAGAAGCATTACTGGAGTTTTTGAAGTCTCCAGCTGTAAACATACCCGTTAGTGGTATCAGCATAGGCCCAGTGCATAAGAAGGATGTCATGAAAGCTAGTGTTATGCTTGAGAAGAAAAAGGAGTTTGCTACAATCTTGGCTTTCGATGTTAAAGTGACACCAGAGGCTCGGGAACTTGCGGATGAAGCTGGTGTAAAGATTTTCATTGCTGATATCATTTATCACTTGTTTGATCAGTTTAAGGCCTACATTGACAATCTCAAGGAAGAAAAGAAGAAAGAAGCTGCTGAAGAGGCAGTCTTCCCATGTGTTCTCAGGATTATGCCAAACTGTGTTTTTAACAAGAAGGACCCCATTGTTTTGGGGGTTGATGTTGTCGAAGGAATTGCTAAGGTATTGAGTGATTGTTATTTGGTACCTGTTTATTTGTTTCAATTCCCACGACTTTCAAAATTCCACTTGCAGAAATTGCTGAATTTTGTTTTCAGAAGATAATTCTTTATAGAAAAGAACCCAACGACAAAAAAGGCCAAGGGAATATCCTTGAGAGCTAACAAAAGAAAAACAGGAAACAAACAGGAGGCAAAACTGTGCCTCCTGTAAAAGAAAACAGGAAAGAAGCTACGCATAAAAAAACCCTTCCCCAACCTGTGAAGCATGGGTACTCCAAAATACTTTTTGTACCTGTACCAGGTGCTTATTGGGCATATGTACTTGGCATGCTTACTTCTATATGCGTACCAGGTAGCCAAAATGTGTACCAAATGTTCTTTACCTTAGTGGTTACCGTACCCCAAATGTACCTTGTACATACCAGAGCCGTACCTTGTCGGAATAATCTTTTCATACAAGATAGCTTATCTTGTTGTGCATGCCATGCTTTAGAAGTAAATTTTAAACTGTGTAATTTCGTTGCATAAGGAGATTAAATTCTTGTGTACCTTTCTTTTAGCCTTCACTGTTGTTTGTATGCAAGATACTCATTGAAGACATTTAGGTAATATTTTTTGTTCAGTTTTCTGATAATTATCTATAATGCATTTCTTCGAAGTATGAAAATATTTTGTAGGACGTACCCTAGCTCCCGTGCCCTATTTCTTTAGACTTTGCTGTAGCGACGTACCCATACCTGTGACTTCATTGCCCCCAACACATAAGCAGACTATCTGGTTAGGAAATCCCTAGGCATGTCCCAAACTCACACAACAGTCTGCTCTCATCTGTGAGAGGGACTTTCTTCCATGAAGCTGAGCGGGCTCTCACATCCCTAAAAATGTTGCAAATCATAAAAGCTTCATCAAGCCTTCTTTGTTGAAAAAACTGACCTTTCCTTTGTCTTGTAAACGGTATACTGAAGCAGAGACAAAGTTTAAGCACAATATTTGCAGCAGAACAACCTTTACCCTTTTGCAGAACCCATTGCTTGACCTCTGCTAACTTGGTACGGGAGCTTTGGAGCCACATTTTTGAACCAAATGACCCATAGTTGA
The DNA here is from genome assembly GCA_019656835.1 of Rhododendron ovatum. Lineage (NCBI taxonomy): Eukaryota > Viridiplantae > Streptophyta > Magnoliopsida > Ericales > Ericaceae > Rhododendron > Rhododendron ovatum. The sequence continues at coordinate 39,991,273 of CM033795.1, forward strand.
GTGGAAAAACTGCATTTACTGCTTATTTAAACATTTGGTACATGTCGTTTATGATATCTTTGCACCTCTTCTATTTCCCCCCAAATAAAACGATAGAAAACTGAAATTATTTTTGCATCAATGATATTTAATACCATTTAAATTGGATGACACAGGTTGGAACTCCAATTTGTATACCACAGAGGGAGTTTATTGATATTGGTCGAATTGCATCCATTGAGAATAACCATAAGCCAGTTGATTATGCAAAGAAAGGCCAAAAGGTGGCCATTAAGGTACGAGTCCTACAAATCTTTGGCTTGTTTGTTAGTTTTTTGGGGATATTTGTATGATTGTTGGAAGAATCTTTGGCTTGTTTGTTAGTTTTTTGGGGATTTTTTTTTTATGATTGTTGGAAGAGACCAAATCATCTCAATTGATCTTTTGTACAGTATTGTTTAGGTTGGTCGCCAGTATAATAGCATTTTTTTGTGTTTCGCTACAATAACTCTGCAGTGTCTTTTGTTATTATTAGTTGTCTCCATTCTGTGGGGATAAAATTAATCACGCGAACCACATAACCCCTTTCTCCAATCACGATTGACCTGTTGTATGGTTTGCATCGGTTTGTTGTTTTAAGCATTCTTTTCGTGTCGGTAAATTTACTTTCTGATGTCGCTTCTCTATTGTCTCCATTGGGCATTAGCAACCTCCAATTATTCTTGATGCCCCCTTCTATCATAGTTGTTTCTTTCAGTAAGAATTAACATTATACCCAAACTTATCATACATTAATAATTAAAAATTCGTAGATGGCTCTTAAAGTAGAATCCAAGAATTTTTGTTGCAATAAAGCACCGAGCTCGATGGTGGTGATTACTTTTGAAAGCATGCAATCAACTTCATCAAAACTCAGTCTTGTATCATATGTAGATTTCAGCAGTTAAAAATGCAATTGCTTAGGGTTACGACTTACAAGTCTTAAACTATTGATTTCGCCTAAAACTGGAAGACAAGGGTGGAGGAGAAAATGATTTCCCCGATCAAGCATCAAGACTTTCCAATATAAGCTCCAAATCTCAAGAAAATGATTTCCCCGATCAAGCACCAAGACTTTCCAATATAAGCTCCAAATCTCGAGCATCATCCTTGGTTACTTGAGTGTTAAGGTGGTAGGCCTGCAGAGGAACTCAGCTGTACATGAACAAAGGCTGAGCAAAAGATGAATTTTGTCTTCTTATTTCTCTCTCTCTCTCTCTCTCTCTCTCTCTCTCTCTCTCTCTCTCTCTTCTGATCATGCAAGAACTTCAGTTTTGAACTTTTTGGAGTTTGGGCAAGTTGAAAGGCTCATACTAACTTGTCAACGTCCAAGCATTCCCACCCCATAAGCAGATTTATTGCTTAACAAACAGAGCTCAAGTTATGCACATGTCACTTCATAGAGGCTTGTGCACACGGGCCTTGCTGGTAGCCCCTAAACAGGGTTTCCCCATGTGTCTCTTCCTAGAAAACTAAGTATGACACGTAGAGTCGGTCACCATACCCGTGTCAGAAATGCCAGGGACACAAACATGCCGAAATACGTTGGGGACATGACTTGTCCTTATATTCATCCTTTTTTTTTTTTGGACAAACCAGAGACAAGTGAGACATGGAGAAACACGCATAGGGACACCGCGGGGTGGTTTCTGCAAAATTTAAAATCTTTTTCGGGGCTATGTGTCTGTTAAGCATGGACACTTATCAGATCTAGAAATACTTGGCAGATAGATTTACAGGAAGAAAGTTGCATACTCTATTTGTCCTTTTAATGTCGGTGTTTTGAAGTGTGTCAAACATGGACATTCCTTAAGATCTCCTGGAAGTATCTTTAAGTCAAACAAAAGAAGTTCTAGGATGTTGTATTATGTGCAGAAAGTTTCTCTATTTCTTGTGCTTGGGAATGTTCGTGTTCTACTTTCTTAGGTGTAATTGTTAATCTTTATCCTTGCTACATACTTGAACTGCTTTTACTTCTGTTTACAATCCACACTCCCTTTTTTTTTTGGAAGTGATTCTCACACTCCATTTTTTACAATCCACACTCCCCTTTTGTCATTATCCATATGAATTTACTATTTTTCCCTTTTTTCAATACACTTTTTCACACGTCATTTCCCATTTTTAATGGTCCTTCTATTTTGTTGTTTTGGTCAATATGTTAAAATCATATCAAGTAGTTATGTACTCTTTACCAGTTTCGGTTTGTCCTAGCCAATTACACTCTCAATTCACAGACTAAGGCTCGTAGGAAATTTATTGCTGCATCCTGCAGATAGTTGGTAGCAATTCAGAGGAGCAGCAAAAGATGTTTGGGAGGCATTTTGAGATGGAAGATGAGCTAGTCAGCCACATTTCTAGGAAGTCAATCGATGTACTCAAAACTAATTATCGGGTAAGCAGAATTCAACTCTGTGGTTTGGATTTCTTTTGGGCCAAGGGTTAAATCACATTGCTCACTTCACCTGGCAATTTTGCAGGACGACCTGTCTATCGAGGAGTGGAGGCTAGTTGTGAAACTGAAAAACCTCTTCAAGATACAATAATTAGTTGAGCACTTAATCTTTCAGATGTAATGAGGGGCTTTCGGGTCTGAGGCGCTGCAATGTAAAGAAGCAGAGTTTTGGGAGAGGGAGGGATCCAGGTTCCATTTAAAATTGTGGCTGGTGCCCGATTTTGACTTTCATGAGTGAGTTGTTTTTTTTTTTTTGTCTGCAGTCATGGGTTAGAGCAAATCATCCTTTGTATTTTTGAGGTATTTGGGGTTTTTTTTTTTGTTTTCTTTTTTTGCTGTGACCGTGCCTGTGGTTCGTTTAATGAAAGCAAAGCAGTAACCCAAAGATGGGGAGGGTATAGAAGTCAGAAGATGGCTTAGTGTGTTGTCTGTTTAAGCATTTGTTAACGATTCTTTTTCTACTCCTTAACCAGTCATTAAAATTTCCATTTTGAGTCCTATGTTTTCCCCGTATTCTCTCATTTTTGGTGGTTGATGTTAAAAATGTTGCTTTCCAGGTCCCTGCAAAAAGCTGAATGCCCAGCTTGTGCAGGTCATTGTTATGGAATACATGCGCTTGCCCGGACCCACACACACAAACGTAAACCTCTCTCGAGTTTTGAATACAACCAGGTCTTTCTTTTTGATAAGTGCAAGGCTCAACCAAAAGAATTTGCCATGCAATTTGAAAAATTCTGTCAGATAAGCCCCATTGTAAACAAAGGGCTTTATACTTAAGAGAGGCCTTTACATTTCTCCTTGAGCTGAGAAAATCTCTGATTCCAGCTGTAATTCTTGTGGCTCATGTTCTTTTGCTAACCCCTAGAAAATACAACAATTCCCTTTCACAAGCCACGCATACACCACTGCTGCTAAGGAGCATTTTAATGCTGGTACATCTGAAGCCCCTCCCTTTCGCATGTAATATTGAACCAATCAAGTATATCCTCCATGTTTATTAGGCAAGACTTGCACTAATTTCTTTCTCACCGTATGCTGCTGCACAACTGCAGATAAGGAACAACCAGAAAACAAGTGCTGGTGTGTTTCAACCTCCAAATTGCAAAGACAGCAGGTACTATCAATCTGCATATCCCAACTTTGCAGTCTATCTTTAGTGCTGAGCATTTGAAGAACAGCTAGCCATTTTGGATCAACTTCTCGTCTCTGAATTAACCAATTTTGGACCCAAAAAGACGACTGGGATTCGTTATGGTTGTGGGGGTTTAGGTTCAGATCTGGTCTTCTGGTTGATCCTTGGGCAGCCTTCTGGTCTGCCTAGCTCTGTACGTCGTTTGACTCCTGCACAAGTAGCGCACCGTTAGTGCCAAATCGATGGGAGGCCAACCGGAAAGGCACTTCAATGGTCTAGCAAGTATGTGCTGGAAAGATGAAGTATTGAATTTAGGGTTTTGGGCGAGAAGTAGAGCGTACCTCTTTGGGTTTACCCCTATACCTTATATAAACTCATGTGACTTGCTCACTAAATTGGCGCGTGCCAAGCACGGTCGGTAACCACCCTCGGCTAACGTCACCCATGACGTATAGGATAAGGTTGTTACTCTTCACGTGTATGGGCTGTCATCACATTGGCTCATGCCATCTCATGCTGTAATCGTTCGGCTGACATCAGTCAGGACGTATTGAGCAAGGCGGTTAGGTGAACATGGATGAGCTGGCACCAATGAGTTGTCCAAACCAACCAACCAAGGCATGGATGCATCCATTGCTCAGTGACCAAGATACTCTTTGTCTGATCATCGTGATACCCGAGCCCCGAGAACTAGCCGAACTACGGGACTCAGATGATTACCCATCTGGTCCCTTAATTACCTCGATCGTGTTTTGGTCCAAGACTAGCAGTCACCCGCAAGTCACCACTTGCGGGTGATCGATCTCAAGCTGAGATCGGCTCTCGATTCTGTATTGTTCTCACACCCCTCTAGAGCCACAAGCAAACACGCAGTGCAATTTGAATTTGGTATGTTGACGATCATCTCTCTTTTGTTGTTTACGAATAAGATCAAATACAATTTTAGAAGTAGAATAGTTTGCTAAAATGTGCAGTTGGTATCTCTCTTGACTCTCACAACTTGAAAGTCTCAGGTTCAACCTTACAAAATACGAGGTAGTGTTTCAGTGTGTGGTGATTTACACCCCACATCCCTTTCGCTAGATATAAACTAGCGTAACGTAACTTCTCCCAACATTTGACCCAAAAAAAAAAAAAAATCGATCTAAATGTCGTTCCACGTGCAAAGCACATGACAGATCCTTCTTCCTTCTAGTTCTAGCAACTATATACCATCAGAAACAAAGAAAAATATTAAAACAAAAAAGTTGGGACATGCCAAAAGAGAGAAAATTAATACAGTAATATCTACAAGCCACTCGCACTTAAGAAAGGAAAAATACATCAAGTGGACAGTAATAAAATCAATTTTATTATACATTGCCAGAATAGACTATTTCCTTTTCTTAATTTATTTTTTTAACCCTACAACTTTAACACCTTAGCGGCCCATTTGCCAACAGGATATAGAAAGCGGATATGCTATCACCCTGGATAGTATATCCGAAATACTTATATCCGGTGTTTGCCATCCGAATATGGACCACAAAAGTAATATTGGAGGGATATTATATGCATCCATAGATGATATAATAAGGATAGGGGGAGAGGTGGTGTCATTATATCCGCTCTCATATTAGCCTTCCCAATTACGAAAATGTCGCCGTTTTCTTTGAATTCTATATCCACCTACTCATCCACCCAAAAACAAACCAAGGATATGCATATCCATCTTCTATAAATTACCTAAACAAACTATCTATGTCATAATCCCCTTTTATATATCAGAAAGTCTACACACACATACAATCTGTGCACAGATTGTGCACAGATTTTGTTGTGAGGCCCATCACTGGTCCCACACAAATCATCCGAGCCGTTCATTAAATGTAAAATATTTTTTCAAGGGTCCCCGTAAAAAATAAACTCAATCCGATACCTATAGGTGCTCGATTCAATCATATAACTTTTTATTATCCGAAAATCTAAATGAAAAGTTAGATGATTGGATGAAGTATCTATAGGTATTGGATTGAGCTTATTTTTTACGGGTACCCTTGAAAAAATATTTTACATTTAATGAATGGCTTGGATGATTTGTGTGGGACCCGTGGTGGGCCCCACAACGAAATCTGTGCACAGATTACTGTGTGTGTAGCACAGTTCTTTATATATATATATATATATATATCCGCTCTTTTATCATATCTGTCCTCATGATACTATATCCATCCAAAACTAATCCAGTCAGCATACGATCTGTGGAGGGATGGAGCCTTGTATTTTCCATTTATAATCAGGGTTGAAACAATGATTTTCAATTTTCAAGAGAGAAAAAATGTAAATTGATATTTACGTCATGTTTTTATCTTCCACACTAATCCTTTTCATCAATTTGTGAATTGACATACCTTTATCTCAAAGAAAGAAGGGAAAAAGAAAAAGAAAATAATTTTTATCTTCCACACTAATCCTTTTCATCAATTTGTGAATTGATGCACCTTTATCTCAAAGAAAGACCAAAGGGGAAAAAGAAGAAGAAAAGAATTCGTGTTACAGAAGTCCATTTGAAGTGACCTTGGAGTCACTCATGATTATTCCTTCTGTCCGGATTTAATAGTTCTTTTTGAGAGTTCGTGTCATTTTTCTATCGATTATATCTTGTAATTTATAATATTTTATGTAATTTTAAAAATATTGTCTTATAGAACTAATTGAGATTTGTTAAACAAAATTCATATTGAATATAAAATTCATTACGAATTTAAAGATATAGCTCATTTTTTATCCGATTAAAATTGAACGAATGACTATTAAATTGGACAAAGCGAGTACATATTTCAAGCCTCCCATGTTAGCTAGCTTGGACTTTCTCCATTTCGATCATTTCTTTTGTTTGTTGTTTAGGTTGTTTGGGAGCAGTGCGTGCTGTTTGCAGTGGTACACACATTAGGGGGCCTACCTTCGGGTGCCCCTTATCTGGACTGAATTGGAAAAAGTGTGATGTAACTATATGTTGTACTCCATTATTAATGTTATAAGTTAGTGGAGAGAAAATAAGTGCTTCACTGAACAGAAAGGGTAATGGTACGGAGATGAAATCTGTATCAGCGCATACATACCTCTTTTGGATTCCAAAAAAATGATCGAAGTCGCTTATTTTGTTTAAAATATTTGGTTAATGATTTTTACAAAAAAAAATAGCTCAATCCGGATCCAGTAAGGTTGTTTATGAAACATCCAACTTTGCTTTAGGATTCAAGCTTGAATTCTGGGACAAAATTGGACGTTTCGTAAATGCCCTAATTGATACCGGATTGAGCTTATTTTTTGTACAATCAGTAAATAAAATATTTTAAACAAAATGAGCGAGTCCAATAATTTATTTAGAACCCGAAACAGGCCCAAAAGGGATATGTACGCGCTGGTACAGATTTCATCTCTGTACCAGTAGCACCTCTCACTGTGTGCCACAAGAAGGGTCGTAAACGAGAAAAAAACTTGAGCTCTGCTCGAGCCTTAATGAGCCGAGTTTAGTCACTTACTAAATGAACTTCTTTAATCGAGCTGAGTTTCCTTTAACAAGCCAAACTTTTGTCACACGAACCGACCTCCACTCGGCCCGTTTACAAAACAAGTCAAAATTCGAGCTCGAGTACAGCCCTACTGCCCTAGCTATAGACATAAAACGTAAGCAGGAAAACTATTTGATTCATCAAAAAAAATAAAAATAAAGGCATTCTCTTTTCCAGCAATGCTACCCACACAGCAATAATACACAGACATCGTCCACAGATTTGATGTGGGGTTCACTACGGGTCCCACACAAACGATCCGATCTGTTTGTTAAATGTAAAGCAAATTTTCAAAGGTTCTCTCAAAAAAAAACTAGCTCAATCTAATATCTTTAGATGCTCGATTCAATCATCTAACTTTTCATTCGGATGTCATGATAATGAAAAATTAAATGATTGAATCGAGTATCTAAAGGTATTGGATTGAACTGATTTTTCGCAAAAACCCTTGAAAAAATATTCTACATTTAATAAATGGTTCGAATTGTTTGTATGAGACCCGTAGTGAACCTCACAACAGATCTGTGTACGATCTGTGTCTACAAAGTCTGTGTCAACAGACTTTCCGTAAGTGTAATTTATAGAAACATTTCACGTACTTTCTTCAAACAATACAGATGAATACTCGCAAGAAAAAAGAAACCACTCCTCTCTCTCTCTCTCTCCAAGTTCCGTCTGTTTATATATCGAGCCCCAATTACATAATAGAAATTAATTTTGACACTCTCCAAATTTATAATCACACTCTCCAAGAGAGTTCAGTTATCAATTTGAATAATATATGTAGCTAATAAGGTGCTCCACTTAAGCTATATGGAACTAAAAAAGTACCCCAATTTCACGAATAAAAGATGTGGGCTACCAACGAGAGGCCGATGGGATGCTTTGATAGCGCAAGAAAATTGGAGCGTTTTGGCTTCCTTGTAAAGTAATTTTTACAATAAGGATTTTCTCACCCTACCTCCCGCTCTCCTCTCTCCGGGATGATATAAAACAAGATTTTCATGAGCTCATTAAAGAGAGTAAATTCGTATTCTTTATTTACGTAAAATAACAAAGTCGTGGAAAACGAATTAAGAAATAAAGAGCGATTTATAATTCTTCGCGGATATTAGGAAAAAAAAATCAAAAATTTATTTATTTTTCCTCAATATTAAATTGAGTAAATTTAAAGTTGCGGGGATTATTGTATTTATTTCCTCTTTGGGTAAAGAAGGGGCGAATCGGGAAAGCATGGAATCCGAGAGAGACTAGGATCACGCGAGACCCACTCGCATTGGGCCGACACTCAAATAGTGAAGTACTATATAAATAATAAATAAGGACCACCTTTTCCCACACATTTTTTGTGGCCCACAAGTTCGATACGTGGCGAAGTGGTCCAAAATTCCAATAAAAATCCAAGTCCGAGAAACTTCCCATTTTGTTTTTTTCTGCCCACTAGTTTATTTATTTTAACCTGTTTACGGAGTAAAAAAAAAGCACTATTGCCGATACATTTTTTTTTTTTTTTGCTTTTTTGAAGAGGCAATGCATACCATTATAAGCTCGAAGGCAGTACAGATTTCATTACAAGATACATGAGAGATTCAAAATTATCAAAACCTAGATGTGAGCACATGCATCAGTCGCGGGCTTGAGGCACCTACTACAAAGGCAAGCCGACGAGATCGTTAAATATAAGAACTAGTAGCAGAAAAAGTAGTAGAAAATCTTGAAGGACACCCTGTTCAAATCCTAGAATAAGCACATGTGAAATCTAAAACACGAATTTGCCATCCCAAAGTGTCACACCAGCATGTTCATGACTCGAGACACTGTCTTGCAGCTACAACCACAAGACGCTACTCCAAGGTAAACCCCCGCTGACACGGTGGGGCTCTGGATAGTGTTCTAAAAGGCGTTAGGCGCTAGTTGGGAGATGACCTAATGCCTAGCGCCTAGGCAGTCTTGGCGCCCACCTTGCAATTAATTAATTAATTATTATTTTTGAGTCCACGCCCTAGGCTCCCGCCTAGCCCCGCCGAGCGCCTAAACAAACCACTTAGGGAAAATCGTGGCGGCAACCCGTCACCTAACGCTTAGGCCGCCTTTTAGAACACTGGCTAGCTCGCTCTAGAAGTGAGAATCAAAAACACCGACAAGCAAACCGACGAATCCTTGCGACCACGGCAGGCATGATGCAGTCCGAGAAGCACAATCAACCAGAGACCAAACACGCAACAACTAAAAGCTACTAATTTATTACCCATCACCACAACCCACTAGATCTAGAGAAACCAGACCGAGAACAAATCAGATAGGAAAAACCAGTTGAAAGGGAAAGAAAACAATTGAAAAAAAACCCTTATAGTAGGAACTAGGGGTGCTTTAGTGCACCCCGGTGTAAAGCGGCACACAAATCGTTGATCTCATCAATCAATGGTTGTGATATGTTTTTTAACTTTAACCGATAATAAATACTCCCTCCATCCCAATTCTATTCTCCGTCATCCTATTCCAACCGGATAAAAAATTAATTATAACTTTTAATTGATAATACCGTTTATATGAAATATGGATCTTGTTTGATAGATCTCAATGATCTCTTTAAACGATATTTTCAAAATCACCTAAAACATTACATATTGCAAGATATAGCAATTGAAAAGTGGCACGGACTTCTGAAATGGACAACAGAATGGGGACGGAGGGAGTATCTTTCACCAGTAAAGATTGTTGAAGTTAAAAAACACATCGCAACCGTTCATTGATGAAATCGATAATTATGTACTGCTCTACAAGCGCACTACACAAAAGTGCACTACAACACCAAGTAATGGCAACGAAATACGGAGTAAGAAAAGTTAGCTTTTAGGGTACTCCACACGATAATTTCATGGGACACGTGGTCTCAAATCACTTCACAATCGTAAATAATTCATGCCAATGCAATGCGTAGCGGTGGAAAGAGACGGGACATCTGGTGACTTGCCCTTAGAATGAACAATTTCTGAACGTACTTTTACTTTTAATTGGCCTCAAAATTTTTGAAGAGACAATGCACGCCATTAAAGCTCGAAGGCAGTATATATTTCATCATAAGATACAGGAGAGTTAAAATTGTCAAAATTTATACGCGAGCACATGCATCAGTTGTAGGCTCGAGGCACCTATTGCAAAGGCAGTCCGACGAGATCGTTATTAGTAGAAAAAGTAGTATAAAATCCTAAAGGACACTCTGTTCAAACCCTAGAATAAGTACATATGAAATCTAAAACACGAATTTGTCATCCCAAGGTGTCACACCGGTGTGCTCATGACCCGAGACAATGTCTTGCAGCTACAACCACAGAACTCTACTCCAAGGGAAACCCCCACTGACACGGTGGAGCTCTGGACAATGTTCTAAAAGGCGTTAGGCTCTAGTCGGGCGGCGACCTACCGCCTAGCACCTAGGCCGTCTTGGCACCAGCTGTGCAATTAAGTTTTTTTTTTTTTTTTTGGAGTCCACACCCTAGGCTCCCGCCTAGCCCTATTTAGTGCCTAAACAAACCACCTAGGGAAAATCGTGGTGACAACCTGTCACCTAGCGCCTAGGCCGTCTTTTAGAACACTGGCTAGCTCGCTCTAGATGGGAGAATCAAAAACACCAAGAAGCAAACCGACGAATCCTCGCGACACGATGGGTAGGATGCAGTCCGAGAAGCACAATCAACTAGAGACCAAACACGCAATAGCTGAAAGCTACTAATTTATTACCCATCACCATAATCCACCAAATCTGAAGAAACCAGACCGAGAACAAATCGGATAGGAAAAACCAGCCCAAAGAGAAAGAAAACAATTGAAAAAAAAAACCCTTATAGTAGGAATCGGGGGTGTTTTAGTGCACCCCAATGTAGTGCAGCACGCAGACCGTTGATCTTATCAATCAACAGTTGCGATGTGTTTTTAAACTTTGACCGATAATAAATACTAACTCCCTCCATCCCAATTTTATTATCCCTCGTCCTATCCTAGCCAGATAAAAAACTAATTATAACTTTTAATTGATAATACCGTTTATATGTACTATGGATCTTATTTGATAGATTTCAATGAGCTCTTCTAAAAGATGTTTTTAAAATCACCTAAAATATTACAGATTATAAGATATAATCAATTGAAAAGTGGCACTGACTTCTAAAAGGGACAAAAGAATGGGAAAGGAGGGAGTATATTTTACCGGTAAGATTGTTGAAGTTAAAAAACACATTGCAACCGTTCATTGATGAAATCGACAATTGTGTGCTGCCTTATACGCGCACTATGCAGAAGTGCACTACAACACCCCGTAATATACTACTCCCTCTATCCCCCTTTTAAGTGTCTAGTTTCGTAACTCCAACTTATTAAAAAGACATCATCATTATATCTGTCACATTAACTTTTTCCTCCACTTTTCCTACTTACCCATCATCATTACATTTTTACTTATTAATTTTTTAAAATGAAATCTACTTTTAAAAATAAAATAGATAATACATCAATTTTTACCCATTAATTTTACGAAATGGACACTTACCGAGAAATAAAGGAAGGAGGGAGTAATAGCAACGAAATACGGAGTACGAAAAGTTACTCTGACGCAAGCTTTTAGGGTACTCCACACGATAATTTTGTGGGACATGTGGTCTCAAATCACTTCACAATCGTAAATAGTAATTCGTGCCAATGCAATGCGTAGCGGTGGAAAGAGATGGGGCATCTGGTGTCAACTTGCTCCTTAGAATGAATAATTTCTGAACGGACTTTTACTTTTAATTGGCCTCAAAAATTTTCCGTATTTTATTTTGCATTTCTAAAACCTTACTAAGTATCGGTTTTTTTATTTTTTTTTACTCTTGTTTTGGAAACCGAAACACGAAAAACAATTACATTTCAAATATTGAGTTAAAATAAACCAAAAAAAAAAATTTAAGATAACCAAACGGACCCTAAGAAGAAGAAGGACAGTGGACATTAATAGCCAAACATGTTCCCATCTTTTCTTTAGCACAAAAAAAGCCAATCAAGTTGGCCACCTCACACCCAGCTCATTGGTTGAGGAAAAAGCCCGTATGTGCGAGAGACCAACAAATGATGAAGAAAAAATAAAGAAAGAAAGATATATACTCCAATATAAAAAGCGACAGGGCACCCACCATTGTCCCTACAGCTTGAAAGCATATAACGGCCCTTCGAGACAGTTTGCGCGCACCGCCTTAACCAGGAGCAATGATGTAGCCATCATTCCATTAAGAGCAATACCAAGGCTGGTTGGACGCAAAATAGCGCGTACAAATTCAAACGCAGATATGTTCGGAGTCATTCGATATATGGGAGTCTTATATGCAATATATACATATTCAACTGTCTGGATACATTTGGAACAACAAAAAAATACCCATAAATTTTTAAATATTGTTTTATGGGATCCTTTAAAAAAATCACTCCAACGGATATCGATAAGTATGTTTTGAAACTGCTCAACTGCTCAATTTCGTCCATATGAATTTAGAAAACATACGTACTGATATCCGTTGGAGCTGATTTTTCAGAGGACCTCATAAATATTTATTTTAAAATTATGGATATTTATCTGTATTTTTTGTAGGAACCGAAATAGACTCCACACGGCTTGCGGTACAAAGGTGCGGTTAGGCTAGACTTTCTATCTGTGTTCAGTTGTTAATTGGGTCCGTGTTGGTATCATTTTGTTCCACTAATACTTGCCCTCTCCCGTGTCCTTTCCATCTACTGCTATCATGAATTTTCGCATACAAACAAGAGGGCAAGTATGTGGCTTTAATTGCGACCCTGCACAAGCGATGGAATTGGTCCCGAGAATTAGTACAGATGCGTGTTAGGTGGCTCGAAGACCTGAGATATTTCTCTAATTATATACGAAAGAGTGGAAAAAATCAAACTGTTTCTGTTCTTTCCTCCTGATTTTCCTCTTTGTCGGTTCCTAAAACTAATAAAAATAGTGATGGAAACGTCTATCTAACAATAATAATAGGGAAGACTAGAGACCATTTATATAATAATAATATCCCTCCCACTAGTCAAACACAGTAGAAAGAAAGAAACAAAAGAAAGAAAAAGAGGATTGAAAAGACAGAAACCAAAAGGAAAAGGAAAAGGAAAAGGAAAAAGACCTCTCCTTCTCTCTTATTGCCCTTCTTAAAATGGGGCTGTTAAGGTTCTACTCAGAGTTTGCTTTTTTGGGAGCTGAGCAGCAGCAGCGGCACGGTACTGCAAAACAATAGAAAAAAAAAAGCAAAAAAAAAAAACACATAAATAATACTACAGATCAACTAAACCAACTTTCTTAATTGATGCCTTTTTAGGTAAACATTTAACCACCAGTCTCCATGTTTTTTTTTCCCACAAAAGGCCATATAATTATTCATTGTGCTGTTGTTTGATTGAGTGGTTGTGATGGGAGGGTATGGTCAGAAAATATAACTCCGTCCGTCTTAATTTAATTGTCAACCATCAGGAATCTATGGAGAGTATGGTCGGAAAATATAACTCCGTCCGTCTTAATTTAACTGTCAACCATCAAGAATCTACGGAGAGTATGGTCGGAAAATATAATTCCGTCCGTCTTAATTTAATTGCCAACAATCAGGAATCTAAATTTTTAAAATGAGCATAATCAGGATTTGTTCTGCTAAGGTTCTTAGTCTTTTTTAAGCATTTATTTTTCGTTTTATGAAACAAGTCATTCTCTTAAAATACATCATTTTTAATTCAAAAAATAAGTTCCTTCAACAGAACGAGGCCAATTGCGCTTTATAAACAGAGAGGAAACGAGAAGTTGTTGGAGATCTCCCAACGACTACGATGAGAGAGAAAACGAGAAGTCGTTGGAGATCTTGGCGACGACGATGAGAGAAAAACGCAATAGATTTGATGAACTGCACCGCGCAATTTAAACTTCAATAGAAGTGAGACTTGTTTCAGCAATTTAAGAGATTTTTTTATTTGAAATGTCAAAATGGACTAACAACTTTGAAATATTGAAAAATCAAGAAACGTAATGGACAAACAAAATGAACTGAAGGACCCAATTAATAAGTGTAGGCCATCCCTTATACTGAAAATGGACTCCAACAACAATGAGAGAGCTTACCCTATCAACTTGTCTCCTCAGCCTAGCATTTTCCTCCAGCAAACGTGTAACTTCAGTCTCCAATCCATTTGCGTAAGCCTGCACAACATTCCAAATGGGTCCAAAGCAAAAACAATGAAATGCCCAAAAAACCCCCCCAATTAAACTCCAAACTACCATTTACGGATAGAAAAATCTATGTGCACAGCCTTACTTGTAATAGCTATGGGAATGGGAATATATTCTTGTAAAAGCAGATAAACTTGTTCACCATAGCTCAAACATTATGATTGTGCTTCCAATAAAAGCTGTCAATGTTTATTACAAGAAGCTTTTAGCATATTTGAAATCTAACGGTGTTCGGTTTGGATCTCTAATTGAACAGTTTAGTTTACAGATTTCATATTCTTGTAAAAGCAGATAAACTTGTTTACTATAGCTCAAACATTATGATTGTGCTTCCAATAAAAGCTGTCAGTGTTTATTACAAGAAGCTTTTAGTTAGAGTGCTTGGAATCTAACTGTGTTCAGGTTGGTTCTCCAATCCTTTCTCTATGCGTACGGTTCTCAATAAATATTTCTACCCAATAATTTTAAATGTCATCCGAAAGCACCCTAAACTGAACTTCTCTAAAATCAAATTTAAGACTCTAGCTTTTTAAAAGCCAAAAATATCCAAAAAATTATGCAAGTGTGTCTGGATCTAAGCACATAATAAATCCATCCACAGTCTACACACCATTGGTGTTTCCAAAGCAAGTCACACCATTACCCAAATGAAAGCACACCCAAAAATGGAAAAACCAAAGTTCCAGACATTCAACAATTAAGGTAAAGTAATTCGTCATAGAAGTACATTTCTAACCAGCTACATGTGCAGACACTAGACATATTTCCATATAAAATACTCCTACATATACCTGTTTCTGATTTCCAGAGAGAGAGAGAGAGAGAGATTATCAACAGCTGATAAAACCATATGGATTCTATGGGGGTCAAGTACCCGAGACTAACAAACTCTTAATTTCATCGTTTTAATTGCACTTTATTTACCAAAAGATGGAGAGAGAGAGAGAGAGAGAGAGAGAGAGAGAGAGAGAGAGAGAGAGAGAGAGAGAGAGAGATGCCTGTTTTCTAGCTCTGGAGCGTGCAGCAGACTCTCTGTTCTTGATCATGCGTTTGTGTCGGAAATTACCAGAACGATCATCATTTTCGGAAGCCCTTTTCTTGCAAAAAGACGGAAATGGATCCGCGGAAGGAGATAAAGCATCAAAGGGAGAATTCAACGAGGAAAGGAAAGAGGGATCAAGTCCACTGTCGGCATGATTCTGCGATTGTGGATCTGGCCTCACCCGATCGGGGCTCTCCATGCCCCGGACCCCATCGTACCCCGGGCTATTACTCAAGCTCAACACGGTGGCCGGTGCCGGCGGAAAAACGGTGGTGGTGGTGATGGTGGCGGGGTTTTGGTGGTGGTGGAGGGAGGAGCGGTTGATGCCTTTCCAGATTTCTTCCATGGATTGTCTGGTGAGGTTGGTTCGAGGGCATAGACAAGTATTGGAGGATGATTTTGAAGTTGAAGAGGAGATGGTGTTGGTGGTGCTAGTCTTGTTTCCAGCGGATGATGACCACATGCTGGGTGGAGAGAGAGAGAGAGAAGAGAGAGAGAGAGGAATCTGGGTTGTATAGAGGGGATCTGTACTCTTTTTCTAGCTAGTTTCTATATATGGGAGTGTCTATAATGGTCAATACTCACCATTTATGCAATGTTTGACAAGTCCAATTGTCCAAATAACAGCTATATATGGTTTTTTTTTTTTTTTGGGTTTTGGCTACTCACCAGCTATATAGTCTATGGTTGAGACTTGAGACACATGAAATGGATCTCTCTAGTTCCAACTTCCCTCTGGATGGTTTAGTTCAGCCCATTTTGGGGCTCTTCTTCAGTTGATTTTCATGATCAAAATTGTTCACTTTATAGATTCCATCGAGAACAATAAGTCATAGACACTATTTGTTTTGTTTTCGTGACAGGTTTGTCTTTGAAAAAATTGGTATCGAAAATATTGCCACGGTGAAATGAAACCCATTTTTCTTTAAAACAAATGCTTCTGAAAACTTATGAAATGATGTCCGATAAACATGATTCGTGGCTTAGTCGATGGTCTTGACAAGGTCTAAAAAGTGAACAGTCCAATCATTAAAATTGACCTAAGAACGACCCGAAAATGGGCCGGCTGTACTGGAGAGGATCCAATTGCGAGACACAGGTAATCGCACACATTCACAGAGGAGGAACCCACACACTCTGCTCATGTGACTGATGTGAGGGTGTATGGCACCCATGTCACTCGGGGGAGGTGCTGCACATTTGGACCGTTGATCTCGGTCCGAATTGTATAGTGATATGTATATTCTCAATTGTCTAACTATTTGACAATCCAAACCGTTGATGGCACGAATGGTGTAACGACTGCCCAGCTATCTCTCACACTGTCCACCTCCCTCCTTAATCAATGAAACAGTAAAATTCATAGCTTTAAGAGACACTAGTACTCATAGATTTGAAGCCAATCTGATTTCAAAAGACATGCCTAGCACAGCTTTAAAAATAATATTTATCTCCTATAATGCCAAGAAAGTTGGGAGTATTTTTGTTACCCCTTTTGTCAGTACCCTTTTAAATTGATGATGGAGCACAGGCTCCAGAGCGAATAGTTGTAGAGATGCTAATGAAAATATCTTCCTGGGGGTTTACTCTTCAATACTGACATATCCCCAAGAGCTTGGAACTTAGCATATGGACGCAGTCCAGCTGCAGAGAATTCTTGCAGTTGTATTGCAATCATTCAACTTTGTATTTAACAGTTTCGATTTAAAAAAAAATCCCAGAGAAAAGTTTATTTTAAATTTCGATCGTTAAAAATACTATCCGACGGTTGCGATTACTTAGACTGTACCTCTGCAGTCCAAAATTGGACTACAGACAAGCCAAATTCTAACATATATTTCCTCTTCGATCTCAGGTTTGAAATTTTTGAGCTGTTAACTATCAATTATTATGGGATCAATCTACCTGCAAGTTTGCCTCGGTGTTAATCGGAGTCCCATATTAGTGAACGACAGAACTAGTTTTCTCACAAAATGCATACAAATTGAGGAGGTAAAAGGACTGGGTCTTAAAGGTGCTAGCTAATGAAAGACAGGGGACACGTCCGTCTCCCGGTTCCGTTTTTTTTTTTTTACAATAATGAAAGTCGGTTAGATACTTACCGATATCCGAACAACTTCACGATTTAAATGAATAATAACAAAAGACTAGCTACTTAAAAATAAATAGTTCAGATCAAAACATTACTATCTCAATGACTTTCATTGAATACCACGAGATCCATAGTTGAACTTAGCTTTTATTCCTTTTATAAAAGCAAAAACAAAGTCCATGATGATAAAAACCTCCTTTTACTCTTTAACAGTTCTCTTTGTGTGTGTTTTTTTTTATCGGCAATTTCTCATTGTATTTCTAGTTTTCTACGACCAACCTGCAACATAAGTCACATAATGCTTGTGCGTGTGCAGGAGCACGAGCGAGAATATGTCTTTCAAAAAAATCTCAAATTACTAAAATTGGTCGGGGGGATTGGAAAAAGAAAGGATGATCGATCCTACTGCAATGATTATATGACCAAGTGTGCAACAATACTATTGCGCTCCTATTGAACAAGTGTCACAGCGTTATTCAAAATTTTGGTAATTCTGATTCCGCCACTGATCGATTGACGCAACCATCCTGAGTTATAACTAAAAGAAATTAATAGAAGTGGATTGTGCCTAGGTCGCAACCTTTGAGAAAAGTGGATTGCAGCATTCATCAGTACTGTCTCCACTTCTGAAGAAAAGCCTCAATTCAGCGAGAAATTTTTCAGTGCCGGGTGGGCACAAGCCACGTGGTGCTGAGCACGCATCTTGGCCGTCCAAATATGTTTTGGACGGCCCAGATCTGTTTGAGTTTGAGAGAGTATTTTGGTAATTTTATACTAAAAGATTATCCAAACAAATCTGGGCTATTCAAAATATGTTTGGATGGCCGAGATCGTGCTCGGCGCCACGTGACCCGTGCCCACCCGGCACTGAAAAATTTCTTCAATTCAGCTGACTCAACACGAAAGATATAATACGTCACGATTATTTAATTATACTCTCTACTTTATTTAATTATATATACAGTAAAGATATTCCCACTACTGTGATGATGGGTCAACAGCTCAACTGATGAGAATACTTTCAGACGGCAATAGGAAGATGTTCCCTTTTTTATCTATTAACGGCAAAAGGCATATATACATGGGACACTGTAGAGCATCTCTCTGTAAAGCGGTGTTAAGCGGTCGGCACGGATGATTCGGACAGAATTTATTCTAGCGGCTATGTGAATTTAATTCCCCTATGTAGCACAAAGGTCCTCCTTTTTGTATATATTGGAGCATCCCATTCCTCGGTTCCATACGTTCTCCACCATATTCCGACATTTTTTTTTTGTGTGAGAGAGGCAGATGCTGAGATAGTTCGCCAAGACTATTCACGGTAGCGTTCCGTGGCCCGTGGGTAGTGGTCCTAGCCGAATAAATCTTGGGAGATAGACACCGGTTCAATCTTAACACCCTTCGGTAGGCGACTGATTTATTTTAAGGGTATTGTGCATGTGTAACACAGGTTTCGGTTCTCATTTCCGTATCGATTTTGTATCATCATTTCATTTACAGTTTATATACGTTTCGTACATGTAACTTGTATCTTTAATTCGTTTACAAATGCTGTACCTATGATACAATTTAATATCTAAATGAATAAAATTACTAGAGTGCGAGCCAGTGATCGACTCGCTAAAATATCGTTTCAGATCAGTTTATAGTACCTTACTAACTACTTGACCGATTCCTAGACCTAAATTAACGGGTTGTTCCAAGCGTAAGGCGGAGACTGACGGAGCACAAAATCCGGTAAGACCGGAGTCGAATCCACAAAGACGGTGATGTGTGATGACTAAAAACTTGGGTTGTTACTAATTTAATGGGCTCTTAGGTAGCCACCCTTTGTTGATTTGATTGAGATTAATTAATACTAATAGATAACTTGCTCAAATGATTAAAAAGAGATGCACGGTCGTAGGGAATCCGGCGCTCGCTACCCAATCAGAATCCACTCGCTTTTCAAAGTTCTAAAAAATAGTTAAATTTAGGGAGAATTGGAAACTCTGAAGGATGTGAATCCTAAGGTTGCCGGTCCCGTACACAAGAGCAAACAGGTTTTGGTCTCCTGTTCCTGCTCACATGAGCCCAGGCAATGCCTCGGATTCGTCCGACAGACATAGTTTTCACCAACTAAATTTATTTAATTAAATTAATGTACGGAATAGCCGCGAGACAAATCCCAATTGAGTTGCGGCGCGCCTTTACCCAGCGACCAAATCTCAGAAAAACTACTCACTCATTATTAAACAATAAGGAAAAGAAACCCTAATTTTAAATTTTAATCATGCTTCTATTGCGGAGAAAGAAAATAAACGGAAGATAACAACTAATTAAATATCAATGAACAATTTTAATTAAGAACATAAATTAAATCGAGTTACCAAAATACAAGTAATTAAACAAAACTTGAAAACTAAACACTATTGAATCTCGCGGCGTGCTCCTGTTTCGTCCGAAACCTTTTTTCCACAGCAGCGGCCTTTTTCTCGTTTTTCACGCAGGAGGCCGTCCTTTCACCAGTAGGGTTAAGTATTTCAATAAGGGTTGAAAAACCTTAATTACACAAAGGTCCTTTGGACTTCATGAAATAAAAAATCAACCATTCGATTTTGAATCGTTTCGCATTTTAATCCCAAACTTCTTTAAAATCTTCTTTTTATCCAAAGTCTCGGACAACGGACTCAAGCAACCTATAAAAATAAAAACACATAATAAAAATCAGTTAACAAAAATAAAGGACTAATAAACGTAGATTGGAGGGCCAAAATATGTATATTTTGGCACTTATCACTAACTCCAGCTTGAGAAATTTAAAAAAACTCACTCCAGCTTGAGAAATTTAAAAAAATCACTGCAGCTTGAAAAATTTTAAAAAACTCATTAAGTTTCAGTTTGAACAAGCTGCTACTGGGGTCGTTCAATTTATGATATGTGAAAAATTTAAGTATCTTTTTATCAAACTGAGATTGATTAAATTTGTTTAGAACTCGTTTGAGAGTAACTCATACAATAAACAAGTCCGCTTGAGTATCCTTTTATGCACTTTAAGATATAAAAAAATAAAAAAAAAAGTTGAAATACTTAGTAATACTCATGAAAATAATGTTTTGCGTCATTGCGTCACCAATTATTTTATAACCACATACAAGATGTAAAAATTTATACCGACACTCGCATGATTTGGAGATTCAATTCTTTCGTAGATCTGTCTGTGTAAGTGTGAACATGTAGGAGTATGTGGTTTACTCCCAAGTTACATAATCCGTGAGCGAGAGTGCGAGTTGGAGCTAGGGCATGAAAGCGTCTTCGAATCTTCATCCAACCTACTAAAATTAGCAAAAGCGAAAATTAAAAGCGCGAGCGCAAAATATTTTGAATGGTTTGTGTGATTGATGTCTACTCTTGAAAGTGAGCTCTGAATGAATGAAATGAATTGAATGGTCAGATTGCATTTACAAACTTGTTGCGGCCTTGTCCACTAAATACACCTGTCAGGTCTGGCTGAAATGGATCGGATTATCAAAGAAAGGAAAAAACTCTGAAGGAAATGGTAACAAAAAAACTCTTTTATCGCTTCTTCTGTAACTCCAGTTAACACCATTAATACGCATGCCCACCAATTAATTCGTTGGACAAGCATGCCTACCAAACGCGGTGTGTAATTGCTATACACCAAATGGCGTACTATGATATCAGGGAACGTTTCTATCCGAGTGAATTGCGCTTTGGTACGAACTTTCCAAAACATGGTACACTACCGTTTCAAAACGGTAAATTTAGCGATCCCCCTTTAGTTTCCCACAAAATGTAACCTATTAGGGTCAAAATAGAGAGAAAATTGAATCTCGGTAGGCGAAATTGTAAAAAGTTCAGTCATTGTGCTCCTAGAAATATGTCTTGCATGAATAATTTTACAAACAATATTTTTCACCGGATGTTTATCATTTGGAAGAGTAAGTTCTTATTTGTTATCTATAGAAGCCTACTTCTAGCGTACTACAATTTAAGCATGTAGCGTACTGTGTTCTCGTTTCCATTTCTCATATCGGAACGATCCCCGTTGGAGGTAACATAGGGCGTACCCATAGTTTTATTTGCGTGATAAATGAGATGGGGACCTGTAATTCTTATGGATATACATTTTCCCCTCTCGGTAAAAGAGAAAGAACATCAAATGAACGAAACTAAAGGGGAAAAAAAGGGATTAGATCTAAACAGAGACACGAACAAAAAATAAACATGCCGAAAAAGAAGCTCAGTACATACATCCACTGGGTAAAAAGCTGGGCTTATAAATACATGCTTTCACTTATTATTTCTTTGATCTATACAAGTGAGAGCAGCCGAAATACATGTTTCTGTGAGGAGAAACATTCAAGGGGTTTCGTTATTGAATCTTGGGGTTTCTAATCAATTATTCAAGCTACCATGAAACTCCAAAAGGTGTTCTCAATTTTATCTCAACAAATTTAGAGTTGTTTTTCGGTGGATTCCGAGAGGCAACGGAAGACTTGTGAATTTAAAGTAGCGGCGGTCAAGCACTGCGTGTGGTGAACGTGGATTCGACAAGTAGGTCTTAGGCTCGATTGTGAGGATTCAAATCGTAGGTTAAGATTACTTGTAACTACACAATGTTTATATTATTTGATTCATTCATGTGGTTTTTTCTTGTTTAGGGTTTTCCACGTATATCTGGTGTCATTCTGTTTATTGCTTTTGTTTTTGTGATTTATTGATTGGTGATATCGTTGATTGAGATTTAAAAATAGCAAATCTATAAACCTAGGCGAGTTAGGATTTTTCAGAAAAACCACGCAGTGACATCGCACTCACCGCTTCCACAGTTGCTGAAGAAGTCGGAACCCATATAGTGAGATTCGATCAAAAAATGAAAGAGAGATATAATAGGGGAGATCTCATCTCACGTGGAGAGGGTCTAAAGACTCTAAACCCATGTCAGAGAGGGAGAGAGCTGAGGTTGGGCGGTTGGAGAAGGGGGAGGGGTACTACGGTGGGTGGGTTTTTAAAACCCTAACTAAAGAGAAAGTACACGTCGTACTTTCTCACTGTCGATGGCACAATCCACGTGTATTTTTTTTTTTACCCAATTCAAGAAAAATAACTTACCAATGTAGTAACTTTCAATGTCTTATTGTTCAATAATGTCATCGCAATCTAGGGGCAGAACTACGCTTTCTGGTAGGGTGTCATTGCACCACCAACTTTTGGCCATCCTTGACATAAAGTGCTATACGCTACTATTGTCTTTTTTCGGGTAACTTAGAGTATTCGGCTCAGTTTACTAGCACCGCAATGAATTTTTTAATAACCAAACCATCGTTCAAACTTCATCGTACTTACATTATTCTGAAATAACTTTTGATATTTACACTAAAATTTAGTACTCGATCCCTCCAAAATTGAATTACATCTACCAAGCTCCCTTTGAACTCTATTTAATTTTACATTTAGCCTTCTCGGAAAAAAAAAAAAAAAAACCTGTGTCGGCCATTGAACCGATGAATATTATTACTCTGTATTAAAGGAATTGATAGTTGCATTTCACTTCAAATAAGCCACCGCCACCACCAACAATAATAACAGAATCCATGTAGTCCTTAATCATTGGGGGTATATATGGGCAAGAAGGATTGGAGACAGACCTAACTTTTGGCAATATGCACAGAGTGACTGTTCTCAGAATACCACTGAAATAGTGGCTCCTCGGTAGTGTCCCTGTATTTGTCTTTTATTATGAATGCAATAAGCCACCGAAAAACAAAATACCAAAGCCGTGAGAAAAAAAAGTAATAGTAGTGAAAAATCTGCGAGTCCACTCAAGATTGGGTTTTGAAAGAAACATTATCTGCATCAACCAAAAACACCAAACCCGCTGTTGTCCTTGCCGTCGCCATCGCCATTGCTGCCGCTGCCGCTACTGGCGAAACTCCACTGCCGTCCCTTCAGAAAGCTGTCGGTTGACAGAGCTCCAAATCCATTAGAGAGTGGGTTTTCACTTCATACCTCACTAATTTTTCCTTTTTAGCTTTCTTTTTTACTAGCTGTTGTAGCTAGTATTCATGATCAATGGTAAATTTATGAGAGTGTTACTGGTACATTTGAGAAGAAAACAGGGAAATTCCTGGAACGGTCAGTACTCCGAGTAATTCATCCTCTCCCCGAGTAATTCATCCTCTCCGACAACTCAACTAATTAATTTTGGGGCCTTGATTTTACCGGCCGAGCAAACCATTCAGTGACCCCAGGTTTTGCATTGTTTGACATCCGTTCATACAAGTGCGATTAAGTTTTATGCTTCAAGAAAGTTTTCCATGCAATTTAGAAGCAAAAACTATTGTTTTTTTTTCCCCTCAAAAACAGGAGTACTCTTTAATTTCTCTAGTTGTTGAAGTCTCTATTCCGAAATCTAAAACAAGGCTTGCGTGCTATTCATTTGGTACATGATGTCATGATTCGGGATCAATAAATTCATAGAAAGTTCTGTTGATCGATTCTTCGTACAAAGATTTTTAGTGATTGAACGTACATTAGGAAGCTATATACGTATCTAGTGATTTTCAAAAAAACGAATGTGGTTGATCAGGCGCCTACCGACTCCATGCTAATTTTTTTCAATTAAGGAAAAGGATTCCATTATTTTCCAAAAATCACAAATTTTTGTCTCATAGCAGTGTATCATCATTCATAAATATTGAAGGATAATGTTTTCAATTCATGATTGGCAATGGGAGATATATAATGTTATCAATTACAAATCCCTACGTTGTCATCAGGGATGGAGTCAGGGAGGGGCCAGTAGGGGTGGTTGTCCCTGCAAGAAGAAAAAGAAACAGTACTATTATATGTAAAAAAAAAAAAATTCCTATGAAAGTAAACAGGCTCGTCCCTGCATAGAATTTTGAAAAAAAATAATAATAATTATAACCTTTAAACTATGAGGATACCAACATTGTTCACATTGTTGTCTTACTATAGACTTGATACAAAAGTTAAAACTATTTATATCCCCATGTGGCAGGAAAATGACAAAGAACAAGGAATCAAACCTGTCTTTTTTGGCATCAAAATTAATAAAGGAATCTAGCTATTGGCTGATGATAGAAATAGCCTGTCATTTGTTTAGGCTGGTTGCCAAAGAAATCCAAATATAAGCTTGTCTTGACTTTTGAAATGGAAGGGACTGATTACGAAGTTTTGGTGGAGACAATATTAGATTATATTAGATAGATATGGCAAAACTTTAGTGCTTTGATTGGATCAACCTTTGACTTCAAAATAATTATCAGCGTCATAAACGGAGAAAAATGAGTGATCTTTTTTTTTTTTGAAAAAGCGAAAAAGAGTGATCTTACTTGCTTAAAGGGGAAAATGAAAATTAAACGAAATGAAAGGTCATTAGGTACTTTCGGAGTCACGTGTATGTGTGACATCGCTGACTCTATGCACAAAGATCACAGACTATACACAAACACGCAATCGAATACAACATAGAGGATTTACGCGGTTCCCCAACGATCGGGTTTCGTGGAGGTGTGCAGTGGATCTTTATTGTTCGTGCAGGATTGCAAACTCTTAAGCCTCACTTTCTCAGAGCGCGCGCG
>CM033795.1:40016524-40042576 GCA_019656835.1 Rhododendron ovatum
GTGGATCAAGGAAACAACAATAAGCTTACGGCTACGTTTGCTAAATCCAATTTCCCTCCGTATGGGAAGGACTTCATGGGTGGAATTCCCACTGGAAGGTTTTGCAATGGGAAGACCCCACCTGACTTAATAGGTACCACTCCTCTCTCTCTCTCTCTCTCTCTCTCTTGTTTATCTCTTCGTGATCATGATGATGGCCCCGGTCTGGTGTTTTTTATTTTATAGCAGTAGAAAAATTTATTCACGGTTGAACCGTGAACAACTGTTTTACAGCAACAATCAATTGCGATCGTTTAAAAGTGTTTTGAACGATCGCGATTAGCGCCGTAAACAATTATTCACGACGCAAACGTGAAAAAGATTTTCTCATAAAAGTACAATGATTTTCGCTCTTCCCAATTCACATAATTGCACGGGTACGGCAATTAATATCGGACATTCATAGACTATTTATTCATTTACTTTTCTCTTTCCTTTTTTAGTACTTTCCAGTTTTGGCAAAAAGAATTTTCATGAAATTCAAGATTCACACTGATTTTAATAAGTAGTTACATCTAGAGCACTAAATTCACTTCTGTTAAATCATATTTGAGTATAATCTGAGTGTGTGGTTCAGTATACAGTTTTTATGTAACGATTGTTTCAAACAGAGAGTCACATATAGATATATAGTATCCTGTAGGGCGGGCAATTCGGTTAATGGACGGCCCAGATTATTGATCTCAGTCAATGGACAACTCGGATTAACTCTGTATCGTCAGCGTTAAAATAGACAGCTGAATCGATCGCCCTATAGTCTCTGTAATGCGGGCTACACTACAAGATTTTCAAATTTGCCAACTATGGTCACCATGCCCATGTGGACTAACATTTTACCGATTTTTCAGCACTGCTTTATGTATTTCTTCTATTAACCTAACACAACTAACAAAAGGAATTGCGGTGGCATTGTTTATTTTGGGGTCTCAAACACTCTTGCGCACGGTCTTCAATAAATTTTTTTTATCTCTATCTCTCTTCATTTATTACTATAAAAAAAACTCCCTTAAAACCTAAACCGTACAGGAAATCTTACAACGTTGAAGTTGAGCTTAGAGTCCAAACCATTGAAGAGAATTTCAGTAGATATTTCGTGTAATGTCGATCAATAAAAAAAACTCTAGATAAGGTAAGTGAACGCCAATTTGGTGTCAGGGACTCAGGTGTGAAACGAAGTGAGTCGGTCCATCACACTTGGTGTTGCGGGCGTTACATTTGATCCAAGAAAAGTTTTGTAAGTATTAACGAAACCCTTCGTCACAAAGCTAAAACTATACGTCAAAGTGATGGTCATTGGTTGATAAAATGCGCCCTAAGCTGAAGTCGAAGAGGTGGCCGGTTTAAGCCCCAAAACTTTTAAAATTTTAGGGTCCCCTCCTAGTTGGTACCAATTATAATAGTCTAGTAAAAAAATGGCCCAGTTTTAATTTCTCCTTAGGCCGCTAAAAAGTGCAAGTACACAATTGCTGGGTCAAATGGCTGGTTTTCTTTTATTCTGCTACACATATGAGCTTCTTTTTCTTTCTTAAATACTTGGCCCTTATTCCTCTTTAAAAGCCAACTTGGCTTTTTGTTCTGTCGCTCTTCAATTTTTTGTTTTTGCGTTAATTTTTTTTCAGATTATTCGTTAGTCTTAACAAGAGGAATTGATTGAAAAAATTAAAAATTGTGACTTTTACTCAAATATTTTTAAAAATATTGGCCGAAAACCTTGGCGGGGGACATAAAATCCGAACCCCTCAGAAAGTTCGTAAATGAACAACTATTCTAAAGGAAGAGAAATACTACTAGTACAATAGAAATGACAGATTTTGGGCCGTTTCGGGTCAAACAAAAATAATCGGAGTCGCTCATTTTGTTCAATATACTTTGCTTAAGGTCCCCAAAAAAAATCAGCTATATTCGACATCAATAAGGGCGTTTACGAAGTGTCCAAAATTGCTTAGAATTTTTTTGAAGTGATTTTGGATGTTTCGTAAAAGCCCTTCTAGATTTCGGATGGAGTTGATTTTTTATGGGGACTTTATTCAAAATATATTGGACAAAATGAACGGCTCCGATTAGCATTTCTGCTGAAGGAAATAATGATGTATAACACAATAATAATGTCCATTTATGGTTGGAAAAAAGAGACAGTTGGCTCGTCCCCATTAAATTCATTGAATGATCCTTTCAAAAAAATTCATTGAATGAAATAGGCCAGTCTTTTGGGCTTGTTAGCCCAATGGGCTGATCCATCAGCCTGAGATCCGTAGCCCAATACTAAAAGACAATTGTCGCGAGAATCTATCACTTCAATAAAGTAGAGATGATATTTTATATTACGGGGCGGTTCTGGGGACACCAAAAAAAAACACCTAAAAAAACACCTCATAGTTTCCGATCAAATTTTGATGATCTGAGCTGCTCAATGTGATCAGAATGTGATTTTAAGAGTACCCGTGAGAAATCAGCAAAAAAAATGACCTGGAAGGGCTTGATCCGAACAGTTTCGAACAGTTTTTTATTAAACGGTTCAAATAAAAACTGCTCAAATCAAACCTTTCTCGGTCATTTTTTTTTGCTAATTTCTTGCCAGCACCCTTAAAATCACATTCTGCACACATTGAACGGTTCAGATCATAAAAATTTGATCGGAAACTATGAGATGGAGATTATGAGTTTTTTTTAGGTGTTTTTTTAGGGTGTCCCTTGAACCGTTCCGCTTATATTATAGTCACTTTCAAAATATGTTATCAGATGAAGACGAGAAGTCGTCTAGGAATTGACCTCGTTGACGTGTCGTATTCAAGCTATGTCATTTTAAAATTTCGCAAATTCGTGTTTGCTTAAACCTAACACTTATGTTATCAGAAGAAGTCGTCTTCACTAGGAGTTGACGTCGTGATGTATCGCATTCAAGTTAAGTCATTTTGAAATTTCACAAATTCGTATTTACTTAAACCTAACAATTTTTGACTATGCAAAAGCAAAAGCCTATCAACACTAGGTTGACCAGACCTCCTGAAAGTCGTTTGGATTTGACACTCTTTTTAGTTTATAATTTTTTATTTAAAAATGTACATGAAACTATACATTATACAAGTCGAAATGTTATACATGAACCACTTTTTAATTCACAACCGTAATATCGGATTTGAATACCAACACTTATAAACACAACTAAAAACAAACAAAAAAAGTTCCCTAACAACTTGCCAAATCATGCATTTTTGACTCACCACATCATACCTTGTCGTGTCAGGTCATTTTAAGTTAACGGGTCAACGCAAAAAAGTAAACGATTACATATGTGTATAACACCGTATTCATCCCGTATAATCTTATATTGTTGGGCCGTGTTCGTGTCAAAAAACTAATTGACTCAAACCTCAAACTCTGTGTTGAATTCGAGAGAATGGGAGATGCTGCCAAGCATCTTCTTGTAGAGCAATGCAAAGCGGCTGATTCAGTCGGTTATCTCGGCAATTGATGGCTCGGATCTTAACGAAGTAGTAGACGGTACAGATTTGTATGTGATTTGTTTGCACTCAAATTTGATCCGAGTTGTCCGCGCCAAGATGAACAGATGGATCGATCGTTATGCACCCGCTCGGCGGCATCCCCCGGGTCTTGCTCAGAAACTCCCACCCCTAGTCGTAACTGGATTAACATTGAAACACTGTACCTCACCATTATTTTCAGCTGAAGAATTGGGAATTAAAGAGCTTGTACCAGCATATCTTGATCCAGATTTGCAGGCCGCCGATCTCCTCACCGGCGTAAGCTTCGCTTCAGGAGGCACTGGATTTGATCCTCTAACTGCTCAGATAACGGTATATATAAACACAATTCCCTTACAACTGGGTAACTACATGCAGGGCCAACCTTGATTTTTTGGTGTCCAAAATGAAACGAAATTTAAAGATGAGGCCTTTTTTAGGGGGCCTAAAGCGGTCACAATTAATTTGAGCATTAGCCCAAGGCTGGCTCGGGCTATTTGTACATTTGTTTCCTCTCTTCTTTTCACTAATTGCTGCTTTCTTTTGGGTATTGAAAATAACAGGCATGTTTTTCGTTAGACGATCAGTTGAAGATGTTCAGAGAGTACATTGGGAAGGTAAAAGGGATTGTTGGAGAAGACAGAACAAACTTCATCTTAACAAACACCCTATATTTAGTGGTAGCGGGCAGTGATGACCTTGCCAATACCTATTTTACTCTCCCTATCAGCAAATTGAAGTATGATATTAATTCCTACACCGATTTTATGGTCAGTTCGGCTTGCGATTTTGTAAAGGTACTTCCCTCTTCTTCATTTATCATCAATTTGACACTGTGAAAATCGAGACGGGATCACGCTTCCAAAAATCCCCACCCTCTACGGGCCTATCTTCCCCGGTTGCTGAGTTAAAATCATACTAGGTGTAGGTCCGGGATAATTACGTGAAAACTAACTCGAAATCTCAGTTATCAGATTTATTGTGATTCAGAAAGTCCTCATTGAAACTAATGCTGGGAAGTTTATGTTTTCAAGGAAGTGTACGCACTGGGGGCGAAAAGGATCGCTTTTTTCGGCATTCCTCCGATAGGGTGTTTGCCATCGCAGAGAACACTAGCCGGGGGACGAACGAGAGTGTGTGCCGAGAAGTACAATCAGGCAGCGAAGTTGTACAACACCAAGATAAAGGCCGCCCTTAGTTCCCTCAGCGACAGCCTCAACGACGCCCAAGTCAGGATAGTCTACATCGACATTTACAACCCTCTTTTCGCTCTCATTCAGAATCCTGAAAAATACGGTAAATCTCATGATTTTTCACTTGTTTCTCAATCTTCAGTAGGATGAGTTGCCTAAATTGATCTCGTTGTGTTTTGTTCAAAAATCGTTGCAGGATTTTCTATTGCCGATAGAGGTTGTTGTGGCTCAGGGAAAATAGAGGTAACCGTACTATGTAACAAATTGTCCAAGATATGTTCAGACGACTCCATGTACCTATTTTGGGATAGTTTCCATCCCACGGAGAAAACATACAGGGTCCTTGTCAATATGATCCTTCAAAAGTACATCAAGGACTTCCTTTGAGGTCAATTTACCTCGCGGTTTTCCCACGGATTAATTCTTCTTCTCTCTCTATTTACAATGTGGGTTAATAGTGTTCTTCTACAGTTATTCCGCTTGACCTAAAAAAAATAGTGTTCTTCTACACATTATTGTTTACGCCAATACCTCGATTTATACGTAAATTCGATTTGGCCGCCAAACTGTTCTATGGTAGTAATCTATTTTTTTTTTCCCCCTTGAAAGGGAAAACATGTACTCTTGAGATTAAATATTCTGATTTGCAGATGTGGTATGGGTTTTTGTACCCTCACACAATGCAACAGTCTTTAATACAGATGAAGAAATCATGTGCTGTGATATCAATGGAAATTCTTGTACCTCTGCTCAGATCTAAACATAGCTTGCTTTTCAGATTCAAGAATGGAAATTCTGAATCTCTGATACCCAATGCTGGAGTAATATGATCCAATGAAGTATCAAAATAGCACAAACTGCATTTAACCAGCAAGGCAGTAAGTGGTGCAGGATTTAGACTAACCGGTCGTTTGAATCACATGTATTTCTACATTATAACAAAAAAACCATTGTCACTTAACGGGGACGCGGGGGGCTGTTGTGACCATTTCATAGCAGCGTGCAGCTATGCCCATCTCACCATCCGTCTCGGTAATCAATGGTCTAGAAAGAGTTATTTTACTATTAGCGGTAATAAATAGTAGGACCATCCAAACCGTCCAAAATATTTTTGAACTGTGAGATTTAGCGCAGTTGCATGTTGCTGTGAGTTGGGCACAACAGCCCCCCCACTTCCCACTTAACGGGGAGACACAATTACGTATACATACGAAATTGTCCTTTAATTTTACCCTTGTGGCCAAAAAATGGTTGATGACTTGAAATTTTAGACAGTTTGTTCCCCACATATATGTGAATTTTAAGATTCTTTATACACCCAAAAGATTCAGAAATCCTAGCCGTACCGACCAGCTCCATACCGAAACCGTACCGACGGCCCCTCCGGGCCGTCTCCGGCCACCGGACGGCCGATCCGAGCCGTCCAAAAATTCTAAAAAACAAAACCGAGGGGCTCTACGCGGGAATAAACGGCATCCAATGTGTGTAGGATGGTTAGATCGAGTACCCTATTTTTCATGTATACTCGTGTATATATATATACACGAAAAATAGGGTACTCGATCCAACCACCCTACACACATCGGATGCCGTTTATTCCCGCGTGGGCCCCTCGGTTTTTTTTTTTAGAATTTTTGGACGGCTCGGATCGGCCGTCCGGTGGCCGGAGATGGCCCGGAGCGGCCGTCGGTACGGTTTCGGTATGGAACTCGTCGGTACGGCTAGCACTTCTCCAAAAGATTTACAGGGTTTCAAATTAACCGGAAAAAATAGTATGGTTAGTGTAAATATTTGAAGTTGTGTGAGGCCGCACCCGCCGCACCCGGACCCGGGGACCTTGTAGTGATCAAGTCACTACAGTGGTGCAGTGATCATCCGGACCGTCCGTTTCCCCAATCGATGATTCAGATTGCTTGTTAACTTTTACCAGTCAAAGTTATCTTTTGCCGGTAAAAGATACTCCAGCAAACATATCTGAACCATTGAATGTTGAGATGAACGATTCGAATTGCGTACTACAGGAGGTGCTACAGAATTGCTCATTACAAGGTCCCCGCTCCACGCCACACCCTTTTGTGTCCACCACTGTAAATTGCAATTAGTGTTGTCCTGGCCTGTATAGTATGTGAGCAGTATCTTTGCTTTGAATTTGATAGTCTAATGTTTTATGGCATTAAAATGATTGCAAGCAGAGTTTCCAAAGAGTTAAGAAATGGACTTGACAGCTGAATTCTTGGTCTAGACATTAATGGCTGACGCTGTAACAACTGTTCACCTTCCAACCATATATCAATCCAATTCACAGCATATAAAGATGTGAATTGCAGTAATTTATTTCAGCATGGGTTGGATGATAAAGAACCCATATGCTGCACAAGCCGTGTGATAGAGGGAAATACACTATTCATTGTCATCTCTGCCTGCAGCAAATGCTGCTGCAGTCCTTTTTATAACTCCGGACATTATTGTGAGATCCCAAAGTCTCACATCGGGAAGTCGGGAAAAAGTCAAGTAATATGTAATGAAACGTGAGCCATTACTGTAACCTTTAGAGTCACGTGGTTAGGTTAAGGATTAGTTGGTCAGCTGGAGCGAGTCGTTACAATTACGCACACCCTGCCTAGTTTTGGGGCACAATCCCACCGCGGCCACTTGCGAGGAGCCCAATTGAAACCGGAATAAAACGATACATATGGACTGAGCCGAAGGTATGTGCAAAATCAGTCGATACAGGACCAGCTGGCTTAGTCCTAAGTGGTGGGTGTCCAAGAGAGAAGACTCAGATTCAAGTTGAGGAATAAACGTTTGGTCTATCGTAGTACTCTACCGAGTTTTTACTGTGCGAAATCCACCGAGTCGATCGAGCATCTTCAACCCACTTAATTGGCAAATGAGTCGGTGTTAGAAAAATTTGTTAGCCCTACCCTCAGTCGCTTAAATGACCCTTTCGCTCTCAATTCTCGTTCAACGCTTGCTCTTAATCCTAGCTCTCGTGAGTTTTTAAAATTTTGGGATATCTTTGCAAGACGTTTTCTCCTTCCGCTCACGTACACGTACATGCATTGTGTGACTTAGAGCATCCCCATTGTAATAAGTAAATGGGTGTGAATAAGCACATTTAGTAACAACAATGCTCAAAAAACACCCCACATTGTAATAAGCAAAGTTACTAGTCTTTTAGCAAATAACCAAATTCCACTCATTCCATAACCAAACTTAACAATTTTTACCAATAACCAAACTCAAAACTCAATAACTTAAAAACACTCCATATTGAAATTGTCATAACATGATGAATAATTTGGTGTGGTCAAGTGCATGAATGAAACTTATTTGCGATTGGACAAATGTGCATTATGTATTGTGGGGTTTTTTTTTGTTAGAGATGCAAAAATAACCAATGTATAGGTAGATGTTAAGTTTGATTATGGATTAAATGGATAATCAAATGCTTATAGAGCACATTTTAGTTATTGGTTTTGATTATTACAATTGCGGATGCCCCACCCACCTTCCTTCACTCTAATGAGCTCTGGGCATTTGCCTTAGCCCAACGCTCTTAGCCACATTTACCTTGCTTCAAGGAGTTCATCTATGGTACACAAAAAAAAAAAAAAAAATGGTATATGGTATTCAAAAGTGATACAGTGGTAAGTATTTTATATAGAGTCATAAAAATTTCAGTGTAGTGATAAGTATTCTACGTCTGGAGTACTTACCCCACCATATGGAATACTTACCACTTTATCACTTTTAGGTATCATACACGAAAAATCTTACCACTACACCGAAATTTTTACCACTCCATATAAAATACTTACCACTATATCACTTTTGGGTATCATACACCAAAATTTGTGTGTGTGCCATGGAAAAATTGTTTTTGAAGGGGCTTGGCAAATGGTATTGAGTGTCCATTTTAGCTCATTTCCCCAAGATTAACCACCACATGGAGGTTGTATAATCATGTTTACCCAGTCAACATTTGCAGAAACAAAACAAAAAAAAAAAAAATGGAGGAATTAATGAGAAATGAACAATGAAAAAAATCCAATATAAATGCACGAAGTAAAACCATGGAAGTCACATCCATCATAAGTCTTTGTACTGCTCTTCTCTCTCTCTTTGTCACTTTGTAGCCCAGCAGAGGTTTAACTCTGCAAAAAATTTCCAAAACAATGCAGCTTCCCCTCTTGCTAAAACTTCCTTCTTCTTCTTCCTCAATAGTTTATCTCTGTGTCTTTCTTCTTCTTCTCCGTTTGTACATTGCCATGGCTGTGATAAGATTACCGCACAACGTAACAATACCCGCGGTGATCATGTTCGGAGATTCGATAGTCGACACGGGCAACAATAACAACCTCAAAACAATATTTAAGGTTAATTATCCTCCTTATGGGAAGGATTTCATGGGTGGAGTACCAACCGGAAGATTTTCTAATGGAAAGGTCCCCTCGGATTTGTTAGGTACGTTGGAACTACCTGTGAATAGTCATGTTTGTCTAGGAAGCTCAAGACCTCTTTGTCTCGTGAAAATATACAGGCGGAACTCTGTCGGGGCCGCTGTCAGGTCAGGGCCCCCCACCCGGCCCCCAGAATCTTGAAATATTTATGAAAATGATATCTAATTTTTGAGTATTATGAATTTTAGTAGAATAATAATTTCTTATAATCTAAATAATTTTGGTTCAATTTAGTAAAAACACATTGTTTTACCTTGTAATTTCTTAATTCTTTCATAAACAAAGAAATAAGCATGCAAGTACTGTTGTCGTAACCTTTTCTTTTACTGCATTAAGCTAGAATAATCTCATTGTACAAATAAATTTTACTGGAAAGCAAACACTAGATGGTATAATAAGTTTACGGGTAGATAAAAACAAGTCAATTATGTCGGCCACCCTCAGGCCAAAATCCTAAGCTCCGCCACTATACCACTATTTTTTTTGTTCTAATTTCTGTGGCATGTCAGTGGAGGAATTGGGGATTAAGGAGCTGTTACCTGCATATCTTGACCCAAATCTACAAATACAAGAACTATCAACTGGGGTGAACTTTGCTTCGGGCGGCGCTGGATTCGATCCTCTTACATCTGAGCTTGCGGTACGCCATTTTTCTCTATAAAAAAAATAAAAAAAAATACGTGTACATATTTCTATCACACACAACCGTGGTAGAGTTCCGTCGTGGGACTCATTTGTAAGAGGTTTTTCTGTGGCATGTTAGCTAGAGGTCTTTGTTCTTGTACGCAAATTTTGCGTACAACTCTAACAAGAACCTCTAACAACTGGATCCCGTGCCTCCACTGTGTCCGGTTCTGTGCACGTCGTAGGACTGTTTCTGATTTGTGAGCCCTTATGTTGTTTTATATCGACTCGTTGTTAATCACTTTTTTTTGTTTGTTTTAACACTGATTAAATATCAGTCAGTTATATCATTGTCAGATCAACTAGACTTGTTCAAAGAGTACCTAGCAAAGTTGGAAGGAGTGGTTGGAGAAGCAAGAACAAGCGTGATTTTGGCTAACAGCCTGTACGTTGTAGTAGCAGGGGCCAATGACATCACAAATACCTACTTCAGCAACCCTCTCCGAAAATTGCACTTTGACGTTCCTTCCTACACCGATCTCATGGTTGCCTCAGCTTCCAGCTTTGTGCAGGTAATAGTTTTGCATTCTTGTTTATCGAGCACGCGATCAGATTTTATGTCCGAACAAAATCTGTGTCCGGTTAAACTCCCAGCTGCACGATGCGATGCAATCTCGAGATACACGAATTCAAAAAAGAACGGTTTTAGTGAGAGTGTCATTGGGACATGTAGTTTAGAGATGGAGAAACTCGTGCCACTGAGTACACGCTTTTCGACTAGATCAAATCCTTTGTGCCCGATCTCCCATCGCAAAACTTCTCTCTATCCCACGCATAGTTTTAAATATTGACCGGTTCGTACCGGTATTTTGGACTCCTGGTTCGGATATAGGCCGGTATAACGGTGAGACTGAAATTCACAGGCTAACCGGCCGATTCCCGATACGTATCGGTATGTAACCGATTTTTTGACCAGTTCGGCCGGTACGTATCGGTTCGGGAAAAAAAAAATTAAAAAAACCAAAAAACAGAGCTCCTTCCACAGAGCATCAAACCATCAACTCCTTCCACTTTTCACAGCTTTTTCCCTAAAATTTTGGATCTTGTCAATTATATCGAAACTTATAATGTTGCATTTTTCTCATATTTGTAAAATCTTATTGACTTGTGGGTTTTGATAAATTATCGGATATTTCACATGAAGAGAATAAGCTATTACATGTCTTAAATTAATTAAAATGTGATAATTTAAGTCAATGTTTAGGGCAAAAATATATTTTTTAAGTTTTATACATGTTGCTGATGATTTTTAAAAATTCACGACCGCGACACCCGATTCCCGCAACGTATCACCGATAAGTCCCGATACCGATACCGCGACGGCGACCGATACCGCGATTTAAAACTATGATCCCACGAGAACTGGGAGAGGGAAGATTAGGGATCGAGGATCGCGTGGCCCTCTGGCCTCGTTCTGTTGGATATGTAGATTATGCGGCAGTATCACCGTCCTAGAATTGTATGACAATCTCAAGACATGAGAATCTCGAGACAAGATCAAATGACTAAATAATATTAGGAATACAGAAGCAGGTTGCACCGGATCCTGCATATCTATCTTCCTATCTCCTCCCATTGCCATCGATCTATTTTCAACCATTGGATTATAGGGCAATCTTAAAACACGACAATCTCTATCCAACTGTGAAGACTAGATGGCAATGGCGAAATCGGAGAAAGTGGACACAGAGGATCCGGTGCCCGTTGAAAATTCTGCAGTCGTGCATTGACCAATAAATCAAGTAAAGGTAATATGCTACGAATAAAATTTGCACTATATTTGAAGGACTTGTATGGGCTGGGTGCAAGAAGAATTGGTGTGTTTGGCATACCTCCCATTGGGTGTGTGCCATCACAGAGAACTCTGGGAGGAGGTCCACAAAGAGACTGTGTGGAGAAGTACAATGAAGCAGCAAGATTGTTCAACACAAAGCTGTCACTGAGGTTGAACTCTTTCAACGGCAACCTTCCACTTGCAAGGATTGTCTACATTGATGCCTACGGTCTCCCTCTCGATCTCCTTCGTAACCCGGACAAATACGGTACATCTTCTCCTTTGCTACTTAGATATGGAGAGTTTCAAGAAACCCAGAACTAATCTGAATGATATAGTACTAATACAGCACAAGTGGGCAGAAAAAACGTTCGGCTAGTTTCGGGGTCCGATCTCTACTGTCCTAAAAACTCATATGCCGAGGGGCTTTCTGGCCCTTGGATTGGTATTTTTTTTTAAAATGTTTTTGATTCAACGACCGGAAAATCCCTCGATACAGAGGATTGTGCCTCAACAATTTCATGGGTGGCCCACACCCCATCAAATTGGAATTTCGGCCAAGGGTCAACTTCTCTGTACTTAAAAATGCATTCCTGTTGATATTTGGATTCTCAGTTAATTCATGGGCCGAAAATGCACTGCAATACCAGTACGCGCATTTTTTGGTGCAGAAGATTGGACGGGACCTGGACCATATACTGTCTTTTCTGTACACTTTTTGTGCATTTGCGACTTTTCGAGAGAGACCCATTGGCGAAGGGTAGCCTAAATGGTCTTCGTGTAAGTTTTTTAATTTTCTTTTTTCGTTTTGTATGGCAGGATTCGAAATCGGGAACAAGGGATGCTGCGGGACTGGTGTGGTGGAAGTAGCATTTTTGTGCTCATACACATGTGCCAATGTCTCTGAGTACGTGTTTTGGGACAGTTTCCATCTAACAGAAAAGGCTTACAAGATCATGGTCCATCAAATCGCGGATAAATATATTAGCAGCTTCTTTTGAGAAACGTTCGTGTTGCTGAAATTGGATCTCTCTAGAACTTAAAGAAGAAGGGAAATGCTAGAAACTAGTAGTTATATATATCTGTAAAATCCGATCGAGATCGATTCATTGAGACATTCTTAAGATGTATAAGCGCAAAAGATTATTGGCTCAAAACAATGAGAAGATATTGAAGATGTGTTTCATTTAGTTTTCTTGTTTAATCATTCGAGGCTCTAAACCTTAAAAATTCATTTGAATCGAAACGTTAGGCTTGTGATGAGTACATCGATCTTCTAGTTTATTTCTTCTGGTAAAATTTTCGAACTAAGTGCAGCAGTAGTACTAGTAGCACAATCAGATGAATATACACATAAAATGTAGTTGTAAATAAGTAGAGTAAGAAATGTGTATGTTCATATGTTAGGTCGATCTTAGTCACATAATCCTTCAAAATGTCTTTTTCCTACTCTCAATTCTCTCATTGCGCTCGCGCTTTCAATCCTTGCTCTACCGAATTTTAACAGTTTAAGATGTGTTTTAAAGATGCTTCTTCACGCTCGCTCTCGCGTGCCATGCATGCGAATTATGTGACACTTAGGGGTCGACCGAGGCTATGGCTTACCATAAAAAAATAAATAATGCAAAAATCAGCTATTGGAATTTGGTTGCCCCTAATCAGGTCAAGCCCTCGTAGTCGAATTAAATTATTGGGCCCACATCGTAATTGGGCCCGTTCCATACGATGTGGTAGTCCAGCCCGTAGTCGAAGCCCAACAGTTCAAGTCAAATATTCGGGTCGGGTAATTATGCCCAAATTGAGTTCATAATCTATAAAGTATAATCTAGAATGCCTTTCCTCCTTTGCGCGTATTTTTATTACGTCTTCGATTTGTTAGCGTTTGCGCCTTAAACATCTCTCTCTCTCTCTCTCTCTCTCTCTCTCTCTCTCATATTCCGAAATGGAGCCGGTAGCTTCAGCTGTGGATAAACTCAAAGAATTTGCGAAATCAACTCAAGATTTCGCAAACGGTGTCGTCTCCCACTGGACCGGCAATCCCAATCGCCGCAATCCGGTACTCTACTGTCCCCCTTTTCTCTTCTCTTTCAGATCACAACATCCTTTACTTAAAACCATCAGCTTTTCAATCGCTGAAATTAATCATTTGTTGTTCGATGAATGCGTTTGTATATAGGCACATATACGCGTATGCGTTGCGCTGCATTTTGGAAAAATGGCTTCGGCGTTTGTGTAAAGAGTTTGCTCATCAGTTGACTAGGTTGCTACTTTGGCTATGTGAATAATAATAATAATGCGATCATCGAACACAATATTTTTTAAGAAAATTATAATTTCACCTGGAGCACCACGTGCTCTTGCTGCTACATGGGTTTTTCTACCTACGCATATGATTTGTTTGGGCTCCAGTACTGGGGATGTGAACGAGCTTCGTAGTGTTCGAGCTTGGCTCATTTACTAAACGAGCCTTAAAGTCGAGCTTTGGCTCGGCTGGGTTGTAAACGTGCTGAGCCCTTAACGACCCATGCCGGGCTAATTTACCTAACAAGCCTCTTTAAACGAGCCGAGCCTATACAAACGAGCTGAGCTTTTGAGTGTTGAGTTCGGCTTGTTTAGTAAACGAGCCAAAAACGCGAGCTTGAGCTCGTCTCAATTACTAAATGAGCTGCTCCACGAGCTGCTTGGTTTGTTTGCAGCCCTAGGCTCCACCATGTGTTGCTCCCACGCTGATGTATAGTGAAGAAGGCCCTGGAGCACCACGCGGCAGTACTCCAGGAGCAATGAATATTCTCACAATATTTTGACCTATATCATCAATATGGGTTGTGCCGCTAGTGTTTTTCCCTTATAACATGCATCGGTTTCTATCTTTGCTTGGTGCTTATTAGGAAGTTAAATCTTGTTCACCGAATGTGAATTATCTTCCAGAATGTGGTCCTTCACATAGCTCATCAAAGTAAAAAGTTTGATTTTTTTCCACATTTCTGTTACTTCTTAGTTGTGGTTGCACAATATGCATACTAGGCATTTTTAATCTGCAAAGATTTTGTGTTATGTGTACGTGATACATCTTTTCCTGTATATGACGGAGAATGATTGTTGCAACTCTTTCCTCTTTGCCAATCTATCTTTCCTTTGATGTACACTATCACCGATCACCGATGACATTTGGCGCTAGACTAGTTTCGAATTTCATGAACTGTAGTTGCTTTTAGGGGATCTCCAACTTATTTGTTTGTGTGACGATTGGGATTTTTATCATATTGAAGCGTTGTCCAAGTGATGATGTCTAATTTTGTCCTGGCTTTCAAAATATCAAGCCGTTCTTAAAACACTATCCCAGTTTGTTATCTTGGCTTGTTTGCTTTAAAAATATATCTAATCACATCCTTCCATCCTTTTGGCCTATATTTCACTTTTTTTTTTTCCTTGGAGCTTATTTAGAAGCTTGATGCTGTCTGTTTTTTTGTGTGTGAGCTATCGGATTATTTTAAAGATGACAGATGTCAGTCATCTCCATCAATTAACCTATTCTTGATGTGGCAAGAAACAGAATACACTAATGCCTCCTCAATTATTACAGTTGTTATTTTTCATATTTGCTATATTGAGTATGACAAATTCGCTGCATCCATAGATGTGTCATGTTGTTTAGCATGTCTTCCCGTCATATATTTTCAGATTGAAATCTTGAAGCGGTTGCAACGAGAAGCATTTTCAGATCTCATGAAACTCAGGGACAGACAAGACAAGGTGGAGCGAATTCTTTCTTTCTACAAGTCTTCAAAAGGAAGCCCATTCCAAGAAGCTAGTACCCATGTAAGGGGAGAGGTTGATGTCTTGGGGGCTTTATTGTTTATGGATAATGATAGCCAGCAGAATTTTAGTGCAATAAGGAGAGCTGGAATGAGGACGGGTGTTCATTCAAGGTTGACTTTTGAAACCACCATTCGGGAGAAAGACACTCTAGTTACAGAGTTTGTATCTAATGTAACAGGCCACGATGATGTTTTAGGTAGTCCCCTTTCCCTGGCGAAAGTGTTATATGCTGCAAATATTAGTGACTGGTTCTCTGTGGCTGCTATTCCAGTGGGAGCTCATTGCCGAGATGTTGGAATTTCTACGAATTCTCCTCATCAGGTAGAAACTATATATTCCTTTGTTTTTCCATTGGAATCCTTTTTTGTTTGCGTTTTTGGCCAATGTTTCTTCTGAATATAGATGCATCTTGGTTACAGATTTTGTTTTTCTTGAATCAAATAATATATCAAACACCACTCATTTCTTTCGATTGTCCCACGCACAAGGCTAATTTATTTCCTTGGTCCAAACTAGTGTCGCACATCTCCATCAATATGTTGGGCATAGCACTAATAGTTACAGAGCTCTTAGGAAGTTGTTTAAGTCTTTAAGACCTTGTTGAGGGTAAAATCTAGCTTCATGAGACCAACCCTGAACATCCACGTCTTTTCCATCGCTCTACGCCTGGAAGATCTACGATTCTGTGCTGCGTATGCTAAAACATTACAAGGACCGCCTCATGGCATCCAAGTTGAAAGAGATAAGTTGAACAAGTATGGTTGTCCCCTAAATCTCTCTTCACATGGTTCACGGATACATTTCCTTTAAGTGTCAAGACTCAAGAGTGGCCAAGACTCCCATGGCCAATTGTCTTTGAGCATAACAGTACACTAAGCTACCCTTAATTGAGCTTTCAAATGATGGTGTTAGTACATCTTCTTTCTCACTTCTCTTTTTAGAACTCTGTTTTCGGTTTGGCGGATCATAATGCTGATTCGTGTTTGATGCTTCATTTGTTTCCACGCATCGTGAAATTGTACTGTTTCCATTCCACCTTACCTCTATACTTTCTTGCAGAGGTTTGTATGTCAGGTTTGGATTAACCTAGTGTTTTTTGTATTTGGCAGAAAAAGGCCCTTACCAATTACTCATCATTGGGACCACCTCTGTTGAATCTATGTAATGGTAGTGCCATTGGATTGATGGTGAGAAAATCAAACATCATTGCTTCTTTGGCTCAATTTGTCAGTGGACTAGGAATGCAGCCCGGTTCAGTCGGATTCACGCAGTGTTTCAGCACTTTTGGGCAAGTTGTCTGTCAACTTTCAAGAAGTACAAAGCTCTCACTTCTGGGTATTCACCAAGTGCCTAAATTTTCCGGTCAAGAAGTCTGTCTAGGAGCCTTAGCCATACCAGTTGGCATTTTTAGACGTCGTAATATTTCTGAAATGACCCAAGAGGCATCTGCTCCCGTCATTGGGGCACAAACATCAGAAAATGTACCGACAGGATCTATTGCCCTGATGCTGGAGTCAGAGCTTGATGAGAGCACTAGAATTGGAGGTTGGTTCGAGATGAAAAGATATAATCCCAGACATCTACAGTGGGCTGTGTCAATTGCTGATACTCCTGACGATGAATTTGGATGGGGTTTGAGTTTGGGTGGGTTGATACAAGGTCCCAAAAGTTGGGACCATTTTCAGGTTGAAACCTTTCTGAACTTCAACTTTGGAAAAAGATTCAGCTTGCAGCCAGCTCTCATTTATGTGATCGATGGGTCTACCCAATTTGCTTCCCTCATGCTTCGGTCTAATTGGTCCCTGTAATCACTCTCTTGCGTTTCCCCGGTTAGATGATCAGGTTTACCATTTCTTGGACACGTAAGTACCCCTCAAAATTTTTGGCTTACTGGTAATTTGGATTTCAGATGCTATGGGTCTTATTTCCTTTCTACCTAGACTGCAGAACATGACGAACAGAGGAAGATTTAGTTAGAGTTCATTAAAAGAACAGCACTAGGTTGAGCAAGCAGCAATGAGAGCGTCTTTGTAATGTTTAATTTGGCATTTAGGCTAGAAGTATATGGAATGGTTCTTTCTTGTAATGACATTTGTTTCAGTTCTTCCTTCTTAGCAAGTTTCATGCCTTTAACTGCATTTTTTACCAATTACCTGCCAATTGCATGTTCAATCTCTGATAACCAGTTGATGTGTTAATTAGTTTTTGTTGTTTCTTGTTTTAAGCTTCAAATGTCTTTGCAATGGGAAAAAGTTGTCGCACATCTTCAATTTTCGTGCTTTTCCCCTTCCATTTCTTTTCCATCCACGAAATCAGGGTGACACAATCTTTCTTTTGACCTTGCTCCATTGCATCAGTTTTATGGTGTTGACAATTCTCTTGTGGTATTGTGCAACCAACAATGGCAAACAGCATCACAGGTATTCAGGAAGGACACTTAGGCTTTGCATACTTGTTAACTGCTGGTGGCAGAGGACCTGCAGGCCGAGCGGGGCCCATTGATTTTTTTTTTTCAAATTTAAATTTTGTATTTTGCCTTATCTTTCACGAATTGTTGTCTTCTTAATCACTCTAATATATTTTGTAATCATTTCATTCTCAACTTTTTATTTGAAATATTAGAATGATTTCACTACATAAGTGAAATGAGATGTCTAATGCCAAAATAGCCACCAGGCCCACCACTTACTATGAAACTCTAGCGAATAATGTCCAAATTTAAAAGTGGCCAAACTATGGGCTATATGCATTATACTTCAGCAATTATTTATAATTTTTGCAGTAGTTTGGTTCTTTTTCTCAGTCGATAGGACTCATAATGTAATTCAAATTTGGAGATTTAGGAATAAAATTTTGTAATATATGTATATTCTTTCCAATTGGAGCAAGATTGCTAAACGTGGCATTTTAGTTATAAATGTTTTGATTTCTCTAAGACTTGATTCGCTCAGACAATTCAACCAATTAGTTTATTTTGATAATTTATGGAAATTACTTTCTTAATAAATATGTCAAACATTTTTATTATTTTTAACACATTTTTTTTCTAGCATTGCTTACTACAAAGGTGGCCCCCACTAATGCTAATTTTTGTCTCTGCCACTTACAACAAAGGGAGTTGGGACTCTGTACCTCCCATTGGTCCATGTAATTGAACCAAACACATCTTCCTCTGGTGATGTCTCAGATGTGAAAGTCACTTCATAGCTTAGCTTCTTATTTTCCTTCGTGAACTGTAGTTTCTGCGGTATCACTTTCACTTCCCATCTGGGAGGCACTTCCACGGCTGCAGTGTAAACTGTTTCTTCACACACACCAACATTTGTGGCTGTTCTCACAACTCCCCTGCTCTCTTTTCCCTTGAAATTGGATACTGCTATTGATGGGTAGTTCATGTCGGAGATGCGATCAGCACTTCATTCTTTAGGGCACATAAAGCCGTCTGGGATTTCTACGACAATCAGCTTTATTTCAGGTATGCCGTACCCGTGGTTAACTAGTTACAGAAAAAATGCAAGTAGTCAACTGTGTTGGTCTCATAAATTATGCCCGGTTGCAGCGGTCCTGTTGTGGTTACTTCCCCTGCACCATAATCGTAAGGCGTGGCAACTGATTCTGAATCTGTTGTTATTAGGCCCTTCATGTTGTTGGTTTGACTAGCTGCAGGAAAGCTCAAAAGGTTGTCATTTGTCAGTAGACTTGTAGAATCAGCATCTTTTCTGTTCGGCTGTTGTTGCAGAATCAGTTTTTGCAAATTTGTTTTGGAAACCTAGTTTGCTTGACGAATTTGGAAACCTAACTACAATTATCCGAGAACTACTAGCGTATGTGTTTTTAAAAATTACTGAATTTTTTTCTGAAAGACAGATTCAGCATGTTGTTATGTACTAACCTGTTGTCATGATAGCTGATTTGATAGCAGAGGGACTCCAAGTGGGATACTGAGACTTTACTGCGCTGCGATTCCCTCAATGTGTGGGCACGACATGGAAGTTCTTGAGAGCAGATAAAACAGCAGTGGGTCCTTGTTCTCGAGCGCCTCTGATGTGTCGTTTGCTGGCCAAGCTACGAGAATGTCAACTCCTGGGGCCGCAATATCAGGCTGCGGGAAAACCCAATACAGAAAAGCCAAATAACCAACGAATTCTCAGTTTAGAAGTCAAAAGCAAAGATGGAAGAGGAATCAAGATGGTTTACTGCGTGCCTTGAGAAGTTGCTTTAGTTTGAATGCAGGACCTCTAGACGAGAAGGCGGCTACTAGAGG
The DNA here is from genome assembly GCA_019656835.1 of Rhododendron ovatum. NCBI lineage: Eukaryota > Viridiplantae > Streptophyta > Magnoliopsida > Ericales > Ericaceae > Rhododendron > Rhododendron ovatum. The sequence goes on from CM033795.1 coordinate 40,036,243, forward strand.
AGCTGGCTTATATTGTGTAACCGTAACCGTTGGAAGAATCGTTGCAACTGGATTCCTTCAGAAATTTTCAAGAGATTAAAGGTTAATGGCAAATTCCTTGAAACAATGAACACATTTTTTCTTTTAAAAAATTGGCGACGAGTTTTTACGTGCTGGAATGAATGTATAAGAGTAATTCAGTGGCATCATCTTCAGTGATTATGGAAATGGGTGATGTTCCATAAGTGGAAGCTACAGCATGAGCATCATTGTCTACCAAAACTATTCCAATTCCACCATGGCTTGTCACTCCCTTGAGCCTTTCTTTAACCTTTTATTGGTTATCAAAATTCTTACACACAACGATCTTCTCCCTGATTTTGTTCCTGTCTAGTGCAGGCAGCTTACAATTTCTGGAAAATGATCAGGGAAAAAAAAAATTTCAACACAATAGCCACAAACATGGACATATTAGTTGGATGTACCTTGCGTCATCATCATCATCATATGTAACGAAACCTTCTCCACTCGACTTGGCATCCATGCCATATATCAATGGATATATCGGATCCTTTTACAAGTTCCAAAATGTATGCCTCCACCTTAAGGTTCATAAGGAAAAATCATCAGAAATTTGGTGACTTACCAATAATCTTATAGGAATTATGTTAGAGGGGCGTCTATGAAATTTTAGGAGACGAAAGTTGACAGCATATTGCAATGGTTACAATAGTATGGCTTAGGGAACTTGAGCTGCCTCTTCTGGACCTTATGTGACTCTGCCACTGATTGTTCATTGTATATTTGTAAACAAAGTACAAAGTACAAACCAAGTACCTTAATCACCCTGGAGTCACCCAACACAACTTTGGACACGAAATCACGGTCGATTGTGGTGGCAGCGACGGTCAATATCCAAGGAGCAATATTTGCTAGTGTTCCGGGCATAGGCCCATCTTTCCCTCTGGAGCAGACCATGGTAATACCCTTCTCAACCGCTTGAAATGATCCGATGGCTATCATGCTAGACCATAATCCGATTTCATTTGAAGCCTCAGTACCGAGGGATATGGATAAAACGCCGACCCCATAAGCGATTGCATCATCAAACGCAGCTAGGATTGCAGACCCAGGGCACCCACGAGAGTTGCACATGCTGTAGACAGCGACTCTCGACCCAGGGGAGCCGCCTTTGGCGGTTCCTGTAGCTAGACCGTAGTATGATGCGCTGGGGATGGGGATTCCAGCTGCTGTTGATGCCACGTGAGTTCCGTGGCCTACCCTACCCCTGGGCGTATGATCGCTCTCGTCATCCACATCATTGTAGTATCTTGCTCCAATCACTTTTCTGATACAAAATTGGACACCCAGAACCACTTATGTGAGCTTATAACTATGCAGAGTGTATACCCATATGTAGATAATTATTCGAAGAGGAGAAATCAGAGATCCAAAGTCTTGGCTGACATGTTATCTACCTTGAATACCTGTTACACTGGGACGAGGTAAAATCTTCGCCTGACATACAGGTCCCCTTCCACCGGGATGGAATTGGGCCCATACCCTTGTCTGTAAAACTCGGCGACTCCGGCCAAATACCTGATTTCCATTTGCAGTTGGTTGATATATAGAAATGGACTTTAGTATCCAGAAGAACGATATACTGTATATAATCAAACTGTTCATCATTTTAGCTACAAAGTTTTATAGGCTTGTTGTCACCTGTATCCATTATGCCAATTATGGTATCTGATGATTCCTGAGAGAAAATGTCAATGTCGGAACGAGGGCCGGAACCAGTTTCTAGATCAGTCTGATACTTCAAGAAATCCCAGGAACGGGTAGTGTGGACTTTTAAGAGTGGATCAGGAAATACTGATACAACTCCAGGCCTCTAGGCGATGGAATTTGCTTCTTCCTTTGACAGGCGAGCAGCGAACCCTGAGAAACCATGTTTGTATCTGTGCCCCAATGCATTTCGTGTCCTGAAGAAATTGTTGAGTAGTTATGTAAATAAATGATGGTACATGTTTGATAAAGACCAATAAAAAAGCAGGGATATATATATATATATATATATATATATATATACAGTTCCCATCTGGTAGGGACGTCCTTATTTTCCTAAAATGCGGACTTTTGATCTGAGCCGTTGGATGAGATCCAACGGCTGTAATAGAAGGGCGAGACACGCGGGTAAAAAAGGGGATGGGTCGGGTAAAATACAACTCGCGGGTCACCAGGTGATCTCAACTGGGCCAAACAAAATCCCCAATTCCCTCACTTCTCACTCGTTGAACAACAGACGAAGAGAGAGAAGAGCGGAGAAATCGAAGAAGACAGAGAATCGACGAACAAAGAAACGAATCGAAGACGAACGATCTATCAACAAGGTCTCTCTCTCTCTCTCTCTCACAACTTCCTTCTAGAAACCCTAACCCCCTCGATTTTCAAACTCACAAATTAGGGCTCGATTACGCGAAGAATACGGCTCGATTTGAAGGTATCTATCTGATTCGAGCTTGATTTTGATTCTGGGTTGGATTCTGATTAGAGCTTTATTTTGATTCTGGGTTGGATTCTGATTAGAGCTTGATTTTGATTCTGGCTTGAATTTGGGGTTGGATTCAAGTTCATTTTACTGTTGATTTTGATTCTGGGTTGGATTCCAATTCATTTTACTGTTCAATGTCACAAATCGTAGGTTGTGAATCTGTCTATATTTTTTTGCAATATGTGGTACATTAAGCAGAAACCCTAACCCCTTTTTGATCCATCTGTTCTCGCAAACCCAGTGCAACTTGGCATGATTTATTAGCTTAAGCTACGACATCTGCTTTAGGAGTTTCTGTTGATTCCCCTGATTTCATCTTTCGTTGTTTTACCTAATGAAAAAATAAATTTGGGGCCCATAAGCCAAGACTTGTACCAGTTTCTTACTACTGGTATTGTCATCGCCGAATGAAAGATTCATTCTTTCTTGATGGTTTACTTGATATTTTGTAAAATAAGTAGGTCAATATGATTGTTATGAACCGTTTTTCCCAATTCTTTTTTTTCAAATTTGAATTGCTGAACATGTTATTGTAGTGTTTGGGTAACCTATAAGATGTCAATTTAAGGTGCTTTTTGATCGTTGGGAGTACCCATCTCGTACTTTCTTTGGATTCCTCCAAAATGGGGCATTGTATCCTTGTAAACTGATTTCAATTGTGGCTTTGTATAGCAGTCTATTGGTGTCCACAATTGATGGGGGTCCAATTCATTCAAACATATATTGGTGTTCTAATTAGGAATTTGCATTATTAAATCTGTTGCATTCTTGACATTTGCAGGAGCTAGAGCGGTGTAGAGAGGAACTTGAAGCGTTGTTATTAGTTGAAGAAAGAGCCTGAGATAGCAACGAAGGTTTTTACCCGTAGACCATCATCACACTTTCGAGCTTGAACTAGAAGACGACGAAATTGAGTTTTCCACAACCGTCACGAATTTTTTTTTTTTGGGTATATGTTCAGTGTTTCTTCTGATAGAGTGTTGTGAATGCTTGACTCAGTAGTTATGAATGCTTGACTCATTGTATTTGTATTTGGAGAGAATCAGATATCAACTATCCATAGAACCATTTTAATTCCGTCATTGTGATTCATATTTCCACCATATTTCGTTATGTAATTGATTTTCTTGAGTACTATACTTTTAAATGGATAAGAACTTAGAGCATAGGAATTTTGCTGGCTTTTTTTAGGGGGTTCGATGGTTCAACAGCCTTAAATTTTCTGCTTCTTTGGGGTGTATTTGAGCTACTACTTTCCAGCAAAACAAGGTTTTGAATTTCGATAATTTTTTGGAAGCAACCTCAGTTTTCCCAAGATTACAGCATAAGGTAGATTGAGCATAGCTGTAAGATATGAGGTTATTGGAAACATGATTATAAGACAACGAGACCATCAATTCTAAGAGCCATATTTGAAAATAACAGGCTTTTGCAGCTTATACGCAAGCTTTTGCTACAATTCATATTTGAAAATAACAAGCTTTTGCAGCTCCATATTTGAAAATTTCTGCTTCTTTGGGGTGTATAAGAGCCAGATTGGAGCTTATAGCCTTATAAAACCATTCTATACTCAAAACCATTTCATCAGTTTGGTCCAAGCGGATATGCACTCACAAGAACTTACCTGCTTCAGGAGTTATGTTGCCAAATGAACTATTAAACCAAGCTTGAAAAAGGCGACAGATTTACAACCATGTACACAAAACTTGCTGTCTACCTGATATATTTGTAACCAAATGCAGTTTTGTTAAACGCAACGAACACTGACATATTGAAGTCTCTAAAGATCAAAACTTTCTGAAGAGAGGTGTAAATTATAAGGTGTCACATAAAAATTCTGTACAAATCACACAATTGCATGGTTAAATACAATGACCAGAGAGGTCCCAACATTACATGGATGCGAATTATTTTTCTTTCTTTTGTTGGCAGTTAAACCAACCAAGTAGGAGCCAGGGCAAGGGGATAGCCTTGGACCCAAGCATTACATAGCCTAATATTGTCACGAGGGGGGTCATGTTCCTTCAACCACACAAGCATGCTCTCACATGTTCACATATTAGCCTGGAGATAGCAGCACGGTCAGCACCATCCTTGCTCATTTACAATTTGAAAGGCATCACTCCATTTCAGCTTTTAAATGCATATTCCAGTTCAAGGCACTTTGATACAACTTTTGATCTTTTCTCTCCCGCCCAGTATACATAACATCAGCGAAAAAGTAAGATATAGTGTGAAAGGAAAAGGAAAACAAATCAGACGGGATTCAAATTCTTAGTATTTAACCAACACTTTTCCTATGTTAGGACCCAAAATTGATCACCAGAGACAAAGTTTGGTAGGAAAATAAGTTACAACTTTCTTAAACTTGGAAAAAATATAGTTTTCCCAGGAATTAACCTTCACACAAACACACATATGTATAGGTTTATATGTATGTACATGACACACATACGTATTGTAAATGAAGAAATGGACAGATTCAATCATAAGCCTGCTATAATTTCTCTGTACAAGGAGCAACAAGTTGAACCCCTTCAACAAACATAAGATTTAGGACCAGCGGAAAAAATCAAAAGAAATAGTAAAGAACCCTACTATATAGAGAGAACTAGATCGATAAATCGAGAGAGATTAAAAAATATATAGAGACTCCAAAAAAATTCCCAGATCATTAACATTCCATGAATTCTACCCAGATCAAACCCTAACTCGAAAAAACTAAAATTCCCAGTCGCCTAGCAAACCCCACTAGAAATACTTACAGTCCACACAATTTCTCGAACCAATCCTTACTAAAATAAATAAATTACACAGATTCGAAAAGAGAGAGAGACCTTTTGCGTCTAGTCCGATTTCCTCCTTCGTCCATCTGTTCGAGGAACATGAAAAAACCCTAACTTTAATCTCAGCGAGAGAGATTCTGAAATACAGAGAGGGAGAGAGAGAGAGAGAGAGACCTTCTTGACAGATCGTTCGTCTTCGATTCGTTTCTTCATTCGTCGAAAATCAAGCTCTAATCAGAATTCAAGCCAGAATCAGAATCGAACCCAGAATCAAAATAATCCAACCCAGAATCAAAATAAAGCTCTAATCAGAATCCAACCCAGAATCAAAATCAAGCTCTAATCCGATAGATACCTTCAAATCGAGCCGTATTCTTCGCGTAATCGAGCCCTAATTTGTGAGTTTGAAAATCGAGGGGGTTGGGGTTTCTAGAAGGAAGTTGAGAGAGAGAGAGAGAGAGAGAGAGAGAGAGAGAGAGAGACCTTGTTGACAGATCGTTCGTCTTCGATTCGTTTCTTCGTTCGTCGATTCTCCGTCTTCTTCGATTTCTCCGCTCTTCTCTCTCTCTTCGTCTGTTGTTCAACGAGTGAGAAGTGAGGGAATTGGGGGTTTTGTTTGGCCCGTTTGATATCACCTGGTGACCCGCGAGTTGTATTTTACCCGACCCACCCCCTTTTTTACCCGCGTGTCTCGCCCTCCTATTACAGCCGTTGGATGAGATCCAACGGCTCAGAGCAAACGTCCGCATTTTAGGAAAATAAGGACGTCCCTACCAGATGGGAACTGTATATATATATATATATATATATATATATATATATAACTCCTTGCATTTAGTGCTCTTAATGGCGGTGTCGGGATACGTGATGGTATTAGAAAGTGCGGAGGCATGGGGAGGGTCAAATTTGATTTTACTGTTCTTACCCAGGAAAAATGCTACTAATTTGCTCCAATCCTAAGCAAATCACCTACGATACTATGATAGTACGGAGTATTGTTTAATTTACCTAAAAA
>CM033795.1:40042676-40223608 GCA_019656835.1 Rhododendron ovatum
CACTTGACTCATGTCTCTGGTAGGTGATGCGGAAATGTATTCTCGTATCTCTAAGTATCAAGACGCATATTTTTGTATGTGATGCAGTTGTATATACTACTAGTTGATATCAGACACACGATTAGCTCATAGCAGACAGTATTGACCCATATCGAGTCACTCAGTAGAAAATATCATTATCGATGGTTCATTTTCCAACATCGATCAGGGTACGTATTGATAGATAACGTAACTGACATTCAAAACATTAAATTGTTAGGGATATTACCCTCCTGACAAAGAGGTTAGAAGCTGATTGTGGTCATCTCTCAAGATACTACCATTTTGCGAAGTGGCAGCTCCCATGTATACAACATAAACACCATTATTCTGAGCTTCATCACTTGCGTTAACATCTCTGAGTAGTGAGAAGTACAAGAGGAGAGACAGGTACAAGTAGAAGAACAAGGAAATGGAATGTCCTTTCATGTCTGGTTGAATTCTACTATTAGGAGTCCTTATTTCAGAGACCACAAGTGGCGGAAGTGGGGAGAGAAGGTGGTGGTGGAGGTGGGGTAGTGGTGGTGAATTGATAACTTAAAACAAGCAAAAAACACAGTGTTTCATCTCTGATTAAACGGGATAGGGCTGGGTACCGAACGTTGGGCTCATTGAATCATAAGCGATCTGGTTGATTTGCCTGGTACGTATGGGTCTATTTAAAGTCGTGTGTGATTTATATACACTAGAGTTGCCAACAAACACAAATATAGGTAGTAACGGATTTAGTAACTGAACCACTCATGCCATTTAGAGGACAAGCTTAATTTAATTTAAATCGGGAATAGAGCTCAATTTGTACTTCGGTTCATGTTAACTAATGGATATATGTATATAAGTAATATTCAATGTTCAGCCTCTACACATTCGTGTGAGACCTATAAACGAGTTCACTCTTTATATTTGGTTGTTTCCTCGGTTTCCATCCCAACATTTGGACACTTGATCGCCATATGGAGTGCACCACGTAGCAAGGTCGCCAATATTTTTCGAAATTTCTCAAGGCCAATTGGTCAGTAGAGCTGGTCAAAACTAAGGTGATGTGGCATTTGAGAATGGGGTATTGGCTTTTGGGTTTTAAAGGCTAAGGCCCTGTTTGAATTTACTTTCGTAGTTCCATTTGATTTGCGTAAAAAACTTCAAAGATCCATAGTCAAAACCTGTAGGAGCAACTCCAATCAAATTCTATAATGCTCCTTGAAGGGAAATTTTTTTAAGTTATCCCATTTTTTCGTTTAACTTTTTATACTTTATAGAAGAATTTTTGAGGGACTCATCATCTTTTTTAGACATTTTTTCAAATTTACTTTTGAGTCTCCAAAAATGGAAACTTCACCTCCATTTTGGAGACTAAATCAGTATGCTTTGTTTGCTTTACAATTCAAAAAGAATTTTTTAAGAAATTCCCTCTAAATTCTTCTACTTTCAACATTTATCTCTCTATCTCTCTTCACTTATTACCCTTACTATTTTTCAAAAAAAAAATTCAAAAACCAATCCAAACAAGGCAATAATGTATCTCTAAAAAAAAAAAAGACAACGAGTCCTTTCAAAATTCTCCCATAAAGTACAAAAGATTACGGATAAAAAAAAAGTACAAAAGATTGAACAAAAGAGGAATGAAACCATTGCTTGGATCATGATCAAAAACGAAATAATAGATCATTGGTTGGATCTTTGACAAGCATTTTTCCAAATAAAAAGGAGGCGTTTTTAGCAAGCATGATGCTTTAGTTGTTTAAGAGAGAGAGAGAGAGAGAGAGAGAGTCATTGATCTCAGGCCACGCCCACCACAGGGCATCATACAGGATGACAGAAATCTGGGGCATCGGTTGAAGCAAGACCAACCACAAGAAGTGATACAATCTACTGTACCGGGCAACCAAGCCAATGAAACTACTTTCAATTTTTTATTTTTTATTTATTTTATTTATTTTTGGTAACCGAGGTACAACTTTGTTTCCGAGTCACTATTGGACCCGATTGCGCAATTCAAACCTCGGGGGAGACTGGCACAGCAATCCACCGCCATAACTCTCCACTTAAATCATGGTTTACCTCCAAGGGGAATCGAACTCTGCTATGTTGCAAGCGTAAGTTCGACCTTACCATATTGACAACCCATAGGTACTACTTTCAAATTGCAAGCCTTTTCATCACAAAAGCTTCATCAATACTCTTAATCATTCTCCAAAAAGTGTATGTATCACCATACATGTACTACGTCCAAAGAGTAGAGTTAGGAATGTGCACAATAACCGCCTAACAACACTTGCAAATATAATTGAATGTGGAAAAAATCTCTTATGAAAAAAGAGCTAGAGTGACTGAAGTTCCCTTATGTTATGTGAACAGAGAGGGAGTTGGATACTTGCTTTTTAGCAAAGCTATCACAAAAATCTCATGATCACTTCAAGCAAAATTCAGGTCTTGCAAATGACCTAATTTTCGTCATTGTTAGCCTTGGAGTAGAAAGCATAAAAGTCATCAACGAATTGAGCATCATCCATGTCAATGACACCAAGTTGTGCTCTTCCTTCACCCTTTGATGGGGAACACAATTAATATCATTTACCAAACAAAATAAGATTTAAGAACCCCATTATTTCAGTTCATGAACAGAATCATAACATTTCAAGATTCTATCAAAATAGGTGTAGGTTTACTTCCACATACTACAACTGGCAAACGCCAGTTGATCATATTAAAAATATGAAAAAAAGAAATATCTTACCAAACTATGAAGCTTTATAGTGGCTCGAATGAGCATCAAGAGTCACAATCTTAATCAGAGTCAAACTACCTGGAAAACAATCCAAGTATACACGAAAATTAGAACTAACTCCAAAAGCCCAATATCAGCATCATCAAACACTGAAATCAGAATCCACACGACTAAATCAACACTCTTAAACTGGTAATTGTACATGATTCTCTACTACCTGAAAACGAATTCCAAAACCCCCAACATCAATATCACTCTCCGAAATTACAATCGACACAACTAAATCAACGCAATCGAACCGGTAATTGCTCATGATTCTCTACTACCAAAAAACAAAGTTTGAAACTCCAATATCAAGCTGATATGTTCAATACTTTCAAAGTGTGACATTACTCTCTCTCTAGGATGAGAGCTTCTCTCTCTAGGATGAGAGCCCCCTCCTGGATTAGGCTTGTGTAGCTCCTACGCCATCCTATTTCCTTGTTTTTTTCTCATCTGCTCTCTCTCTGAAAAGATCTCCACCCACCTCCTTTTCTCTTCTGTCCATCCACATCCTCTCCTTTTTCTCTTTTTTTCTTTGTTCTTTTCTCTCTTTCATATGCCCCTTGTCCATGGCTTCCCCGCATGACTCCATTTCCCTGGACGAAAGCTCAGAGGGTTCTAATGACTACCCATCTTTGTTCTGGTGGGCAAAATCATTTCTGCTCGTAAACCCCACAGACAAGGTGTTTTCAACGTTATCAACAAAGCCTGGCGTACCAGGGGTAACTTCTCCATATCTGTTTGGAGGGACAGCCTCTACGCTTTTACTTTCGATCTGGAAGAAGACCTGCTCAAGATTACAAGCCAGGCCCCTTGGTCTGTGATGGGGGGTCTCCTCGTCCTAGCTCGCTGGAACCATGATATGACGGTTGAAGATCTTGACTTCTCTCAATCTCCTTTCTGGGTGCAAATACATGGTCTTCCTCTGGGACAGATGAATAGAAAGAATGGTGAGACTATTGCAAATCTGATTGGAAAGCTGGACTCCTCTGGTATGAAGGCTTATGATACTTCCACTTTTAAGGATTACCTTCGTCTCAGAGTCATTATCGATATTACTAGGCCTTTGAAGAAAGGTTTCTTTCTAAAGCGGAGGGAGAAGGACGATCTGTGGATTAGGTTCAAGTATGCGAGATTGTCCGATTTCTGTTATGTCTGTGGCTCGATCGGTCATGGCTTGAACGATTGTACGGAAAAATTCGATGGGAATCATTCTAGTTTGGAATATGGGAGCTTTCTCAGAGCAGAGATTTCCATTGTTGAGACAATCAACCCCGGAAAACCGACTCCGACCATCTCAAACTCTTCCTCGGAGGATTTCATTGCAGTAGAGTCTCCTCTAGACACGGCGGTGCGTGAGCCAGCTGTGAGCGCGTCTACTGATGATACGGTTTCAGTACGGAAGGATAAGGCCGTTGTCCTTTGTGACAAGCCAGCAGGTAAAGATTTGCCTGGAGATGCTACGTGTCTATCTTCTATTCCTGTTACATGCACGCCAAGAGATGATGGTATTTCGGCTCCCCCTTTTGTCGTTTTTTCTGATTTCAATTCTCGACCCATGGATCCTACTTTTAAAATTACCCAGCTTGGGCCACCTCAAATTGCTTTTCCCTCGGGTCCTGATTATTTTGTGGAAGAACCACCCGACAGTCCGGGCCGGAATAGCCCTTTTCCTCTTTTGGGCCCCGGCCTCAGTCCACAATTAACTCCTGGCCCTCTTCCTCTTACTCACCCAAATAAATCTATGTCCAATCCCAATCCCCCTCCCACAATCGGCCTTTCCTCCATTTTTGACAAACTCCTGTGTCTCAAACGGAAATCACCCCCTTCCTCCCCCTCAAATATTCCTCCTCCTTCCAAAGTCCATAAAACAGATCATTCCATGAAAACTACTTCCTCCTCTGTTCCCAATATCCCTTCCACTGTCCCGGAAGTGTTAGGCCCCTCCTTTCAGCCTGGGACTTTCTCTCCCTCTCATGACTCTGGTATCTCTGGTGGGAATCGAAAATCCATTGCCCGTCGTGCTTCTATTGGTAGAAGGAGAAACCTTCTAAATGAGGTCCCTATTGCTTCCTCTTTCCAGCAGAACCAACAAGAACTTTTGGCCTTCCCAATTGAGGTTTCTCCATTTATGCAGGAGGATGGGAATTCTACAAAGGAAGCTCGTGTGTCCTTCTCTGACTCTAAGGCGTTGGTGGCTGGCCCGAAACAGCCACACGCGAAATGGTGATGCTCTCCTGGAACGTTCAGGGGCTAGGTCGACCACTGACGTTCCAGAATATCCGAGGGCTATGTTATGCCCATCGACCTGCTTTGGTTTTCCTGATGGAGACCAAGAATAAGTCAGCTTTTGTCGACAAAATAAGGTGTCGTACCAATTTACTGCATTCCTTTTATGTTGATCCAGTAGGTATTTCTGGGGGTTTGGCTCTTTGGTGGGACGACTCCATTTCTGTTAGTATTATCCATAGTTCTACTTTCCATATTTTCGCCGAAGTTTCTTCACCCCTTGGGGGAAATAAATGGTTCCTGTCTTGCATCTATATCCACCCGGATGCAGGTACAAAAGCCCAAGCTTAGTCCCAATTACGTATCTGCTCTCGTACTTTTCCTTCCCCTTGGCTTTGTATCGGGGATTTTAATGAGGTCTCCTCCTCAAAGGAAAAAGTTGGTGGTCTTCCTGTCTCCTCCTCCCGTCTGGAGGCTTTCAATGGCCTTATTTCAGACTGCTGTCTTCTTGATTTGGAATTTAAAGGGTTGAATTACACGTGGTCAAACAACAGAGTGGGTGTAGCTAATATTCGTGAAAGAATAGACAGAGCTTTGGCCAATGCGGAGTGGCGTGCGATGTTCCCCTATGCTCAGGTATTCCAAGATGCCATTATTGGCTCTGATCACTCTCCTTTATTGCTGGATTTTTGTGTCTCCCCTACCCCCGTGCCAAAGTCTTTTAAATTTGAATCTATGTGGATTACTAGTCCGAATTGTCTGCCAACAATTAGGGATAATTGGAATTTTCAAGTACAGGGTTCTGCCATGTTTCGCTGGAGTTTCAGGCTAAAGGCTCTCAAAAAAGTCCTCAGGAACTGGAGCAGAACAGAGTTTGGAAATAACAAAACTCGTCTTGCGGAACTGAAAGACCAGCTTGTTTATATTCAGAATTTGGCTCCCACAGCTGAGAACTTAGCAGCTCAACAGGCTATTCATAAGAATATGGAGACTATTATGGCTAGAGAAGAAATGTATCTCCACCAAAGATCGAGGGTCAATTGGCTTAACTATGGTGATCGGAATTCAAAATTTTTCTACACAACTTTGATCCAAAGAAGGCAAAGAAACCAGATTCTCCGTCTCAAAGCTCATGACGGAGTTTGGAAGGAATCTGATGATGACATTAATCTGGAGATTGGCCATTATTTTTCTTCCTTATTTATAAATGTTGGGCCCAGAGATCTTTCCTCCACGATTGAATACATCACACCAAATATTTCAGGAGAGATGAACAGGTCTCTCACAAAACTTGTTTCAGATGAGGAGATAAGAGTTGCTGTTTTCCAATTGGGTGCTTTAAAAGCCCCCGGTCCCGACGGATATCCGGGTCTCTTTTTCCAGAAATTCTGGAATGAAATCAAAAAAGATACTTGTTTAGCAGTGAAAAATTTCTTCCAAGGGGGCTTTCTCCTTAAGAAACTTAATCACACCAACATTGTGCTCATCCCAAAGGTCCTCCACCCTGAATCTTTGTCTCAATTCCGCCCTATAAGCCTATGTAATTTCTCTGTGAAGATTATCTCAAAGGTGTTGGCCAATCGTTTGAAGAAATTTCTAAACGATATCCTCAGCCCTTACCAATCAGCTTTTATTCCAGGGCGACAGATCCAAGACAATATTCTGGTTGCACATGAAGCTTTTCATTTTCTTAAAAGGAAAAAAAGGGGTAAACAATCCTACGTTGCTATTAAATTGGACCTCAGTAAAGCTTATGATCGCGTTCAATGGGATTTCTTGGAGGAAGTCATGCGCAAGATGGGTTTCTGTGATGAATGGATTCATTGGGTGATGCAAATTGTTTCCACTGTCTCTTATACTGTTACAGCGAATGGCAAGAATCGCTTCTCTTTCCTCCCTAGCCTTGGGCTCAGACAAGGCGATCCACTCTCCCCATATCTTTTCTTATTCATTATGGATGTTCTCTCAATTATGCTTTGCAAGGGTATCAGGGACAATCTCATTAACGGTCTACTGATAAAGAGGGGTTGCCCTCTCCTCTCTCACGTTCTGTTTGCTGATGATGCCTTGTTGTTTGTGTCAAACGAAAGAAAGGGATTACAAAATTTAAAGCTTGTTTTGGATCAATTCTGTGCTGCTTCCGGCCAGCTTATCAATTTTGAAAAGTCATCTATTTGTTTTTCTGCTAATTCTAGTGAGGAAGCAAAAAGAGATGTCTGTAACCTTCTAAGTATGCCCGCTATGGGAACAGACTCAAAGTACCTCGGACTACCTTTCTTTTGGGGGAGGTCTAAATCTGAAGCTTACACTTTTCTTATTGAGAAGGCTATTTCTAAGATGCAGGGGTGGAAAACAAAAGATCTAAATGTGGCAGGCAAAGAGACCCTCATTAAGCATGTTGTCCAAGCTATCCCCACCTATGCCATGGCTTGTTTTGCTCTCTCTCAGAAATTTTGCAACAAGCTCAACAAGTATGTGAGGAGATTTTGGTGGTCTGGCTCACCGGATGAGGCCAAAATTCACTGGGTAAGTGGTGATGATCTCTGTAAAGCAAAATGTCAAGGAGGTTTAGGCTTTCGCGATTTTAAGTGTTTCAATCTGGCCCTTTTGGCAAAACAAGGGTGGCGGCTCCTTCAAAATCCCAACGCTTTTTGGGTTCGCCTCCTCAAGTCTCTGTACTTCCCCAACGGCAATTTTATGGAGGCATCGATAGGCTCGCGTCCTTCCTGGGCATGGGCTAGTATTCTTCAAGGGAGGGAACTTCTTATGAAAGGTGCTAGGTGGCAAATCCATAATGGAGCTTCAGTTGATTTTTGGGTTGATAAATGGATCCCCTCTCTGCCTTCTTTCTGTATTCAATCTTCGAAATCCCCGTGGATATCTAGTAATAATGTAGCTGATTTCATTAATCCCTCTACAGGGGAGTGGAGAACTGCAAAGCTCAAACAGGTGCTAACAGTGGCAGAGGTCCAAGCCGTCACTAATATTCCAATTTCTATTATGGGAGATGCTGACTCGATAGTGTGGGGTCTCCATCCTAGTGGCAAGTATACAGTCAAACGGGGTTACCAAAAGGCTTGGTCTGACTATATTAATTCCAAACCCGAGCGTCCTTCCTCCTCTAGTGTACCCGAACCCTCTTTCTGGAATTTCTTATGGAATTTAAAAATTCCTCCCAAGTTGAAGCACTTTTGGTGGCGTGCTTGTCATAACAGATTGGCAACCAAGGAGAATCTTGTGCATCAAAAATGTGCCATCTCACCGATCTGTCTAAGATGTCGAAAGGAAGTTGAATCAGTCGAACATATCCTATTTTTCTGTAAACAGGCTAGGAAAGTCTTTTTTGCTAGCCCCCTTGTTGTGGGTTTTTTTCCAAACCAGATTGGGTCAACTCTGGGATGGTCTATGAGGATCAAAGAGGAAATCGACAAAGGAAACTTGGAGCCCGATTATTTTCCCAAAGTAGTTTTCCTGTGTTGGTATATTTGGAAGGCCAGAAACGAGCTTGTTTTCCACTCCACAAATCAATCTCCACATGTCATTGCTGCTCGTGCTCTTGGGGCATGGGACGAGTTTGTCTTAGCTACAGAGGCCTCATCAAGTAATTTATCTAGGCCTCCCCGCCCCACCTCCTCTCTCCACTGGATTCCCCCTGCTGCTGGTTCCCTAAAAATAAATTGTGATGCTTCTTGGTCCAAGGATCTCAATAGAGGCTGGGGTGGTATTATTTTGAGAGACAGTCTTGGTACTTTAATTGATGGAAGGAGATTTAGAATCTCAGCTACTTCGGCTCTTCTTGCAGAGGCCTCTGTTATCAGAGAAGCATGCCTCTTCGCCAAGGCCTTGAATTTGTCCTCTGTTTGCATTGAGAATGATAATGCGCAACTTATTTCTTTGAGTGTTTCGGAGCTCGTTCCGCCATGGGAAGTTTTGGCAATTATCTCGGATATTCGCTTGCTGGCAAAGAATGAAGGATTCTCTTTAAGTTGGACTCCTCGGGAGGGAAATGAAGCTGCTCATTGGGTAGCCTCCTCTCAAGCTTCTAATTTAGGTCCAAATTGGATGGTTTATCCACCAAAAATTTTGTACTCAATCCTTTGTAAAGATCTTTCTTAGTCTTCAATGAAAGTCTGTTCAAAAAAAAAAAAAAAAAACTCCAATATCAACATCAACCAGTGAAGTTAGATTCAACACAACTAATCAACACTATCGAACTGGTAAATTGGACATGATTCTATTTGCATCGCTTTTTTTATCTGATTTTTTTATTTTTGTATTAATTTTAATTTAAAAAAAAGGGGTTCGGCCCTTGTTCAATTTTATACAAGAACTACATCGAAAGCCGCACCAAACCACAACATAATCTCTATATTATAAAACATAGTGGTTTTTTTCTACCTATACAAATCCAACACCCTCTACAACCGTCAGATCGAATTTTCAATAGATCATATCCGTCCGATCGAGAGCATACTTCCTAATATAAACCTCCTAACTTTATGACTTGGTAAATTCTTTCGATTGATTGCTTTTAGGTTGTTTCCTTAAAAAGCTTGATTAATTTTCTTGAATTTAAATCAACTCAATAATTGATTTCTGTCTAAAGTTGATTTCCTTACATTTAATTCAATATTTATTTTTAATTTGTTTCCTTTTAGGTTGATTTTCCAACAGTCATATACAAAAAGAAAATACTAGTAACATAGGATCTTATGAATGCAACATAATATTGGGTTTGAATTTGTTAGCTCAAATTTATGTGATTTGGATGATCATTGGTAGTAGCAATGAGGCATCGAAAACAAAAACTTTTTATGCTCAAAATACATTGTTTCGTGCTTTTGGGCACGGGCAACTCCTAATAATATATAAATGTTGACATATCAATAATATGACATATGGCCGATGCAAATGCACATGCGCTAAATCAAGAAATTGGTCTTTCAGTTGGTTGGGCAAGGAATGGAACAAAGCTGCAAATTGGTTGGCCACGCATATTCTTTTTTGATAAGTTGGCCACGCATATTCTTAATAGGAGTATCACTTTTTTCAGTCGGGTTGTATTCCGCCCGAGTTAAATTTTATTTTGCGCAAAGATTTTAATTCTTAGTAATTTGTTGTTCTGTTTCTAATGTAATATTTTGAAAAAAATAAAAAAATTCACATGCACTAATGCACACATAAAAATTGGATTCAGGGACAAACCGAACCGTGCTGATACCCATCGGGTACTTTTAAAATCACGGTTGCGATCTAAATGATACGGAGTTGTAGAAAACTGATCAAGTTTCGGTACGGATTTGCTCTTGGTTGTTTTTTATTTATTTATTAAGATCTTGGTTGTTTTATTTCCCGTTTTGACAAAAAAATAAATCAAAAGGCTTACCGGCCCGACCCGGCCCGACCTGTTACCATACAACGCGGTGTGCCTATGCGATCACGCTGAAACGGTGCCGTATAGCCTCCGCCGCCCCGCCTGCTGCGAGTTCCCGAACCCAGTGGTACTAGTAGTAATTTTCCACACGGATCAGCTCAAAATTCCAAAAAATCTAGGGTTTTCTGTGTAATTCTCGAAATACAATATAATACTCCTACCATCAAGCGATCAGAATCAGAAGTAGCAGCCCAAAATCTTCAATCGCACAGGTACTCTCTCTCTCTAGAATACGTTTCATTGGTTCCTGCAAAATTTGAGGCGTATTTTTCAGTTTCAAGTATCATCGGTATATCAATCATCCATTTGTCTCGTAGAACAATTTCATTTTCGTTTTGAAGAAAATTGTAATGCTTCTTTTTCCGACTATTTTGTACACTAGAAGGAATGCACACACTAAGCGAATGAATTAAAAAAAAGAACAAAACGAATGAAGCAGTAGCTTCTTTCATGATTCCTATAGCTTCACCGTTTTGATTTGTATCTTTTTGCGTTTTAGTTCTTGAATGTATGGAGGGCGCCATCACGGGGATTCACTTAGGGCCGGCCCTGCTTATATCCTGTGTGGATAGTAGAGAATCATTTACAATTTACCGGTTTGATAGTGTTGATTTAGTTGTGTCGAATCTAATTTCCATGTTTGATGTTGATATTGGGGTTTCAGAATTTGTTTTCTGGTAGTAGAGAATCATGTGCGATTACCGGTTTAATTGTGTTGCTTTAAGAGTGTTCATTTAGTCTTGTAGATTCTGATTTCAGTGTTTGATGTTGATATTGGGGTTTTGGAGTTAGTTTTCTGGTAGTACAGAATCATGTACAATTACGTGTTTATTAGTGTTGATTTGGTTGTGTCTGTTCTCATTTTGGTGTTTGATGTTGATGTCAGGCTTTAGGAGTTCATTTTCTGGTATTCTTCGGGGCATAGTTTATCTGTTGAAATCACAAAATCTCGATGGGGAGAAAGAAGCCTACCACACGTGATGAGGAGATTCAGGATGGTGGAGGGAAATTGAGGAAGAAGGCGGTGGTAGTTGATGATGATGAGTACTCTATAGGAACGGAATTATCCGAGGAACAGCAGGTTCAAGACGAAAAGATTGCTCCAGTTGGTGGAAAGAAGAAGGGAAAGAAGGGAGCTTCTAAGAATTCACAGCAGAAAGACGAGGATGTAGAAAAAGAAGATGAGGTGGATGATGATGTACCAGCTGTACAATTTGCGGGGAAGAAGAAGTCTAGATCCAAAAAGAGTGGGAGCAGCACTTCGTTTAGCTCTTCGAGTTTTGGGTTACTTGGAGAGGTGGACGATGATGATGATGAGTCTGGAGTTACACGTGATAATGATGATGATGTTGGCAGTGATGATGATGAGCCTGTAGTATCTTTTTCTGGGAAGAAAAAGTCAACTAAGTCGGGAAAAGGTAATAGTAACCGGGTGAGGGCGTCTGCTTTTGGTGCAATTGCGGATGATGATGATGAAGGTGGGGACGTTATTGATAACTCAACGGAGAAGCAATCTGATAACGACGATGATGTGGTTATTTCTTTTTCGGGGAAGAAAAAACATTCTAAATCCAATAAGAAGAGCAGTGCCAGCGTGTCCGCTGGTTCTGGTATTGATGAGCTTGATCACGGGGAAGAAACTAAGGATGAAGCAAAAGAGGAAGAAGAAGAAGAAGATGATGATGATGTTGCTGCAATAAGTTTCTCTGGTAAAAAGAAGAAGTCTTCAAGCTCTTCAAAGAAGAGTAGTAAAATCTATAGTGATGCTTTAATTGATGAAGACACTGAGGAGGGCACATCTTTTACAAATGATGATTCTGCTAATCTGGATGAATATACATCAGAAGTTATGTTTTCTGGCAAAAAGAAGTCATCCAAAAAGAAGAGTAATATTGTTTTCAGTGCACTTGAATCTAGGCTTGGAGATGAATCAAATGTGGACCCAGAAGAGCCTAGTGTGGTTGTTAGTGGTGGTAAAGAAGCTGATGGTTCCAAACCTAACAAACAGGTGATTGAAGATGTTGAAGAAACTTCAAAGAACAAAAAGAAGAAGAAGAAGAGTGGGAGGACGGCTCAAGAGGAGGACGACTTGGATAAACTTCTGGCAGAGCTCGGTGAAGGGCATACTGTGGCAAAACCAGCTCCAGCTCCAGCTCCTCCTCCTCCACAAGAGAATAAAGTTCAGACTCAGCTTGAATCTGTTGGTTTGGAAGATGCTTCACTTGAAAAGGAAGCTGAAGAAGAAGGAGGTGTGGAATCTGCTGCTGCAAAGAAGAAGAAAAAGAAGAAAGAAAAAGAGAAAGAGAAGAAGGCGGCTGCAGCAGCTGCTGCTGCAACTACACCAGCAGAGGAATTAAGGCAAGAAAAACAAGAAGATGCAAAAAATGAGACAAAGGGAAAAGCAACAGATAAGAAAGTCCCAAAGCATGTAAGGGAGATGCAGGAGAGGCTAGCTAGGCTTAAGGAATTGGAGGAAAAGAAGAAGAGGGAAGAAGAGGAGAAGTTAAGGAAGGAAGAGGAAGAGCGAAGGAGGCAGGAGGAACTCGAAAGGATAGCAGAAGAGAAGAAGCGTTTGAGAAAGGAAAAGGAAAAGGAGAAACTACAGAAGAAGAAACTTGAAGGAAAGCTATTAACAGGGAAACAAAAGGAAGAAGCGCGGCGACTGGAGGCAATGAGGAATCAAATACTTGCTAACGCCGGAGGATTGCCCGTTGCTACTGGTGATGCTGCTGGTGCTCCCACAAAACGACCCAAGTATCAAACAAAGAAAAAAGCACATAACTCTCAAGCAAATGGCGTGGCCTCTGAAAAGGCATCGGAAAGCACAGAAGCAATGGAGGATCAACAGGAATCTGTGGCTGAGGTTGAGTCCTTGGAACTAGAGGGGGTTGAGGAAGTGGAGACCGTGATTGTGGAGGAGAAAGCAGAAGTTGTTACTGATGTGGTTGATGAGAATTTAATTGAAGAAGATGATGATGAAGACGAATGGGATGCAAAGAGTTGGGACGAAGCTGATCTTAAACTGCCTGGTACAAGTGCCTTTGCCGACGAAGAGGATGAATCTGTGCCTGAACATGTGGGTAAGAAGGAGGCTTCAACTTCAAAGGCAGCAGTTGTTGCCCCCAAAGTAACCACAACCTTACCAGTTAAATCTCTTGATGGTGAAAGTAAGAAAAGCCAGCCTGTGGCAGATTCTGTAGATACAAACAAGGCTAAAGAACCAAAACGCAAGAAGGAACCGCACACTCCGGATGCTCAGCCTAACCAGAGTGAAGCTGACCTTCGATCCCCAATTTGCTGCATTATGGGTCATGTTGATACTGGAAAAACCAAGCTGCTTGATTGTATCAGAGGCACTAATGTTCAGGAAGGTGAAGCCGGAGGGATTACTCAACAAATCGGTGCAACGTATTTTCCGGCTGTGAACATACGGGAGAGAACAAAGGAACTGAAAGCTGATGCAAAGCTAAAGGTCCCAGGTCTTTTAGTTATCGATACCCCTGGCCATGAATCGTTCACTAATTTAAGGTCACGAGGTTCAGGTTTATGTGACATTGCAATCTTGGTCGTTGATATAATGCATGGCCTAGAACCACAGACTATTGAATCACTCAATCTTCTGAAAATGAGGAATACAGAGTTTATTGTGGCATTGAACAAGGTTGAGATTACACTGTAATGTTTCCCTTGGAGTGCATAATGCTTTTTGATTTTTTCCCTATTATGTGTATTTAATTTCACAACTTGCAGGTGGACCGACTTTATGGGTGGAAAGTTTCCCGGAATGCACCAATTGTTAAGACAATGAAGCAACAATCAAAAGATGTTTTACTTGAATTTAATACGAGGGTCACTCAGGTCACATATGCTTGCTCACCCCTTCTTGGAGTTTAATTTGTATGTATGGTAGAACACACTACATTTTTTTTTCTGTTTATTTCAGGTTATTACTCAGTTCAAGGAACAAGGATTAAATACTGAGCTGTATTACAAAAATAAGGAAATGGGGGAAACGTTCAGTATAGTACCCACAAGTGCAATCAGGTATACTCTTCTGTGTTCTGGTTATGGTCTGTTCAAAGTTCTTCTGCAGCCTATTAAGGGGGTAAAATAGATATTTCCTCAACATTGTACTGATACTTTGGGCTTTGGATGCAACAGTGGGGAAGGCCTTCCCGATTTGCTGTTATTGTTAGTCCAGTGGACTCAGAAGACAATGGTAGAGAAGCTAACATTCAGTAATGAAGTGCAGGTACAACCACCTTCCCCCCCTAGAGCACAACTGCTGCTTCTTTGTTTATTGAATGCAGAGATGTTTGGAATCTGCGAATAACTGATTGTGTAGAACTCTTTGCCAGTGTACGGTCTTGGAGGTTAAGGTTATTGAAGGCCATGGGACAACTATTGACGTAGTGTTAGTTAATGGCGTGCTTCACGAAGGAGATCAAATTGTTGTTTGTGGCATGCAGGCAAGAATTTTACCTCTTTACTGCCTAAGATCTAAATGATAGTTGTTGTCAAAATCTTGTCAAAATCTTAGTTATATTTCATATTGCCAGGGACCTATTGTCACCACAATTCGAGCATTACTGACCCCCCACCCAATGAAGGAACTCCGTGTTAAGGTGAGGCTTTTGCATCATTTTTTTCTCTCTTTTGGAATGTTGCCTTTTGAAAAGATTTTGGCAGTATTGTGAAGAATAGTAATCTTGGGAAATTGGTATAGCAATGCCAGTCACTTCCCTATCATTGTTGCATTCTGGCTTTCCATCTTACTTCGTCATTTATTATTCTTCCGGATTCATTTGAAAAGTTGTGATGAATGTTTGTGTCAGAAGTTTTCATTTATGCATCTAAGATTTTGATTTCTTAGAGGGAAATCATTTTATGTACCCAATAGCTATATAAATTTGTCTATAAATTTAAGCTCTGATGCTCTATCTAATGGTCAACGGGATTTTATAGATGTTTCCCAGTTGTAATAGTTGCTTGGGTTTATTGAGACTTGATTCCTGGATTTTTCACGAGTAGGCTGCTGCATCACTGAGTCTACAGTGTCTGTGGTATGTGGAGTAGTATAATCGTCTGATATTGACAACAGTGCTTATTTCTTTGTAAGTATAGGTTAGTGGCTTAAATCATGTAGGAAGAATTGGTTTTCTTTGTGTGTTTACTAGTCTTAATCATGCTGGAAGTAAATTGTCTTGTTCGAGTTTCGGAAACAAGTGTTGGATAGTCCTTGTTACAAATTATGGCACCTGGGAAGTGGGTAAATATACTGCTATCGTCCAACCGGAAAACTGTTAGCTCACTCGGCAAAAAGTGACTGAAGCATCACACTGACATGGAATTGGCTTCTAGATTCAGAAGTGTTTAAATTGCTTATGATTTCGAGAAGTGACTGAATATTTTTAGTACGGTTATCATCTCTAAAGTGGAAGTTTTAGTTCTCATTATTGAATGAGTGTTAAAAGTGGTTTTTTTTTTTTGATCGGCAAGTGTTAGAAGTGTTAAGCAGTGGCAGGGACATATTATCAAAAATATTATTGTGTTTTCTCCTGCGAACTTTTTGAAGTTCTAAGCCAAAGATGCCCTGATGTAATATCTGTTTTTCAAAACTCAAGACCTAAGAAGCATGGGCACGTCTATCGTCTGCAAGTATCTGTGTCGGATACCTAATGTAATATGTGTTTTCCAAAACTTAAGCCTAAGAAGCATGGGCACGTATATCGTCCGCAAGTATCTGTGTAAGATACGTCTCACATGGACGCGACACTACGCTCCCGGACGCTTGTTGGACATGCCTAAATGCGTGCCCGATGTCTGTAAATTTTTTTATTCTTCAAATACGTTCTGTACGCCCTAAGACACATTGGAAATACTTGTACAGTGAATGTTTATTTGTATCTTCATAAGATTAATAATATTTTGTGGTTCCTTTTTTAACTTGATAGAAGAATAAATTTTCATCTTCTATATGAATTTATAAGCTACATCTGTTATATAGAATATATCTTTTTATTCGACGTGTCCACTACTTTTCCTTGTCCTAGTTTTTGAAGGAATGTCCGCGTATCCATGTCATGTCCATGCTTCTTAGCTCAAGATCAAGTTTACATATTTAGTTTTGGGCAATATGTTTCTAGTACGTAGGTCTTAAAATTTCAAGGACTTAGAAGGACAGCAATGTGGTAATTTCTCTTCGTTTTATCACATATCTCTGTGTTGTCTGTGCTTTTGGTTGTATCCACTATTTTGAGATAGCTTCTTCTTGTTGCTTTCCAATGTAACTATTTGACATCTAGTGGTTATACTGTTTTAGGGAACTTATCTGCATCACAAAGAAATCAAGGCCGCTCAGGGTATCAAGATTACTGCACAGGTGATGTTAATTTCCGGAAACATATTATTACTCTTTAAGTTGTTTTGTTTCCTTTCCTTGCCTTCCCCAGATGCTTAAATTATTTTATTGGGGAAAGGAAGCTAGAATGAGGCTCGCCCAAGTCAAAGGGGATATGACAAAATTTCTTGCCTACACATCAGCCTCATTCTGTTCATCAGCGCTTTCTACCTGTCAGTGTTCTACAATCGATGGGCCTGGCGCTCAGAATTCATATGTGGAAAAATTCAATCCTTAAGATCAACCACTAATCTCTTCAAAATAAATGATGGAAACGCGCATGTATATAGATGTATTTCTGACTCTTTTGAACATCCTGGAAACTCTTTAAAGGAAGTGAAACAACTATTCTTTCAAACATGTGTTAGCTAACGGATGCAACTTTACGCAAATAACTAATCCATCAAAATAATTAAATTAAAAACGATATCAACCTTAAGTTAATTTCTTCAACCAACAGTAAATTGAAATGTTTGGAGTCAACTTCTGATTCACTCCTCAATGGTTTTGAACATGCCAAACATTTGTGGTGAAACCATTTTTCCAACATTCTTAGATTTATCCATTTGGATGGTGGTTTGTGAATTGCTGTTGACAGAATACCTTTTTTCCAATAAAAAATAGGGCCTGGAGCACGCAATTGCTGGCACTGGTCTGTATGTGGTGGGGCCTAATGATGATTTAGAAGACATCAAGGAATCAGCCATGGAAGATATGAAATCAGTATTGAGCAGGATTGATAAAAGTGGCGAGGGAGTGTGCGTTCAGGCCTCTACTCTAGGATCATTAGAAGCATTACTGGAGTTTTTGAAGTCTCCAGCTGTAAACATACCCGTTAGTGGTATCAGCATAGGCCCAGTGCATAAGAAGGATGTCATGAAAGCTAGTGTTATGCTTGAGAAGAAAAAGGAGTTTGCTACAATCTTGGCTTTCGATGTTAAAGTGACACCAGAGGCTCGGGAACTTGCGGATGAAGCTGGTGTAAAGATTTTCATTGCTGATATCATTTATCACTTGTTTGATCAGTTTAAGGCCTACATTGACAATCTCAAGGAAGAAAAGAAGAAAGAAGCTGCTGAAGAGGCAGTCTTCCCATGTGTTCTCAGGATTATGCCAAACTGTGTTTTTAACAAGAAGGACCCCATTGTTTTGGGGGTTGATGTTGTCGAAGGAATTGCTAAGGTATTGAGTGATTGTTATTTGGTACCTGTTTATTTGTTTCAATTCCCACGACTTTCAAAATTCCACTTGCAGAAATTGCTGAATTTTGTTTTCAGAAGATAATTCTTTATAGAAAAGAACCCAACGACAAAAAAGGCCAAGGGAATATCCTTGAGAGCTAACAAAAGAAAAACAGGAAACAAACAGGAGGCAAAACTGTGCCTCCTGTAAAAGAAAACAGGAAAGAAGCTACGCATAAAAAAACCCTTCCCCAACCTGTGAAGCATGGGTACTCCAAAATACTTTTTGTACCTGTACCAGGTGCTTATTGGGCATATGTACTTGGCATGCTTACTTCTATATGCGTACCAGGTAGCCAAAATGTGTACCAAATGTTCTTTACCTTAGTGGTTACCGTACCCCAAATGTACCTTGTACATACCAGAGCCGTACCTTGTCGGAATAATCTTTTCATACAAGATAGCTTATCTTGTTGTGCATGCCATGCTTTAGAAGTAAATTTTAAACTGTGTAATTTCGTTGCATAAGGAGATTAAATTCTTGTGTACCTTTCTTTTAGCCTTCACTGTTGTTTGTATGCAAGATACTCATTGAAGACATTTAGGTAATATTTTTTGTTCAGTTTTCTGATAATTATCTATAATGCATTTCTTCGAAGTATGAAAATATTTTGTAGGACGTACCCTAGCTCCCGTGCCCTATTTCTTTAGACTTTGCTGTAGCGACGTACCCATACCTGTGACTTCATTGCCCCCAACACATAAGCAGACTATCTGGTTAGGAAATCCCTAGGCATGTCCCAAACTCACACAACAGTCTGCTCTCATCTGTGAGAGGGACTTTCTTCCATGAAGCTGAGCGGGCTCTCACATCCCTAAAAATGTTGCAAATCATAAAAGCTTCATCAAGCCTTCTTTGTTGAAAAAACTGACCTTTCCTTTGTCTTGTAAACGGTATACTGAAGCAGAGACAAAGTTTAAGCACAATATTTGCAGCAGAACAACCTTTACCCTTTTGCAGAACCCATTGCTTGACCTCTGCTAACTTGGTACGGGAGCTTTGGAGCCACATTTTTGAACCAAATGACCCATAGTTGAGTGGAAAAACTGCATTTACTGCTTATTTAAACATTTGGTACATGTCGTTTATGATATCTTTGCACCTCTTCTATTTCCCCCCAAATAAAACGATAGAAAACTGAAATTATTTTTGCATCAATGATATTTAATACCATTTAAATTGGATGACACAGGTTGGAACTCCAATTTGTATACCACAGAGGGAGTTTATTGATATTGGTCGAATTGCATCCATTGAGAATAACCATAAGCCAGTTGATTATGCAAAGAAAGGCCAAAAGGTGGCCATTAAGGTACGAGTCCTACAAATCTTTGGCTTGTTTGTTAGTTTTTTGGGGATATTTGTATGATTGTTGGAAGAATCTTTGGCTTGTTTGTTAGTTTTTTGGGGATTTTTTTTTTATGATTGTTGGAAGAGACCAAATCATCTCAATTGATCTTTTGTACAGTATTGTTTAGGTTGGTCGCCAGTATAATAGCATTTTTTTGTGTTTCGCTACAATAACTCTGCAGTGTCTTTTGTTATTATTAGTTGTCTCCATTCTGTGGGGATAAAATTAATCACGCGAACCACATAACCCCTTTCTCCAATCACGATTGACCTGTTGTATGGTTTGCATCGGTTTGTTGTTTTAAGCATTCTTTTCGTGTCGGTAAATTTACTTTCTGATGTCGCTTCTCTATTGTCTCCATTGGGCATTAGCAACCTCCAATTATTCTTGATGCCCCCTTCTATCATAGTTGTTTCTTTCAGTAAGAATTAACATTATACCCAAACTTATCATACATTAATAATTAAAAATTCGTAGATGGCTCTTAAAGTAGAATCCAAGAATTTTTGTTGCAATAAAGCACCGAGCTCGATGGTGGTGATTACTTTTGAAAGCATGCAATCAACTTCATCAAAACTCAGTCTTGTATCATATGTAGATTTCAGCAGTTAAAAATGCAATTGCTTAGGGTTACGACTTACAAGTCTTAAACTATTGATTTCGCCTAAAACTGGAAGACAAGGGTGGAGGAGAAAATGATTTCCCCGATCAAGCACCAAGACTTTCCAATATAAGCTCCAAATCTCAAGAAAATGATTTCCCCGATCAAGCACCAAGACTTTCCAATATAAGCTCCAAATCTCGAGCATCATCCTTGGTTACTTGAGTGTTAAGGTGGTAGGCCTGCAGAGGAACTCAGCTGTACATGAACAAAGGCTGAGCAAAAGATGAATTTTGTCTTCTTATTTCTCTCTCTCTCTCTCTCTCTCTCTCTCTCTCTCTCTCTCTCTCTCTCTCTCTCTCTCTCTTCTGATCATGCAAGAACTTCAGTTTTGAACTTTTTGGAGTTTGGGCAAGTTGAAAGGCTCATACTAACTTGTCAACGTCCAAGCATTCCCACCCCATAAGCAGATTTATTGCTTAACAAACAGAGCTCAAGTTATGCACATGTCACTTCATAGAGGCTTGTGCACACGGGCCTTGCTGGTAGCCCCTAAACAGGGTTTCCCCATGTGTCTCTTCCTAGAAAACTAAGTATGACACGTAGAGTCGGTCACCATACCCGTGTCAGAAATGCCAGGGACACAAACATGCCGAAATACGTTGGGGACATGACTTGTCCTTATATTCATCCTTTTTTTTTTTTGGACAAACCAGAGACAAGTGAGACATGGAGAAACACGCATAGGGACACCGCGGGGTGGTTTCTGCAAAATTTAAAATCTTTTTCGGGGCTATGTGTCTGTTAAGCATGGACACTTATCAGATCTAGAAATACTTGGCAGATAGATTTACAGGAAGAAAGTTGCATACTCTATTTGTCCTTTTAATGTCGGTGTTTTGAAGTGTGTCAAACATGGACATTCCTTAAGATCTCCTGGAAGTATCTTTAAGTCAAACAAAAGAAGTTCTAGGATGTTGTATTATGTGCAGAAAGTTTCTCTATTTCTTGTGCTTGGGAATGTTCGTGTTCTACTTTCTTAGGTGTAATTGTTAATCTTTATCCTTGCTACATACTTGAACTGCTTTTACTTCTGTTTACAATCCACACTCCCTTTTTTTTTTGGAAGTGATTCTCACACTCCATTTTTTACAATCCACACTCCCCTTTTGTCATTATCCATATGAATTTACTATTTTTCCCTTTTTTCAATACACTTTTTCACACGTCATTTCCCATTTTTAATGGTCCTTCTATTTTGTTGTTTTGGTCAATATGTTAAAATCATATCAAGTAGTTATGTACTCTTTACCAGTTTCGGTTTGTCCTAGCCAATTACACTCTCAATTCACAGACTAAGGCTCGTAGGAAATTTATTGCTGCATCCTGCAGATAGTTGGTAGCAATTCAGAGGAGCAGCAAAAGATGTTTGGGAGGCATTTTGAGATGGAAGATGAGCTAGTCAGCCACATTTCTAGGAAGTCAATCGATGTACTCAAAACTAATTATCGGGTAAGCAGAATTCAACTCTGTGGTTTGGATTTCTTTTGGGCCAAGGGTTAAATCACATTGCTCACTTCACCTGGCAATTTTGCAGGACGACCTGTCTATCGAGGAGTGGAGGCTAGTTGTGAAACTGAAAAACCTCTTCAAGATACAATAATTAGTTGAGCACTTAATCTTTCAGATGTAATGAGGGGCTTTCGGGTCTGAGGCGCTGCAATGTAAAGAAGCAGAGTTTTGGGAGAGGGAGGGATCCAGGTTCCATTTAAAATTGTGGCTGGTGCCCGATTTTGACTTTCATGAGTGAGTTGTTTTTTTTTTTTTTGTCTGCAGTCATGGGTTAGAGCAAATCATCCTTTGTATTTTTGAGGTATTTGGGGTTTTTTTTTTTGTTTTCTTTTTTTGCTGTGACCGTGCCTGTGGTTCGTTTAATGAAAGCAAAGCAGTAACCCAAAGATGGGGAGGGTATAGAAGTCAGAAGATGGCTTAGTGTGTTGTCTGTTTAAGCATTTGTTAACGATTCTTTTTCTACTCCTTAACCAGTCATTAAAATTTCCATTTTGAGTCCTATGTTTTCCCCGTATTCTCTCATTTTTGGTGGTTGATGTTAAAAATGTTGCTTTCCAGGTCCCTGCAAAAAGCTGAATGCCCAGCTTGTGCAGGTCATTGTTATGGAATACATGCGCTTGCCCGGACCCACACACACAAACGTAAACCTCTCTCGAGTTTTGAATACAACCAGGTCTTTCTTTTTGATAAGTGCAAGGCTCAACCAAAAGAATTTGCCATGCAATTTGAAAAATTCTGTCAGATAAGCCCCATTGTAAACAAAGGGCTTTATACTTAAGAGAGGCCTTTACATTTCTCCTTGAGCTGAGAAAATCTCTGATTCCAGCTGTAATTCTTGTGGCTCATGTTCTTTTGCTAACCCCTAGAAAATACAACAATTCCCTTTCACAAGCCACGCATACACCACTGCTGCTAAGGAGCATTTTAATGCTGGTACATCTGAAGCCCCTCCCTTTCACATGTAATATTGAACCAATCAAGTATATCCTCCATGTTTATTAGGCAAGACTTGCACTAATTTCTTTCTCACCGTATGCTGCTGCACAACTGCAGATAAGGAACAACCAGAAAACAAGTGCTGGTGTGTTTCAACCTCCAAATTGCAAAGACAGCAGGTACTATCAATCTGCATATCCCAACTTTGCAGTCTATCTTTAGTGCTGAGCATTTGAAGAACAGCTAGCCATTTTGGATCAACTTCTCGTCTCTGAATTAACCAATTTTGGACCCAAAAAGACGACTGGGATTCGTTATGGTTGTGGGGGTTTAGGTTCAGATCTGGTCTTCTGGTTGATCCTTGGGCAGCCTTCTGGTCTGCCTAGCTCTGTACGTCGTTCGACTCCTGCACAAGTAGCGCACCGTTAGTGCCAAATCGATGGGAGGCCAACCGGAAAGGCACTTCAATGGTCTAGCAAGTATGTGCTGGAAAGATGAAGTATTGAATTTAGGGTTTTGGGCGAGAAGTAGAGCGTACCTCTTTGGGTTTACCCCTATACCTTATATAAACTCATGTGACTTGCTCACTAAATTGGCGCGTGCCAAGCACGGTCGGTAACCACCCTCGGCTAACGTCACCCATGACGTATAGGATAAGGTTGTTACTCTTCACGTGTATGGGCTGTCATCACATTGGCTCATGCCATCTCATGCTGTAATCGTTCGGCTGACATCAGTCAGGACGTATTGAGCAAGGCGGTTAGGTGAACATGGATGAGCTGGCACCAATGAGTTGTCCAAACCAACCAACCAAGGCATGGATGCATCCATTGCTCAGTGACCAAGATACTCTTTGTCTGATCATCGTGATACCCGAGCCCCGAGAGCTAGCCGAACTACGGGACTCAGATGATTACCCATCTGGTCCCTTAATTACCTCGATCGTGTTTTGGTCCAAGACTAGCAGTCACCCGCAAGTCACCACTTGCGGGTGATCGATCTCAAGCTGAGATCGGCTCTCGATTCTGTATTGTTCTCACACCCCTCTAGAGCCACAAGCAAACACGCAGTGCAATTTGAATTTGGTATGTTGACGATCATCTCTCTTTTGTTGTTTACGAATAAGATCAAATACAATTTTAGAAGTAGAATAGTTTGCTAAAATGTGCAGTTGGTATCTCTCTTGACTCTCACAACTTGAAAGTCTCAGGTTCAACCTTACAAAATACGAGGTAGTGTTTCAGTGTGTGGTGATTTACACCCCACATCCCTTTCGCTAGATATAAACTAGCGTAACGTAACTTCTCCCAACATTTGACCCAAAAAAAAAAAAAAAATCGATCTAAATGTCGTTCCACGTGCAAAGCACATGACAGATCCTTCTTCCTTCTAGTTCTAGCAACTATATACCATCAGAAACAAAGAAAAATATTAAAACAAAAAAGTTGGGACATGCCAAAAGAGAGAAAATTAATACAGTAATATCTACAAGCCACTCGCACTTAAGAAAGGAAAAATACATCAAGTGGACAGTAATAAAATCAATTTTATTATACATTGCCAGAATAGACTATTTCCTTTTCTTAATTTATTTTTTTAACCCTACAACTTTAACACCTTAGCGGCCCATTTGCCAACAGGATATAGAAAGCGGATATGCTATCACCCTGGATAGTATATCCGAAATACTTATATCCGGTGTTTGCCATCCGAATATGGACCACAAAAGTAATATTGGAGGGATATTATATGCATCCATAGATGATATAATAAGGATAGGGGGAGAGGTGGTGTCATTATATCCGCTCTCATATTCGCCTTCCCAATTACGAAAATGTCGCCGTTTTCTTTGAATTCTATATCCACCTACTCATCCACCCAAAAACAAACCAAGGATATGCATATCCATCTTCTATAAATTACCTAAACAAACTATCTATGTCATAATCCCCTTTTATATATCAGAAAGTCTACACACACATACAATCTGTGCACAGATTGTGCACAGATTTTGTTGTGAGGCCCATCACTGGTCCCACACAAATCATCCGAGCCGTTCATTAAATGTAAAATATTTTTTCAAGGGTCCCCGTAAAAAATAAACTCAATCCGATACCTATAGGTGCTCGATTCAATCATATAACTTTTTATTATCCGAAAATCTGAATGAAAAGTTAGATGATTGGATGAAGTATCTATAGGTATTGGATTGAGCTTATTTTTTACGGGTACCCTTGAAAAAATATTTTACATTTAATGAATGGCTTGGATGATTTGTGTGGGACCCGTGGTGGGCCCCACAACGAAATCTGTGCACAGATTACTGTGTGTGTAGCACAGTTCTTTATATATATATATATATATATATATATATATATATATATATATCCGCTCTTTTATCATATCTATCCTCATGATACTATATCCATCCAAAACTAATCCAGTCAGCATACGATCTGTGGAGGGATGGAGCCTTGTATTTTCCATTTATAATCAGGGTTGAAACAATGATTTTCAATTTTCAAGAGAGAAAAAATGTAAATTGATATTTACGTCATGTTTTTATCTTCCACACTAATCCTTTTCATCAATTTGTGAATTGACATACCTTTATCTCAAAGAAAGAAGGGAAAAAGAAAAAGAAAATAATTTTTATCTTCCACACTAATCCTTTTCATCAATTTGTGAATTGATGCACCTTTATCTCAAAGAAAGACCAAAGGGGAAAAAGAAGAAGAAAAGAATTCGTGTTACAGAAGTCCATTTGAAGTGACCTTGGAGTCACTCATGATTATTCCTTCTGTCCGGATTTAATAGTTCTTTTTGAGAGTTCGTGTCATTTTTCTATCGATTATATCTTGTAATTTATAATATTTTATGTAATTTTAAAAATATTGTCTTATAGAACTAATTGAGATTTGTCAAACAAAATTCATATTGAATATAAAATTCATTACGAATTTAAAGATATAGCTCATTTTTTATCCGATTAAAATTGAACGAATGACTATTAAATTGGACAAAGGGAGTACATATTTCAAGCCTCCCATGTTAGCTAGCTAGGACTTTCTCCATTTCGATCATTTCTTTTGTTTGTTGTTTAGGTTGTTTGGGAGCAGTGCGTGCTGTTTGCAGTGGTACACACATTAGGGGGCCTACCTTCGGGTGCCCCTTATCTGGACTGAATTGGAAAAAGTGTGATGTAACTATATGTTGTACTCCATTATTAATGTTATAAGTTAGTGGAGAGAAAATAAGTGCTTCACTGCACAGAAAGGGTAATGGTACGGAGATGAAATCTGTATCAGCGCATACATACCTCTTTTGGGTTTCAAAAAAAATGATCGGAGCCGTTTATTTTGTTTAAAATATTTGGTTAATGATTTTTACAAAAAAATTAGCTCAATCCGGATCAGGTAAGGTTGTTTATAAAACATCCAACTTTGCTTTGGAATTCAAGCTTGAATTCTGGGACAAAATTGGACGTTTCGTAAATGCCTTAATTGATACCGGATTGAGCTTATTTTTTGTACAATTAGTAAATAAAATATTTTAAACAAAATGAGCGAGTCCGATCATTTATTTAGGACCCGAAACAGGCCCAAAAGGGATATGTACGCGCTGGTACAGATTTCATATCTGTACCAGTAGCACCTCTCACCGTGTGCTACAAGAAGGGTTGTAAACGAGAAAAAAACTTGAGCTCTTGAAACGACCCGCTCTAGGAGGATTAGTTTAAACTGTCTTAAAGAAAGCTAAGCAACAAACTTAATAAAATTCTTTCCTTAACGCAAGACAATGCCAACTAAGTATATTACAACCGGCTTCCAAAATAAAATTTACGAGAGAACTATACAAGATGAGTTCACATTCACAAGGGCTACAACTCCTCAAAAATTGATATTACAAAATGTAATACGCCAAAAGGACACCAAGTCGCCCCTTCTCTCCACTCCTACAGCCTATCAGACCAGTAGTGGACCAAAACTCTACTTCAGTTACCTGGAAGGATTGTGAGTGTTACTACTTCATTCAAGCAAAAAGCATAAAACAATTTACACGAGCAAACATGGATCGAGTAATGCCTCTAACCATATTTAGCAAGAAACAAGTTATTTTTCACAAACCATTAAATAAGCACAATATTTCAAGAAACCATAGGGTTGCTTCCCTCGCAACTAGGAGTTATGACGGTACCGTGACCCTGTGAGCAGGGTACTTCCAACAATTTATACCCTGTTTGTGTACATCAAACAGACAATTTATACCCTTCTTGTGTACATCAAGAAAAAAACGATTCCAACCAATAATACAACTATGGCATGCTCTTGAAATAAAACCATGTTTCAAGCAACTTGATCCATATCCACATCTATCGAAAATTCCCAACATTTGCAGAAAAAACATAAGTTTATTTTTAACTAATCACTTCAATGAAATAGCACACTCACCTTAGAGATTCAAAAGACAAAAGCGAAATGCCTCCTTCTCAACCTTGAGGTGGAGACTCGTCCCCCGATCCTAAAATATGAATCACACTACACTTAGTATATTTCATACTCCAACTCATGATAAAATACAAGTAAAATGCATCAATAAATCTAGCATATGATCTTCTTCTTTTTTAATCTCCATCCCTAGTATGAGACTGCATGAGACCAAGGCAATCAAAATGATGAGTGATGTGCTTCAATGCTCAAAAGATGATTCAATGAGATTTGATACAAGAATTCTCAAGAATAAGGCTTAATTCATGACCAACATGTACGGTTCTGACCGTATCCGAAACATAATCGTGAATTGAAGAATGAGACTTTAACCATTGAAAAGTAAACTTCTTCCTCTTCGAATTGACAGGTCATTCATAAAAAACAGAGTTCGGGTAACCTTATTACGGCCTCGCGATTATAATTTAACACAATATCAAAACTGGTACAGAGACAGATTTTAGGTCAATTTCAACAGAAAATCTGTTATTGCTCAGGCATAACCAAAGCATATGGGTTGCATCGTTGGAAAGCTCTACGAGTCTAGTTTCTAGCAAAACAAGCGGAATGTGATTTCGAGTCTCGAGCTAAGAGATATGACTGTTTTTCCAACTTGTGTCAGTGCAGTCAGCAATACGAATTTCACAGCAACAGTTCGGTGCGCGATTTTTAACTTTTTCCCCTCTTCGAAATAAATTCTGAAAATTTTACCCAATAAATTAGACATGCATATCCATCTCCAGTAAAAATTTCAGAAAATTACAAGGTCGGAAAGTCTGTGAGAAAAATTCGCTAAGAACAGGACAGATTCAATTATGTTCAAACCCTAATTGACAGAGACATGTCTCAAAGATGGACGAATTTGTTAGGTTAAAACCCATTCTCTTATGACCTAATTAGGGTTTAAACTACAAAAATATGCAGGTATATACATGTTTGATCAAAACCCAAAACATAGATTGGGTATAAAAATAGGGTTTACTTTCAATTAGATTTTTCCCAATTCCTTCTCTTCTTCTTCTTCTCTCTCTCTCTCTCTCTCTCTCTCTCTCTACGTTACAAAGGAAACGGTGGAGGGGTGTAGAATGGTGTAGAATACGGTAGAAGCTAGA
The DNA here is from genome assembly GCA_019656835.1 of Rhododendron ovatum. Taxonomy (NCBI): domain Eukaryota; kingdom Viridiplantae; phylum Streptophyta; class Magnoliopsida; order Ericales; family Ericaceae; genus Rhododendron; species Rhododendron ovatum. The sequence continues at coordinate 40,070,847 of CM033795.1, forward strand.
TTTATTAGGGAAAAGTTATCCCATGAGGTTGGGTGCATGGGTTTAACAAGGGTAAAACTCATCTTAACCCTTCATTCCACCTACCAAGTCAATCTCTTTTAATTAACTTAATTAAACCCTCAAACTTAATCATGTATCACTAAACAATTAACGAATGATATGCGAATGATAACCTAACACGTGTAACAATTAGTATGACCTATGCAATATAAAATTAAATATCATATGCGATGCACGTGCATGCTCGAAACGGGTGTTACAGCTCTGCTCGAGCCTTAACGAGTCGAGTTTAGTCACTTACTAAATGAACTTCTTTAATCAAGCTGAGTTTCCTTTAACGAGCCAAGCTTTTGTCGCACGAATCGACCTCCACTCGGCCCGTTTACAAAATGAGCCAAAATTCGAGCTCGAGTACAGCCCTACTGCCCTAGCTATAGACATAAAACGTAAGCAGGAAAACTATTTGATTCATCAAAAAAAAAATAAAGGCATGGTTAATTTCTCTTTTCTAGTAATGCTACCCATGCACACAACAATAATACACAGACATCGTGCACAGATTTAATGTGGGGCTCACTACGGGTGCCATACAAACGATCCGATCCGTTCATTAAATGTAAAACAAATTTTCAAAGGTTCTCTAAAAAAAATCAGCTCAATCTAATATCTTTAGATGCTCGATTCAATCATCTAACTTTTCATTCGGATGTCATGATAATGAAAAATTAGATGATTGAATCGAATATCTAAAGGTATTGGATTGAACTGATTTTTCGCAAGGACCCTTGAAAAAATATTCTACATTTAATAAATGGTTCGGATTGTTTGTGTGAGACCCGTAGTGAACCTCATAACAGATTTGTGTACGATCTGTGTCTACAAAGTCTGTGTCAACAGACTTTCCGTAAGTGTAATTTATGGAAACATTTCACGTAGTTTCTTCAAACAATACAGATGAATATTCGCAAGAAAAAAGAAACCACTCTTTTCTCTCTCTCTCTCTCTCTCTCTCTCTCCAAGTTCCGTCTGTTTATTTATTTCGCCCCAATTACATAATGGAAATTGATTTTAACACTTCCCAAATTTATAATCACACTCTTCAAGGGAGTGCAGTTATCAATTTGAATAATATATGTAGCTAATAAGGTGCTCCACTTAAGCTATATGGAACTAAAAAAGTACCCCAATTTCATGAATAAAAGATGTGGGCTACCTACGAGAGGCCGATGGGATGCTTTGATAGCGCAAGAAAATTGGAGCATTTTGGCTTCCTTGTAAAGTAATTTTTACAATAAGGATTTTCTCACCCTACCTCCCGCTCTCCTCTCTCCGGGATGATATAAAACAAGATTTTCATGAGCTCATTAAAGAGAGTAAATTCGTATTCTTTATTTACGTAAAATAACAAAGTCGTGGAAAACGAATTAAGAAATAAAGAGCGATTTATAATTCTTCGCGGATATTAGGAAAAAAAAATCAAAAATTTATTTATTTTTCCTCAATATTAAATTGAGTAAATTTAAAGTTGCGGGGATTATTGTATTTATTTCCTCTTTGGGTAAAGAAGGGGCGAATCGGGAAAGCATGGAATCCGAGAGAGACTAGGATCACGCGAGACCCACTCGCATTGGGCCGACACTCAAATAGTGAAGTACTATATAAATAATAAATAAGGACCACCTTTTCCCACACATTTTTTGTGGCCCACAAGTTCGATACGTGGCGAAGTGGTCCAAAATTCCAATAAAAATCCAAGTCCGAGAAACTTCCCATTTTGTTTTTTTCTGCCCACTAGTTTATTTATTTTAACCTGTTTACGGAGTAAAAAAAAAAAGCACTATTGCCGATACATTTTTTTTTTTTTTTGCTTTTTTGAAGAGGCAATGCATACCATTATAAGCTCGAAGGCAGTACAGATTTCATTACAAGATACATGAGAGATTCAAAATTATCAAAACCTAGATGTGAGCACATGCATCAGTCGCGGGCTTGAGGCACCTACTGCAAAGGCAAGCCGACGAGATCGTTAAATATAAGAACTAGTAGCAGAAAAAGTAGTAGAAAATCTTGAAGGACACCCTGTTCAAATCCTAGAATAAGCACATGTGAAATCTAAAACACGAATTTGCCATCCCAAAGTGTCACACCAGCATGTTCATGACTCGAGACACTGTCTTGCAGCTACAACCACAAGACGCTACTCCAAGGTAAACCCCCGCTGACACGGTGGGGCTCTGGATAGTGTTCTAAAAGGCGTTAGGCGCTAGTTGGGAGATGACCTAATGCCTAGTGCCTAGGCAGTCTTGGCGCCCACCTTGCAATTAATTAATTAATTATTATTTTTGAGTCCACGCCCTAGGCTCCCGCCTAGCCCCGCCGAGCGCCTAAACAAACCACTTAGGGAAAATCGTGGCGGCAACCCGTCACCTAACGCTTAGGCCGCCTTTTAGAACACTGGCTAGCTCGCTCTAGAAGTGAGAATCAAAAACACCGACAAGCAAACCGACGAATCCTTGCGACCACGGCAGGCATGATGCAGTCCGAGAAGCACAATCAACCAGAGACCAAACACGCAACAACTAAAAGCTACTAATTTATTACCCATCACCACAACCCACTAGATCTAGAGAAACCAGACCGAGAACAAATCAGATAGGAAAAACCAGTTGAAAGGGAAAGAAAACAATTGAAAAAAAACCCTTATAGTAGGAACTAGGGGTGCTTTAGTGCACCCCGGTGTAAAGCGGCACACAAATCGTTGATCTCATCAATCAATGGTTGTGATATGTTTTTTAACTTTAACCGATAATAAATACTCCCTCCATCCCAATTCTATTCTCCGTCATCCTATTCCAACCGGATAAAAAATTAATTATAACTTTTAATTGATAATACCGTTTATATGAAATATGGATCTTGTTTGATAGATCTCAATGATCTCTTTAAACGATATTTTCAAAATCACCTAAAACATTACATATTGCAAGATATAGCAATTGAAAAGTGGCACGGACTTCTGAAATGGACAACAGAATGGGGACGGAGGGAGTATCTTTCACCAGTAAAGATTGTTGAAGTTAAAAAACACATCGCAACCGTTCATTGATGAAATCGATAATTATGTACTGCTCTACAAGCGCACTACACAAAAGTGCACTACAACACCAAGTAATGGCAACGAAATACGGAGTAAGAAAAGTTAGCTTTTAGGGTACTCCACACGATAATTTCATGGGACACGTGGTCTCAAATCACTTCACAATCGTAAATAATTCATGCCAATGCAATGCGTAGCGGTGGAAAGAGACGGGACATCTGGTGACTTGCCCTTAGAATGAACAATTTCTGAACGTACTTTTACTTTTAATTGGCCTCAAAATTTTTGAAGAGACAATGCACGCCATTAAAGCTCGAAGGCAGTATATATTTCATCATAAGATACAGGAGAGTTAAAATTGTCAAAATTTATACGCGAGCACATGCATCAGTTGTAGGCTCGAGGCACCTATTGCAAAGGCAGTCCGACGAGATCGTTATTAGTAGAAAAAGTAGTATAAAATCCTAAAGGACACTCTGTTCAAACCCTAGAATAAGTACATATGAAATCTAAAACACGAATTTGTCATCCCAAGGTGTCACACCGGTGTGCTCATGACCCGAGACAATGTCTTGCAGCTACAACCACAGAACTCTACTCCAAGGGAAACCCCCACTGACACGGTGGAGCTCTGGACAATGTTCTAAAAGGCGTTAGGCTCTAGTCGGGCGGCGACCTACCGCCTAGCACCTAGGCCGTCTTGGCACCAGCTGTGCAATTAAGTTTTTTTTTTTTTTTTTGGAGTCCACACCCTAGGCTCCCGCCTAGCCCTATTTAGTGCCTAAACAAACCACCTAGGGAAAATCGTGGTGACAACCTGTCACCTAGCGCCTAGGCCGTCTTTTAGAACACTGGCTAGCTCGCTCTAGATGGGAGAATCAAAAACACCAAGAAGCAAACCGACGAATCCTCGCGACACGATGGGTAGGATGCAGTCCGAGAAGCACAATCAACTAGAGACCAAACATGCAATAGCTGAAAGCTACTAATTTATTACCCATCACCATAATCCACCAAATCTGAAGAAACCAGACCGAGAACAAATCGGATAGGAAAAACCAGCCCAAAGAGAAAGAAAACAATTGAAAAAAAAAACCCTTATAGTAGGAATCGGGGGTGTTTTAGTGCACCCCAATGTAGTGCAGCACGCAGACCGTTGATCTTATCAATCAACAGTTGCGATGTGTTTTTAAACTTTGACCGATAATAAATACTAACTCCCTCCATCCCAATTTTATTATCCCTCGTCCTATCCTAGCCAGATAAAAAACTAATTATAACTTTTAATTGATAATACCGTTTATATGTACTATGGATCTTATTTGATAGATTTCAATGAGCTCTTCTAAAAGATGTTTTTAAAATCACCTAAAATATTACAGATTATAAGATATAATCAATTGAAAAGTGGCACTGACTTCTAAAAGGGACAAAAGAATGGGAAAGGAGGGAGTATATTTTACCGGTAAGATTGTTGAAGTTAAAAAACACATTGCAACCGTTCATTGATGAAATCGACAATTGTGTGCTGCCTTATACGCGCACTATGCAGAAGTGCACTACAACACCCCGTAATATACTACTCCCTCTATCCCCCTTTTAAGTGTCTAGTTTCGTAACTCCAACTTATTAAAAAGACATCATCATTATATCTGTCACATTAACTTTTTCCTCCACTTTTCCTACTTACCCATCATCATTACATTTTTACTTATTAATTTTTTAAAATGAAATCTACTTTTAAAAATAAAATAGATAATACATCAATTTTTACCCATTAATTTTACGAAATGGACACTTACCGAGAAATAAAGGAAGGAGGGAGTAATAGCAACGAAATACGGAGTACGAAAAGTTACTCTGACGCAAGCTTTTAGGGTACTCCACACGATAATTTTGTGGGACATGTGGTCTCAAATCACTTCACAATCGTAAATAGTAATTCGTGCCAATGCAATGCGTAGCGGTGGAAAGAGATGGGGCATCTGGTGTCAACTTGCTCCTTAGAATGAATAATTTCTGAACGGACTTTTACTTTTAATTGGCCTCAAAAATTTTCCGTATTTTATTTTGCATTTCTAAAACCTTACTAAGTATCGGTTTTTTTATTTTTTTTTACTCTTGTTTTGGAAACCGAAACACGAAAAACAATTACATTTCAAATATTGAGTTAAAATAAACCAAAAAAAAAAATTTAAGATAACCAAACGGACCCTAAGAAGAAGAAGGACAGTGGACATTAATAGCCAAACATGTTCCCATCTTTTCTTTAGCACAAAAAAAGCCAATCAAGTTGGCCACCTCACACCCAGCTCATTGGTTGAGGAAAAAGCCCGTATGTGCGAGAGACCAACAAATGATGAAGAAAAAATAAAGAAAGAAAGATATATACTCCAATATAAAAAGCGACAGGGCACCCACCATTGTCCCTACAGCTTGAAAGCATATAACGGCCCTTCGAGACAGTTTGCGCGCACCGCCTTAACCAGGAGCAATGATGTAGCCATCATTCCATTAAGAGCAATACCAAGGCTGGTTGGACGCAAAATAGCGCGTACAAATTCAAACGCAGATATGTTCGGAGTCATTCGATATATGGGAGTCTTATATGCAATATATACATATTCAACTGTCTGGATACATTTGGAACAACAAAAAAATACCCATAAATTTTTAAATATTGTTTTATGGGATCCTTTAAAAAAATCACTCCAACGGATATCGATAAGTATGTTTTGAAACTGCTCAACTGCTCAATTTCGTCCATATGAATTTAGAAAACATACGTACTGATATCCGTTGGAGCTGATTTTTCAGAGGACCTCATAAATATTTATTTTAAAATTATGGATATTTATCTGTATTTTTTGTAGGAACCGAAATAGACTCCACACGGCTTGCGGTACAAAGGTGCGGTTAGGCTAGACTTTCTATCTGTGTTCAGTTGTTAATTGGGTCCGTGTTGGTATCATTTTGTTCCACTAATACTTGCCCTCTCCCGTGTCCTTTCCATCTACTGCTATCATGAATTTTCGCATACAAACAAGAGGGCAAGTATGTGGCTTTAATTGCGACCCTGCACAAGCGATGGAATTGGTCCCGAGAATTAGTACAGATGCGTGTTAGGTGGCTCGAAGACCTGAGATATTTCTCTAATTATATACGAAAGAGTGGAAAAAATCAAACTGTTTCTGTTCTTTCCTCCTGATTTTCCTCTTTGTCGGTTCCTAAAACTAATAAAAATAGTGATGGAAACGTCTATCTAACAATAATAATAGGGAAGACTAGAGACCATTTATATAATAATAATATCCCTCCCACTAGTCAAACACAGTAGAAAGAAAGAAACAAAAGAAAGAAAAAGAGGATTGAAAAGACAGAAACCAAAAGGAAAAGGAAAAGGAAAAGGAAAAAGACCTCTCCTTCTCTCTTATTGCCCTTCTTAAAATGGGGCTGTTAAGGTTCTACTCAGAGTTTGCTTTTTTGGGAGCTGAGCAGCAGCAGCGGCACGGTACTGCAAAACAATAGAAAAAAAAAGCAAAAAAAAAAAAACACATAAATAATACTACAGATCAACTAAACCAACTTTCTTAATTGATGCCTTTTTAGGTAAACATTTAACCACCAGTCTCCATGTTTTTTTTTCCCACAAAAGGCCATATAATTATTCATTGTGCTGTTGTTTGATTGAGTGGTTGTGATGGGAGGGTATGGTCAGAAAATATAACTCCGTCCGTCTTAATTTAATTGTCAACCATCAGGAATCTATGGAGAGTATGGTCGGAAAATATAACTCCGTCCGTCTTAATTTAACTGTCAACCATCAAGAATCTACGGAGAGTATGGTCGGAAAATATAATTCCGTCCGTCTTAATTTAATTGCCAACAATCAGGAATCTAAATTTTTAAAATGAGCATAATCAGGATTTGTTCTGCTAAGGTTCTTAGTCTTTTTTAAGCATTTATTTTTCGTTTTATGAAACAAGTCATTCTCTTAAAATACATCATTTTTAATTCAAAAAATAAGTTCCTTCAACAGAACGAGGCCAATTGCGCTTTATAAACAGAGAGGAAACGAGAAGTTGTTGGAGATCTCCCAACGACTACGATGAGAGAGAAAACGAGAAGTCGTTGGAGATCTTGGCGACGACGATGAGAGAAAAACGCAATAGATTTGATGAACTGCACCGCGCAATTTAAACTTCAATAGAAGTGAGACTTGTTTCAGCAATTTAAGAGATTTTTTTATTTGAAATGTCAAAATGGACTAACAACTTTGAAATATTGAAAAATCAAGAAACGTAATGGACAAACAAAATGAACTGAAGGACCCAATTAATAAGTGTAGGCCATCCCTTATACTGAAAATGGACTCCAACAACAATGAGAGAGCTTACCCTATCAACTTGTCTCCTCAGCCTAGCATTTTCCTCCAGCAAACGTGTAACTTCAGTCTCCAATCCATTTGCGTAAGCCTGCACAACATTCCAAATGGGTCCAAAGCAAAAACAATGAAATGCCCAAAAAACCCCCCCAATTAAACTCCAAACTACCATTTACGGATAGAAAAATCTATGTGCACAGCCTTACTTGTAATAGCTATGGGAATGGGAATATATTCTTGTAAAAGCAGATAAACTTGTTCACCATAGCTCAAACATTATGATTGTGCTTCCAATAAAAGCTGTCAATGTTTATTACAAGAAGCTTTTAGCATATTTGAAATCTAACGGTGTTCGGTTTGGATCTCTAATTGAACAGTTTAGTTTACAGATTTCATATTCTTGTAAAAGCAGATAAACTTGTTTACTATAGCTCAAACATTATGATTGTGCTTCCAATAAAAGCTGTCAGTGTTTATTACAAGAAGCTTTTAGCTAGAGTGCTTGGAATCTAACTGTGTTCAGGTTGGTTCTCCAATCCTTTCTCTATGCGTACGGTTCTCAATAAATATTTCTACCCAATAATTTTAAATGTCATCCGAAAGCACCCTAAACTGAACTTCTCTAAAATCAAATTTAAGACTCTAGCTTTTTAAAAGCCAAAAATATCCAAAAAATTATGCAAGTGTGTCTGGATCTAAGCACATAATAAATCCATCCACAGTCTACACACCATTGGTGTTTCCAAAGCAAGTCACACCATTACCCAAATGAAAGCACACCCAAAAATGGAAAAACCAAAGTTCCAGACATTCAACAATTAAGGTAAAGTAATTCGTCATAGAAGTACATTTCTAACCAGCTACATGTGCAGACACTAGACATATTTCCATATAAAATACTCCTACATATACCTGTTTCTGATTTCCAGAGAGAGAGAGAGAGAGAGATTATCAACAGCTGATAAAACCATATGGATTCTATGGGGGTCAAGTACCCGAGACTAACAAACTCTTAATTTCATCGTTTTAATTGCACTTTATTTACCAAAAGATGGAGAGAGAGAGAGAGAGAGAGAGAGAGAGAGAGAGATGCCTGTTTTCTAGCTCTGGAGCGTGCAGCAGACTCTCTGTTCTTGATCATGCGTTTGTGTCGGAAATTACCAGAACGATCATCATTTTCGGAAGCCCTTTTCTTGCAAAAAGACGGAAATGGATCCGCGGAAGGAGATAAAGCATCAAAGGGAGAATTCAACGAGGAAAGGAAAGAGGGATCAAGTCCACTGTCGGCATGATTCTGCGATTGTGGATCTGGCCTCACCCGATCGGGGCTCTCCATGCCCCGGACCCCATCGTACCCCGGGCTATTACTCAAGCTCAACACGGTGGCCGGTGCCGGCGGAAAAACGGTGGTGGTGGTGATGGTGGCGGGGTTTTGGTGGTGGTGGAGGGAGGAGCGGTTGATGCCTTTCCAGATTTCTTCCATGGATTGTCTGGTGAGGTTGGTTCGAGGGCATAGACAAGTATTGGAGGATGATTTTGAAGTTGAAGAGGAGATGGTGTTGGTGGTGCTAGTCTTGTTTCCAGCGGATGATGACCACATGCTGGGTGGAGAGAGAGAGAGAGAAGAGAGAGAGAGAGGAATCTGGGTTGTATAGAGGGGATCTGTACTCTTTTTCTAGCTAGTTTCTATATATGGGAGTGTCTATAATGGTCAATACTCACCATTTATGCAATGTTTGACAAGTCCAATTGTCCAAATAACAGCTATATATGGTTTTTTTTTTTTTTGGGTTTTGGCTACTCACCAGCTATATAGTCTATGGTTGAGACTTGAGACACATGAAATGGATCTCTCTAGTTCCAACTTCCCTCTGGATGGTTTAGTTCAGCCCATTTTGGGGCTCTTCTTCAGTTGATTTTCATGATCAAAATTGTTCACTTTATAGATTCCATCGAGAACAATAAGTCATAGACACTATTTGTTTTGTTTTCGTGACAGGTTTGTCTTTGAAAAAATTGGTATCGAAAATATTGCCACGGTGAAATGAAACCCATTTTTCTTTAAAACAAATGCTTCTGAAAACTTATGAAATGATGTCCGATAAACATGATTCGTGGCTTAGTCGATGGTCTTGACAAGGTCTAAAAAGTGAACAGTCCAATCATTAAAATTGACCTAAGAACGACCCGAAAATGGGCCGGCTGTACTGGAGAGGATCCAATTGCGAGACACAGGTAATCGCACACATTCACAGAGGAGGAACCCACACACTCTGCTCATGTGACTGATGTGAGGGTGTATGGCACCCATGTCACTCGGGGGAGGTGCTGCACATTTGGACCGTTGATCTCGGTCCGAATTGTATAGTGATATGTATATTCTCAATTGTCTAACTATTTGACAATCCAAACCGTTGATGGCACGAATGGTGTAACGACTGCCCAGCTATCTCTCACACTGTCCACCTCCCTCCTTAATCAATGAAACAGTAAAATTCATAGCTTTAAGAGACACTAGTACTCATAGATTTGAAGCCAATCTGATTTCAAAAGACATGCCTAGCACAGCTTTAAAAATAATATTTATCTCCTATAATGCCAAGAAAGTTGGGAGTATTTTTTGTTACCCCTTTTGTCAGTACCCTTTTAAATTGATGATGGAGCACAGGCTCCAGAGCGAATAGTTGTAGAGATGCTAATGAAAATATCTTCCTGGGGGTTTACTCTTCAATACTGACATATCCCCAAGAGCTTGGAACTTAGCATATGGACGCAGTCCAGCTGCAGAGAATTCTTGCAGTTGTATTGCAATCATTCAACTTTGTATTTAACAGTTTCGATTTAAAAAAAAATCCCAGAGAAAAGTTTATTTTAAATTTCGATCGTTAAAAATACTATCCGACGGTTGCGATTACTTAGACTGTACCTCTGCAGTCCAAAATTGGACTACAGACAAGCCAAATTCTAACATATATTTCCTCTTCGATCTCAGGTTTGAAATTTTTGAGCTGTTAACTATCAATTATTATGGGATCAATCTACCTGCAAGTTTGCCTCGGTGTTAATCGGAGTCCCATATTAGTGAACGACAGAACTAGTTTTCTCACAAAATGCATACAAATTGAGGAGGTAAAAGGACTGGGTCTTAAAGGTGCTAGCTAATGAAAGACGGGGGACACGTCCGTCTCCCGGTTCCGTTTTTTTTTTTTTACAATAATGAAAGTCGGTTAGATACTTACCGATATCCGAACAACTTCACGATTTAAATGAATAATAACAAAAGACTAGCTACTTAAAAATAAATAGTTCAGATCAAAACATTACTATCTCAATGACTTTCATTGAATACCACGAGATCCATAGTTGAACTTAGCTTTTATTCCTTTTATAAAAGCAAAAACAAAGTCCATGATGATAAAAACCTCCTTTTACTCTTTAACAGTTCTCTTTGTGTGTGTGTTTTTTTTATCGGCAATTTCTCATTGTATTTCTAGTTTTCTACGACCAACCTGCAACATAAGTCACATAATGCTTGTGCGTGTGCAGGAGCACGAGCGAGAATATGTCTTTCAAAAAAATCTCAAATTACTAAAATTGGTCGGGGGGATTGGAAAAAGAAAGGATGATCGATCCTACTGCAATGATTATATGACCAAGTGTGCAACAATACTATTGCGCTCCTATTGAACAAGTGTCACAGCGTTATTCAAAATTTTGGTAATTCTGATTCCGCCACTGATCGATTGACGCAACCATCCTGAGTTATAACTAAAAGAAATTAATAGAAGTGGATTGTGCCTAGGTCGCAACCTTTGAGAAAAGTGGATTGCAGCATTCATCAGTACTGTCTCCACTTCTGAAGAAAAGCCTCAATTCAGCGAGAAATTTTTCAGTGCCGGGTGGGCACAGGCCACGTGGTGCTGAGCACGCATCTTGGCCGTCCAAATATGTTTTGGACGGCCCAGATCTGTTTGAGTTTGAGAGAGTATTTTGGTAATTTTATACTAAAAGATTATCCAAACAAATCTGGGCTATTCAAAATATGTTTGGATGGCCGAGATCGTGCTCGGCGCCACGTGACCCGTGCCCACCCGGCACTGAAAAATTTCTTCAATTCAGCTGACTCAACACGAAAGATATAATACGTCACGATTATTTAATTATACTCTCTACTTTATTTAATTATATATACAGTAAAGATATTCCCACTACTGTGATGATGGGTCAACAGCTCAACTGATGAGAATACTTTCAGACGGCAATAGGAAGATGTTCCCTTTTTTATCTATTAACGGCAAAAGGCATATATACATGGGACACTGTAGAGCATCTCTCTGTAAAGCGGTGTTAAGCGGTCGGCACGGATGATTCGGACAGAATTTATTCTAGCGGCTATGTGAATTTAATTCCCCTATGTAGCACAAAGGTCCTCCTTTTTGTATATATTGGAGCATCCCATTCCTCGGTTCCATACGTTCTCCACCATATTCCGACATTTTTTTTTTGTGTGAGAGAGGCAGATGCTGAGATAGTTCGCCAAGACTATTCACGGTAGCGTTCCGTGGCCCGTGGGTAGTGGTCCTAGCCGAATAAATCTTGGGAGATAGACACCGGTTCAATCTTAACACCCTTCGGTAGGCGACTGATTTATTTTAAGGGTATTGTGCATGTGTAACACAGGTTTCGGTTCTCATTTCCGTATCGATTTTGTATCGTCATTTCATTTACAGTTTATATACGTTTCGTACATGTAACTTGTATCTTTAATTCGTTTACAAATGCTGTACCTATGATACAATTTAATATCTAAATGAATAAAATTACTAGAGTGCGAGCCAGTGATCGACTCGCTAAAATATCGTTTCAGATCAGTTTATAGTACCTTACTAACTACTTGACCGATTCCTAGACCTAAATTAACGGGTTGTTCCAAGCGTAAGGCGGAGACTGACGGAGCACAAAATCCGGTAAGACCCGAGTCGAATCCACAAAGACGGTGATGTGTGATGACTAAAAACTTGGGTTGTTACTAATTTAATGGGCTCTTAGGTAGCCACCCTTTGTTGATTTGATTGAGATTAATTAATACTAATAGATAACTTGCTCAAATGATTAAAAAGAGATGCACGGTCGTAGGGAATCCGGCGCTCGCTACCCAATCAGAATCCACTCGCTTTTCAAAGTTCTAAAAAATAGTTAAATTTAGGGAGAATTGGAAACTCTGAAGGATGTGAATCCTAAGGTTGCCGGTCCCGTACACAAGAGCAAACAGGTTTTGGTCCCCTGTTCCTGCTCACATGAGCCCAGGCAATGCCTCGGATTCGTCCGACAGACATAGTTTTCACCAACTAAATTTATTTAATTAAATTAATGTACGGAATAGCCGCGAGACAAATCCCAATTGAGTTGCGGCGCGCCTTTACCCAGCGACCAAATCTCAGAAAAACTACTCACTCATTATTAAACAATAAGGAAAAGAAACCCTAATTTTAAATTTTAATCATGCTTCTATTGCGGAGAAAGAAAATAAACGGAAGATAACAACTAATTGAATATCAATGAACAATTTTAATTAAGAACATAAATTAAATCAAGTTACCAAAGTACAAGTAATTAAACAAAACTTGAAAACTAAACACTATTGAATCTCGCGGCGTGCTCCTGTTTCGTCCGAAACCTTTTTTCCACAGCAGCGGCCTTTTTCTCGTTTTTCACGCAGGAGGCCGTCCTTTCACCAGTAGGGTTAAGTATTTCAATAAGGGTTGAAAAACCTTAATTACACAAAGGTCCTTTGGACTTCATGAAATAAAAAATCAACCATTCGATTTTGAATCGTTTCGCATTTTAATCCCAAACTTCTTTAAAATCTTCTTTTTATCCAAAGTCTCGGACAACGGGCTCAAGCAACCTATAAAAATAAAAACACATAATAAAAATCAGTTAACAAAAATAAAGGACTAATAAACGTAGATTGGAGGGCCAAAATATGTATATTTTGGCACTTATCACTAACTCCAGCTTGAGAAATTTAAAAAAACTCACTCCAGCTTGAGAAATTTAAAAAAATCACTGCAGCTTGAAAAATTTTAAAAAACTCATTAAGTTTCAGTTTGAACAAGCTGCTACTGGGGTCGTTCAATTTATGATATGTGAAAAATTTAAGTATCTTTTTATCAAACTGAGATTGATTAAATTTGTTTAGAACTCGTTTGAGAGTAACTCATACAATAAACAAGTCCGCTTGAGTATCCTTTTATGCACTTTAAGATATAAAAAAATAAAAAAAAAAGTTGAAATACTTAGTAATACTCATGAAAATAATGTTTTGCGTCATTGCGTCACCAATTATTTTATAACCACATACAAGATGTAAAAATTTATACTGACACTCGCATGATTTGGAGATTCAATTCTTTCGTAGATCTGTCTGTGTAAGTGTGAACATGTAGAAGTATGTGGTTTACTCCCAAGTTACATAATCCATGAGCGGGAGTGCGAGTTGGAGCGAGGGCATGAAAGCGTCTTCGAATCTTCATCCAACCTACTAAAATTAGCAAAAGCGAAGATTAAAAGAGCGAGCGCAAAATATTTTGAATGGTTTGTGTGATTGATGTTTACTCTTGAAAGTGAGCTCTGAATGAATGAAATGAATTGAATGGTCAGATTGCATTTACAACCTTGTTGCGGCCTTGTCCACTAAATACACCTGTCAGGTCTGGCTGAAATGGATCGGAAGATCAAAGAAAGGAAAAAACTCTGAAGGAAATGGTAACAAAAAAACTCTTTTATCGCTTCTTCTGTAACTCCAGTTAACACCATTAATACGCATGCCCACCAATTAATTCGTTGGACCAGCATGCCTACCAAACGCGGTGTGTAATTGCTATACACCAAATGGCGTACTATGATATTAGGGAACGTTACTATCCGAGTGAATTGCACTTTGGTACGCACGTTCCAAAACATGATACACTACCGTTTCAAAACGGTAAATTTAGCGATCCCCCTTTAGTTTCCCACAAAATGTAACCTATTAGGGTCAAAATAGAGAGAAAATTGAATCTCGGTAGGCGAAATTGTAAAAAGTTCAATCGTTGTGCTCCTAGAAATATGTTTTGCATGAATAATTTGACAAACAATATTTTCACGAGATGTTTATCACTTGGAAGAGTAAGTTCTTGTTTGTTATCTATAGAATCCTACCCCTAGCGTACCACAATTTAAGCATGTAGCATACTGCGTTCTCATTTCCGTTTCTCATATCGGAACAATCCACGTTAGAGGTAACATAGGGCGTACCCATAGTTTTATTTGCGTGATAAATGAGATGGGGACCTGTAATTCTTATGGATATACATTTTCCCCCGATTCTTAGGATTGCTTTTGGTAAAAGAGAAAGAACATCAAATGTACGAAACTAAAGGGGAAAAAAGGGATTAGATCTAAACAGAGACACGAACAAAAAATAAACATGCCGAAAAAGAAGCTCAGTATATACATCCACTGGGTAAAAAGCTGGGCTTATAAATACATGCTTTCACTTATTATTTCTTTGACCTATGCACGTGAGAGCAGCCGAAATACATGTTTCTGTGAGGAGAAACATTCAAGGGGTTTCGTTATTGAATCTTGGAGTTTCTAATCAATTGTTCAAGCTACCATGAAACTCCAAAAGGTGTTCTCAATTTTATCTCAACAAACTTAGAGTTGCATGTTTTTCTGGTGGATTCCGAGAGGCAACGGAAGGCTTGTGAATTCAAAGCAGCAGTGGTCAAGGACTGCGTGTGGTGAACGTGGATTCGACAAGTAGATCTTAGGCTCGATTGTGAGAATTCAAATCGTAGGGTAAGATTACTTGTAACTACACAATGTTTATATTATTTGATTCATTCCTGTGGTTTTTTCTTGTTTAGGATTTTCCACGTATATCTGGTGTTATTCTGTTTATTGCTTTTGTTTTTGTGATTTGTTTAGTTATTGATTGGTGATATCGTTGATTGAGATTTAAAAATAGTAAATTTATAAACCTAGGCGAGTTAGGATTTTTCAGAAAAACCACGCAGTGACATCGCACTCACCGCTTCCACAGTTGTTGAAGAAATCGGAACCCATATAGTGAGATTCGATCAAAAAATGGAAGAGAGATATAATAGGGGAGATCTCATCTCACATGGAGAGGGTCTAAAGACTCTAAACCCATATCAAGGAGAGAGAGAGAGAGAGAGAGAGAAGGAGAGAGAGAGAGCTGAGGTTGGGCAGTTGGAGAAGGGGGAGGGGTACTACGGTGGGTGGGTTTTTAAAACCCTAACTAAAGAGAAAGTACACGTCGTACTTTCTCTCCGTCTATGGCACAATCCACGAGTATTTTTTTTTTACCCAATTCAAGAAAAATAACTTACCAATGTAGTAACTTTCAATGTCTTATTGTTCAATAATGTCATCGCAATCTGGGGGCAGAACTACGCTTTCTGGTAGGGTGTCATTGCACCCCCAACTTTTGGCCATCTTTGACATAAAGTGCTATACGCTACTATTGTCTTTTTTTGGTAACTTAGAGTATTCGGCTCAGCTTACTCGCATCGCAATGAATTTTTTAATAACCAAACCATCGTTCAAACTTCATCGTACTTACATTATTCTGAAATAACTTTTGATATTTACACTAAAATTTAGTATTTCGATCCCTCCAAAATTGAATTACATCTACCAAGCTCCCTTTGAACTCTATTTAATTTTACATTTAGCCTTCTCGGAAAAAAAAAAAACCTGTGTCGGCCATTGAACCGATGAATATTATTACTCTGTATTAAAGGAATTGATAGTTGCATTTCACCTCAAATAAGCCGCCGCCACCACCAACAATAATAACAGAACCCATTTAGTTCTCAATCATTAGGGGTATATATGGGCAGGAAGGATTGGAGACAGACCAAACTTTTGGCAATATGCACAAAATAGCTGTTCTCAGATTACCACTGAAACAGTGACTCCTCGGTAGTGTCCCTGTATTTGTCTTTTATTATGAATGCAATAAGCCACCGAAAAACAAAATACCAAAGCCGTGAGAAAAAAAAGTAATAGTAGTGAAAAATCCGCGAGTCCACTCAAGATTTGAGTTTTGAAAGAAACATTATCTGCATCAACCGAAAACACCAAACCCGCTGTTGTCCTTGCCGTCACCGTCGCCATTGCTGCCGCTGCCGCTACTGGCGAAACTCCACTGCCGTCGCTTCAGAAAGCTGTCGGTTGACAGAGCTCCAAATCCATTAGAGAGTGGGCTTTCACTTCATACCTCAATACATTCTAATTTTTCCTTTTTAGCTTTCTTTTTTACTAGCTGTTGTAGCTAGTATTCATGATCAATGGTAAATTTATGAGAGTGTTACTGGTACAGGGAAATTCCTGGAACGGTCAGTACTCCAAGTAATTCATCCTCTCCCCGAGTAATTCATCCTCTCCGACAACTCAACTAATTTTGGGGCCTTGATTTTACCGGCCGGGCAAACCATTCAGTGACCCCAGGTTTTGCATTGTTTGACATCCGTTCATACAAGTACGATTAAGTTTTATGCTACAAGAAAGTTTTCCATGCACTTTAGAAGCAAAAACTATTGTTTTTTTTTCCCCTAAAAAACAGGAGTACTCTTTAATTTCTCTAATTGTTGAAGTCTCAATTTCGAAATCTAAGACGAGGCTTGCATGCTATTCATTTGGTACATGATGTCATGATTCGGGATCAGTAAATTCATAGAAAGTTCTGTCGAAAGATTCTTCGTACAATAGATTTTTAGTGATTGAACGTACATTAGGAAGCTATATACGTATCTAGTGATTTTCAAAAAAAACAAATGTGGTTGATCAGGCGCCTGCCGACACCATGCCAATTTTTTTCAATTAAGGAAAAGGATTCCATTATTTTCCAAAAATCACAAATTTTTGTCTCATAGCAGTGTATCGTCATCATTCATAAATATTGAATAAATATTGAAGGATAATGTTTTCAATTCATGATTGGCAATGGGTAGATTTATATGTTATCAATTACAAATTCCTACGTTGTCATTAGGGATGGAGTCCGTGAGGGACTAGTAGGGGTGGTCGCCCTTACAAAAAGAAAAAGAAACACTACTATTATATGTAAAAAAAAAATTCCTATGAAAGTATACAGGCTCGTTCCTGCGTAGAATTTTGAAAAAAAAAAATAATTACTCCCTCCGTCTCTTTTTAAATGTCCTGCTTCGTATCTCCAACTTATTGAAAGACATCATTATTACACATTTCACATCAACTTTTTTTTCCACTTTCCCTACTCACCTATCATCATTACACTTTTACTCACTAACTTTTCAAAATGAAATATACTTTTAGGGACAAAATAGACAATGCACTAACTTTTACCCCCCTAATTTTACAAAATGAACACTCATTAAGGGACGGCCCAAAATGAAATATTAGACACAAAAAAAGGGACGGAGGGAGTATAACCTTTAAACTACGAGGATACCAACATTGTTCACATTGTTGTCTTACTATAGACTTGATCCAAAAGTTAAAACTATTTATACCCACATGTGGCAGCTGGAAAATGACAAAGAACAAGGAATCAAACCTGTCTTTTTTGGCATCAAAATTAATAAAGGAATCTAGCTATTGGCTGATGATAGAAATAGCCTGTCATTTGTTTAGGCTGGTTGCCAAAGAAATCCAAATATAAGCTTGTCTTGACTTTTGAAATGGAAGGGTCTGATTACGAAGTTTTGGTGGAGAAAATATTAGATTAGATTAGATAGATATGGCAAAACTTTAGCGCTTTGATTGGATCAACCTTTGACTTCAAAATAATTATCAGCGTCATAAACGGAGAAATATGAGTGATCTTTTTTTTTTTTTTTTGAAAAAGCGAAAAAGAGTGATCTTACTTGCTTAAAGGGGAAAAAGAAAATTAAACGAAATGAAAGGTCATTAGGTACTTTCGGAGTCATGTGTACATGTGACATCGCTGACTCTATGCACAAAGATCACAAACTATACACAAACACGCAATCGAATACGATATAGAGGATTTACGCGGTTTCCCGACGATCGGGTTTCGTGGAGGTGTGCAGTGGATCTTTATTGTTCGTGGAGGATTGCAAACTCTTACGCCTCACTTTCTCAGAGCGCGCGCGCACTCTTTCTCTCTCTCTCTCTGATACAAATGCAAGAGGCAGAGGAAGCAATAAGGAAGGCTAAGGCTAAGTCCTGATGCTTGTTCAAGCCTCAGACATGGGGAATTAAATCTTGGAGCTAGGCTGAAGAGACATGGCATTAAGAAATGGTGTCTGCTCAACGAGTTGTGGCACAAGCCCTGCCAAGTCAAGGATTTCTAGCCATTGGGTTGCCGCAACACATACCACGTGAGCAATTCCTTATGTCCAAATAAAAGTGATTGTATGTCGGTGTCCCTCCCGTAAAAATTTATCGATACGTCATCGGTTGGTAGTACCGCATGAAAATGCCACTCAGTAACGTCGGACTGTCGGTTTAGGTAGTGGTTATTGGTTTGTATTATAGGTTCATAGGGATCTTTTCCTCCTATCTTTTAATGCGTTTCCCTTGTACTCTGTATTTTTCTTTCGGCTGAATCTCCGGTTTGCTACTGAACATTTGCTACTGATTTAGGGGTAGAGATTGTTCAGCTAATGCGACAAGAGGAAGATTGTAGTATGGTATCTAGAGAAAATTGCTTCACCAAATTTGACACTGTGGACCAACCAACTACCACACAGTCTAGTCTCTGTAAATGAACCGTACACGCTAAACTGCCCATCCTACTCAAGGTTAAAATCAAGAAAAAAGATCAAGAAAAAAAAATTCAAGAAAAAAGATTTCGATTTCCAAAAAGAGAAAAGAAGAGAAGGAATTCATTTCAATTGGGTGCCACCGAAGACTATTCTGTTTGGAGTTGATCTATAGAGATTTTTTTGAAGAAAAAGGAGAAAAAAAAAAAAACCCAAGGAAATCTAAAACCATAAGAATTGAAGGACTTCACTTTCAGGATTTATTAGAAATGAGATTTTACAAAGCGGGGGACTGTTGTGCAGTACAGTGCAGGCACCATCCGATCTGAGCCGTCTATCTATGTTTTGGATGGTCCGAACCATGAAATATCCAAAACACAGATGAACGGCTGAGATGATGTACGACAGGGATGCTGGAAGTGCACAGCAAGAAGAATTTTAATAAATTGCATTTCGCCCAATCTTTTTGCTTTCCCCTTCACAAATTTCCTCTATTAAATCCAAAACCAGAGAAATTTATCCTCTATGATGCTACAGACAATGAGACAACTCATAACCCACACGCCACCAGGGCCACCACAAATAATGGACATGAGAAAGGTAGAAAATTATTGCATGATAGCATCTCCATTCCATCCCTCACCCACTACTGTTTCAGAGTCAAATTTTATCCAATTGCGTCAGTTCCTCAAAACGAAACCCGGCATCAAACATGTTAGTGTCTTTGGTATGCAAATTTTTTTTAGAAGCATCTGTATCTCTAACGGAGGATAGACAAGAGGAGAAAATTCTATGTACACACGTAAATACACGCTTACAACAACATTGTGAGTGTGCGTGTATTTACATGTGGAAGTTGGTGTTGTAGTAGACCCATTGTTGAGAGGAGTCGATTTCAAAATGCGCTTCAATGTACTTTTAACATATCTAATCTAAATAGAGCACTCAACCACTCTCCAAGCAGCCAAAAACTATCGCTCCCCGTTCACCGTGGATAGCGATAGTTTTTGGCCGAACTTTTGAAATACCAGAACTTAGCCGTTGAAGTGGATGCATTTAAAATTGCTAGGAGAATCTGTGAGATGAGGAAATACTCCAATCCAAAATGAACGGTCAGATTATCGAGCGACACCAATTCCAAAGGACACAAGTGGAGACTTATTTTTATTCAAAATGCACAAGAAACCACCAGTACGAATCTGGATTGTTGGTTCACTTTCTTTTCAAACAAACTTTAAGCCCAGAATCATGGAACAGAGGGAATAGGAGTCACCCTGAATATCCCAACCAAACAAAATTGAGCCACCCATGAATAATCCTTCACCAAGAAATCCCAACACGTGAATTGGAAGAATCAGCGGAAAGGATCTCATAGCGTACGTACGTGCCCAATTTTGCCTCGGAACACTGGTGTTCCAGTGCATTTCTGGCTGTTGGATCCAACGGCCAAATAAAGTGTTCCAGTATCCAACGGCCAAATAAATATACACCGGAATACCTCTACTGGCAAAACTGGGTCAGAAAAAGGCAAGAACTAGGGGTACGCTACCATTTTTCCTTATAAATACCCGATCCAGAATATCAGCTATATCCCGCAAGTAAAAGGAAAGTAGCACAAAGCTTGCAGTTGAAATCAATTTTATAAAATATATCCAATGTCACAGTAAAGGTCCACTGTGTGTCGATAATTGACCAATATATTAGGCAAATTTTTCAATGCCGCAAAAGCTTCAAAAAGGTCTTCATGAATATAGCAAAAATGTACAAGGATGAAGGATACAAAAAAGAAGTTAATCAATTAACAAACAAAAAGAAACAATAAATAGAATATAAATGTTAAACATAAAAAGTCAAGGGAAAATATATTGACACAAAAGGAAGCGCCATCCAATTCATATCAGCAGAGCGCTTGTGCCCTATACCTCAAGCTCATTCGACGATAACCCAATCTTCTATAAACTAACAATCGTAGACTACATATAGTGACCAGAAATCACCTCAAAATTTGTCCTACTAATAGAAAATCAAGAACCTCCTACCACCACTCCAAAATAGGGAAAATCGCCCAGCCACACAGCTGAACTATGCAATGCAATAACCGAATGCTTATCCAGGACAATATTCTACTCTTTATTTTCTTTTGCTTTTTCTTTTTCTACCTTACAAAGTTGCAGAAGTTGCATATACTCACGTTAATTTCCTCCAAACTGCAAAATATTGACTCATCAGGGAGAAACCCAATAATTATCATTCCAAAGCTTTTTCATAACGGTCCCCCTCCCTCCTTCGAATCCAATAATCACCTAAGAAAATGGTGCACAAGCCTTGGACACAATGATATTTCATATATGGCTTGAACATGATGCTTCAATCATAGTCTCTCCATTGGCCAAGTTTGAGTGGCCGGTAAACTCCTCAGATTTACTCGTACGGGGAACTACCTTTGTGGAAGAATCTGCCTCACTCATAATACTGCTTTCGTTAGCAGCTGCTTCATCCAATGTGACCTTAAGCAAAGAAGATGTAATTGTTTTCTCAGTTGATCCCATAGTGGACTGAAAGCCTGAGCCAGCGGCAAACCGGCTAGGTGTGCATACCCATTTCTTCCACTCGTCACGCCTCCTTACCTTGTACGGCTGCAATACATGGAGTAGAATAAGGCCACATGAGCAGAAATAGCTTAAAAATTGATACCTTTGAGCCATTATCTCAAACAGAGGCAGCAGTGCCTCATAACACGTCACTTCTTGTAAGTTGCAGAGACACATAACTAAATCTATCTATCTAGCTATAGATCTATCTATCTATGTGTGTGTGTACATATATATTTACCTTTTTTCTACCTACACATTCCTTGCAATGCTTATTCGAGTCCATTACATCATTCCAACAAAAAAATGCAGAATATCATAACCCATTTATAGAATAATGTAGGAGCATATTCATCATGCCATTCATTGAAACTTACCTGTACTTCCACAACTGATGAAGCTTTCAAGGAATCGAATATCAATTCGATGTCTTTTGTCCATTGCTGAACCTGCAATGACATAGCCATCGAGCAAACTTGATCTATGTATGGACATCACCAGTACTAAAATGAAAAAAATGAGTAGATCTAGTTGTGATATGACAAGGTTATGCTAAAAAACAATCATTATCATATCAATATCTAAAGAGAGTGTAACCCTGACAAATAAGCAAGATGATTATTCTCTCTTCTCCCCACCCAAGTAATTCATCGTGGCGATGAAGTAAATAATGGAACTTCTACATGAAGCATGTATATAAAAAGCATAGTTGCACAATGTGAGAGCGAAGGCCATTTCGAAGCCCGACAACTATATTCAAAGCTCAAATCACTGAACCAAACAAAGACAAAAGATGACGGTAAAACGGCAAAGGCTTTCTATACATGCAGTGTGAATTTATTTATAAAAAGGAAATGAAGGTGCCACTGAGTCAGAAGTTAGAGAGCCTTCAAGAACAACAATCAATCTGATGCACTTCCACTTGCCCTTACAACCTGAAACCATAGTACAACACACTGGCAAATGCATCAAGACTGTAATATGGTTATACTGACAACAAACTTAACTTAGAATTTTAACTACATTGAAACACTACTCCCTCCATCCCATTTGATTCCAACTTTCTGAGGGAACATAATGAATACAGTATTTAACTTTCCAATTATGCCCTATCAAAAAGTGATTTGATTGATGTAGGTAGTAGTTACTAGTACTTCAATTTAATCATAAGGGCAGTAATGGAATTTTACCAAGTTTCTACAGTTGATTTTGGAAAGTGGACATTATTTTGGGACGTCCCAGAATGGAATATGAGAGTATCAAAATGGGAAGGAGGGAGTGTTAAATTCCAAGCACAAAAACATAGAAAGAATAAATACAGGAGTGTCATCGTCACGTGTCATAAAAAGTCCTGATGGTACCACTAATCACGAGCGCCTTCAACATTCTATAGTTAATTTACAAATATGCAAGTACACAAACACACAAGTTCTTGTAAACATTGCCAAAACCTTTAACACTTTCTCCTCAGACCCCACAAAACACGACACGAACCAAGACTGGAATGTTCCTCTGGCAAGACTCCACTATCTTACTCTCCATTCTCCATCCATGTCTAGGAGTAAAGGGCACATGGAGAAACGATAACCAAATAACATATTCTTTGGTTGTGAAGGGCAAAATAGAGAAGTTCTTCAAGAATTCTGACTTCGAGAGCAAACAAGCTAAAGAACTGAGGAGAAAAGGAGATTTTCCTACACAAGGGTGCCTAAACAAACTTCATCCCATAATTCCCTAGCTTGAGGCTTTAACAGCCTTTGGAGAATAGCAAATTGACATGAAACAGGGGAGTAACTTAAAAAAGAAAATTCTTGTTAACCAGTTAATACACCATACAAACAGAGAATTGTCCATCGATGAATGAGTCAATGACATACTTGCTTCTATCTAAATAACAGTGGAGGCAATTCTTGATACTTGCCTAATTGGTTGCAATTGAAGAAGGGTAAATATGCTACCTAAGGAGGAAAATGTGATAGGGTACACCAAAATAAGACACAGGATTTGAACACTCCGATTTCGTAGAAATAGTTATATAGGTAAAGTTTATTACACAACTGCAACCCATGCAGAAAATTGAAACCTTTGAGGATGGCCTAGGAAAACATTGTAACGTTGTCCCCCGGCAAACTCGTGTGAAGAAAAATAATTGGAACTCTTTGCCTTAGCACCCTTCGGAACACTGATCTCGAGATTCTCGTTGCAACATAGTATTCCAGCAAATTAAAACTCACAGGTTAGTTATTAATCGATAAGTTCTCTGTCACAATGTCTGGCTAAAGAAGAAAGTAGATAAGTCTAAAATTATGTAGGATATGAAATCACTTCAAAACAGCAGGTTGCTTGTCTGATAGAGTTGGTTGATAAAGTTAAAGACTAATTCGTGGACTTGAAACTAAAGTTCACGACGAATTTACAGGCACCCGTGCTTCCAACTGCAGACAAAGTTGTGACTAGTGAACACATGAGTCGCTTACTCTAACAAGCTGAGTTTCCTTCAATTTGGGAATTATAACAAGTCCAAGTCACCGCTTTTAACAGTTGTTCATGTGAACCAAAAATACATCAGCCAAAACCGACCGGTTGAAGTGTATAAACCAACAAACATTAAACCCAAAGTGGCCCAGTTGGTTGTAAAATCACCATAAAATGACATAACCTTGAAATGCAGAACCAGCACAATATCCTTTGTCGTGAGACGCACACTTGAGGGCAAAGCCCTCCCAGAGCCTAGGTCCAAAGCACAAGTGCGGGGGTCTACTTGAAGTAAAATGCATTTTCCAAAGATAAGTATAATGACAAATGTTCCATAAACCAATCTACAGAAATCATATAGAAAAATAATTAAGCTTTTTAATTAAAATGGTTAAGAGTCGGTGAAGTTGTACAAAGGTTGTAGGTCCAAAATTCAAATAGGTATGCTCAAGCTTTTCAAATTCATTTCACAGTTAATTCAAAACATTTGCCAATTGCCATAAGTAATATGACAATCAAGTGACCAACAAATCACAAAACGTTAAATATTCCTTTTCTTACATAATAATTCTCATGCTTTACAAAATATAAAAAAACATCAACAGCCATGTCAGATGATGAAGAAAATGGCTGAATCAAAATGTATCCAAAAGGCAAAGACCAGACAATGAAGCCTAGCACTATTGCAAGGACTTTCTGTCTTCGCTTGAACTAGGAATTTATTCAGTAACAAATCCATTCGTTTGCATGCTCAAGCTTGCATGTCAAACACTAGTTTGTTAAAAATTGCCATATTTAGAACCATCTTTGTCTAAACCTGCACATGATGAATTGCAATGCTGAAAAACTAAAACGGAGTCAACGTTTCAAGAGAGGAAGGGATTTTCTAAAGGTTTCACAGGCAAACTGGCAAACAACTTCTTTAACGTTGGCAGAGGAAAAGGGTTGTGCTACTTAAACAACCATCGCACAACATCTTTTTCCTTTCCTTTTGGCTTGCAAGTACACAAGGTTATGAGAAAAACACAAAACTAAAACATCATCTTATTCCTGCCGAATTTTGAATATAATATTACTTATCCTTATTCTTTCCCAGCTCAATAAATTTAACATGCTCAGTCAAAAATGAATGCACTTGATATATTATTCAACATTTAGGAGGATCAACATCTTTTCCTATAAGGTAAACTCAACCAAAATGTTCAAATGCAAAGTAGATTAATTGTAAATAGAAAAGGAATCCCAATGAATTTCAGTCAAATAATGGTTCATTAATACCAGAAAGATGTATAACTAGTCAACTAACAATCAATGCATGTAGGCAGCTAATAAAGTCCAAACATTCAACTAAGACCTCAAAAAACATTCACATAGATTAGTATAGCAAATTGAGGTTTCACGAAAGAAAACATGAGAATTCGATAATTAGAAACTTACTTTAGGAAAGCCAGCAATTAAGCTAATGGGAACCCAACCCTCTTCATCCATCTTAGACCTTAAGAAGTCGTCTCTAGACAAATTATCATCGCTGCAATAAGCAGTAAGAGAAGACGACTCAATGTAAGAGAACAACGAAAAGAAATAGACAAGGCAGACCGAACACAAAACAAAAGTTTAAATACCAGAAGTAATAGTCAATCTGATTGACTAATGAAGCACGCATAGTATCATCTAGAACAGTGGAAGGCAAAGGTGGCATTGGAGGTGCTTGAGCAGTAAATGGCACTTCATTGAAGGACTCCAGAGGCGGTGTCGGAACATACACAAATGGGAATGGCATATCTGAAGCATGTTGAGACATTAGTTTCAAGCCCACATCATAAAGACACATGCGTACATAGAAAAAAAACTTACCGAAACCCATGGGGAATCCAAAAGGTCCGACAGAATGGGGCCTAAGGAAGGGGATGGAACCGGGAGGGGGTGGTGGTGGTGGTGCCGGTCTTAGGAAACCCCTGGGGGCAGCTATCTGCTGTGGTACACGTACGTCTCTCACATTGGAACTTCTGGATGCATTCCTACCATTATGATGACCTCCAAAGTTTCCCCTCCGAGATGAATTCCGCGGTGAGGACTGATAACTCACTGAATTCGATGGAGGCACGAAACCTCCCATTGGCATACCTTCCCAGTTACTCCCATTGTAGGGGAAATAATCAGGTACTGGGGGTAGTGCACCGTAAGGTATTTCAAATAAAGGGAACATCGGTGGTGGCGGCGGCGGCAATGGCATTGGTGGTGGCGGTGGCAGTGGGGCGCGAATAAAGCCATTCTGCACCGGTCCAGGCCTAGTTCCCCCGCCACGCTTTGACGACCTTTGTCGGGGCGATTTAGGATTAGTAGTCGAATTAGGGTTTGAGTTAGTATTAGAATGTTTCTTCTGATTGTGAATTGAATTCGAGGAATCAGTCTTCGCCTACAAAACAATGAGCACTCATTAAAATCAACACATCCGTCCATTCACATATCACCCATTTAGCCTAAATTAATTCGTCTTAAATTAATTGATTTTTTTGGGACGGATCATTCGGCTTAACGAGAGTAATCACAAAAGTATTAAAAAACGAATCGGAGTTGAAAGAAAGGTTGAGATACTAAAGGAAAAAAAAAGACAGTTGTTTCGAACTCTTATATCGTAATAATATGCACACATTATAATTATAATCCACAGGCATACAGAAATTGCAAAGCTGACCTGAGAGGCGGGGACCGATTCGCTAGGGTTTGAAAAATCAGGCGTCGATTTAGAGGGAGCCTTGGTGGCCTCAGAGAGAGCGGGCCACGAAACGGCGTCGCCCATCACGGGACCACCGACCGAGACGACGCCGTTCAAGGGCTTGCTCCAAGCTGGCTTCTTGGGGTGACCGACATTGCTGTGATTTCCGTCGGAGTCCTCGTGATAGGTCTCCTTCGAGGCGGAGGAGGAACCGGGCGAAGTAGCTTCCTCCGGCTGCGGCGATACCGGCTCCTGTTCGCCTCGCACGAGCTGAGCCATGCAATTCGGTTTGCGGCGGATTGCGGTGGCCGGAGATTATTAGTTAATGAGTGAATGGAGGGTTTTGATGGTGGCAGATAGTAATTAGGGTTTCCTTTGGGAGAGAGTGCTGGTAATCTGGAGTTTTATTCTCTCTCCTCTCCTCTGTTATTCCAAGTTGCTTTTGGGAGTATAGGGTAATTAGTAATTTCACCGGTTTTTACTAGGAGCTTTCCAAAGGCAGACCAATTTGGAGTAATTAATACACCAATTTGGAACAACTTTAATTTGCGATTTTTACCTTTAAGTAAATGGCAATTAAGGACATTTGTTGTGAAATTTGAACTTATTCGTACGTCACGACAGCTGTGGAAGAAACGCTATACTTGTTGACCATCGTTGTTTTGCCACGAGAAACGATCACAGTCACCATTATTCTGCCGCCTTTTAACCATCCTACTAGTCTGTTGCCCGATCATACCACATCTAACTACTATTCTATTGTAATATGTTATGCAGTTATTATTAGTTCACGTTGGCTGGTATCATCACCTAAGTAGTCCACACTCGATTTTTTTGGCTGTGGACTTTCCAAAGATTTGGTAGATGTGAATCAATTAGAAGATGGTGATGACCACAGAAAAGGATTATGGTAACAAATTCGTGATTTTATAGTTTTGTTGTGACAATTTGTTGTGATTATCAGCATTGTGGGTCAGAGAGAGAGAGAGAGAGGGAGGTGATTTCTATAATTGGTTCTAATTTTAGTAATGTTATTTGGTTATTTTCACGGTAATGAATGAAGAGTACAATGGTGGTGGTGGTGGTAATGCTATCAGTGGGAAGAGTGAAGTAGATAAAAGTTGGTCCAAGGACAAAGTTAACATTCTAAAGGTACTAATTTTGTTTGCTAATGTCATCTATACATGTTAAGTTCAATGCACGACTGACTCACAGAAGCATCATAGCATAGGTTATCAGAATTTCAAAGTAGAAGAGTGCAGTGGTTATTTCAGAGAATAGAAGGAATAAAATTATGATGTCAATAGAATTAAGGGGGTATAGTGCAAATTACCGTACAAATTAGTGCTGGTAGTGGTAGCCTGGGCCCTGGGGTCGTCTTAAGTCATTCAGCCCACTCCGCTGGAAGCCTCCAGAGCCCAATAGGGCCTTGGAAGCCCAAGTTTGGTTGTTTCTTTATTCATATAATATAATCCACACAGAGGAAGGCCTATATACCCAGTTATGAAAAACAGTACTAATAAAAAGGAATAAAAACCATATCACAAGAATACCGAACTAGCTTACGTGCATCTCAATTAATTTTTTTTTCAGTTTTGATAAAAACAGTCCACGCACGGGAATAGGGAATTTCACAAGAATACTGGAGTAGTAGTTTTTCAAAAGAGTGGTTAGATAATGGATTTTGGGGATGAATCGATCATGAAAGAATTAAAGGGAAATTAAATTGAGATAATCAATTTATTTCGTTTCAGCACTTCCCCCTTTCATAGCTCCATGGAAATTTCCACGAATATATTATCCAAAATTTAGTCCATATTTGGAGGGGAGAAATTCTATTTTGATGTTTCTGTGGAGTCGGTCCATAAAATTAAAGTAACAATGTTAAAGTAATTGGGTTGGAATGTTTACCCTAGGGAAAATGGCAGCCAATGACGTGTTTTGATAATTAATACCCGCTAAAGACACGCTGAAAACATTTGTTAATACTGAAATGTCTTTGACAGGTATTAATTATCAAAACACGTCATGGGCCGTCATTTTCCCATTCTTGTATCAGTCAGTACAATGATTTTTTTTTTTTTTTGACGGCAAACTTATACCTACCTCAACTAATCTCCTCTTCAATCTGGTAAAAAACAGACCAAACCATCCACGACAGGGTAAAGAAATTCACAATAATTTATTTTCTTACAGTCTGACCCCACCTTAATTAACTGTGAGTGGCCAACCCGACGTAACCCTTGTGCAATTGTGCTTCATACACTACAATGATGAAATCAGGAAATGTAAAACCTTATCAAATTTGGAGTGCTGGAGGTCCAAACTCAACCAAAATTGTCGGGACCTGACACCACTAGCCCAGTATGGCAGTATGCACACCCCCGGCCTCCACCCCCACCCCCACCCCCCCCCGGATGGCTGAAGGATCAAAATGACATACGTAAGTAGTATTGAGGACCCCCCCCCCCCCCACGTAAGTAGTACCCCCCCCCCCCCGGATGGCTGAAGGATCAAAATGACATACGTAAGTAGTATTGAGGACCCCCCCCCCCCACGTAAGTAGTACCCCCCCCCCCCCCCCCCCCCCCCCCGGATGGCTGAAGGATCAAAATGACATACGTAAGTAGTATTGAGGACCCCCCACCCACGTAAGTAGTATTGAGGAGTCGGCCGCTTTTCGGCACGAGTGCAATTTTGTCATTATCTTTAAAAGAGAGGGAATATTATTCTTTTTTAATTAGTTGAAATAGTATAAATTTCGCCTCTGTAATACACTTTTTGATAAGTATGACATCATTTTGTGATGGGACCCATATATTTTATGGTAGGATCCACAACATTTTAACCAATAGAAAAGAAAATAATGTTCACCCTATTAAGTGGAGGGTGAACAAAACTAAACTCTTTCGGCACTCTCTGTTTAGGGACTACACCATGGAAAAAATTTAACATGTGAGATCCACCTGGAAAAAAAAAAAAAAAACAGGCCCTATATATTATGTGAGAGGAGAAAGTATATCTCGAAGTACTAAATGATTCCCCCTACACCGTACAGTGCTTTCAGGCACAAGCATGGCTCCTTTCGGAATGCTTAGCGGCGTCAGGTGATCTGGATTTGTGGCGGCTGCGATGGGCGGTGGTGAGGTGGAGGGTTTAGTGTAGATCTGATGTTTAGAGGCGGATGTAGAGTGTTTTTCTAACGCTTTTGGTTTTTTGCAGATTTTTTTTTTTTTTTTCAAAATCTGATAGGCAAAAAGGGCATTTTGTCGTGGTTGGTGGCGGCATGGAGGTGTGATCGTGTTGGGTATGCAACCCCAATGGTCTGCAATTTTTGATCGTTTTTTGTGTGCTATTTTCGGCCGGCGATCGTCTGAGGTGCAGCCCGGTCGAGGGTTGACTTCGCGGTGATGGCTCCCTTCGTTTGTTCTCGAGCGTGATTCCAGGGCTCGTGGGAGGTGTTGTTTGGACGGCAGATTTTGGCCCCTCTGCCCTATCTTTGTTTCCCATCTGTCTGTCGTAGGCCATTATATTACTGTAGTTGGTCTGTTGGGTTCCTTCCTACCGCCGGTCATTTGCGTCTGGGAGTCATCTACCGCGGGTCCCCTTTTGAGCCTGTTTGTTTTAGGCTTTATTGTATATCTCGTAACCGGGTGTGCTACATTGTAGTATTTTGGGAAAATGACGGCCCAGAATGTGTTTTGATAATTAATACGCGTCAAGGACATGCTAAGAACATTTAAGAATATTTGTTAACGCTGAAAATGTCCTTGGAGGGTATTAATTATCAAACACATCATTGGCCGTCATTTTCCCTATTATTTTTGGACTTCCATGCTAGACCTTAGGGGTTGGGCTTCGGCCTTATGTTGTATTGTCCAACTTTTTGTTGGATTTCCCTTTCCCCTCCCACCTTTTTTAATAAAACTTTTGCCAATCAAAAAAAACATACTCCTTCCATCCCCTTTTTAGAGTTCAGTATTCTATTTTTGGTTGTCCCTTAATAAGTGTCCATTTTGTAAAGTTAGTGGGTAAAAGTTAGTGTATTTTCTATTTTACCCCTAAAAGTATATTAAATTTTGAAAAATTAGTGAGTAAAAATGTAATGATGATGTTTCCATAGAGGGTAAGTAGGAAAAACAGAGATAAAATTTGATATGAAATGTGTAATGATGATGTCTCCTTAATAAGTTGGAGTTACGAAGTATGACACTTAAAAAGGGACGAAAGAAGTACAAAACAACAACTAGAATGGAGGTCATTTTCTCTCACTTGATATATACCACGTACCTAGAACTTATGGAGCAACTACTCTTTGAGACCATTAAAAGTGTTGGAAAGGACATATTTGCATCAATGACATAGTATGTGGTTTGGAGACCATTGGCTCCGCGTCAGAAAATATGTAAAGAAACTGTCGATCTTTTTGACTTCTCCTCACCTACTATCTCTACATTCACATTTATAGTTACGCCCATATTTCACATGTAATTTGGTCAAGTCTTTCCAGCACGAAATTAATTATAGCCAAGGCAGGCAGGTGGCATTCAAAGTGTTGGTTCAACTGAAAACGACGGAGTATTTTCCCGGAAACCATTCACCAGTTTCTTGACTTTTACTAGCTATAGCTTTTTGTAATCTTTCGTTTAGCTTTTGAAATTTCCCTCACCGATCCTTTTCGATTTACCGTGCTCATTATTTTTTATAGTACTAGCATAAAACATGTCACCGAAATATTTTTCATTTAATTGGAACCCGCTAACCCCTCCTAGTCGTGAAATTATTCAATTCAATTGTTCCGTATTACTCCACAACCACACATTCTTATAGGATTTACGACTAAGTATATATAAACCTCATATGAATCTCGATTTCTGAAGCAGTCCGGAGCACCAAATGGCGGTTCTTGTGGACTATACTATTGAATAACTACGTACTCCTCCGTGTCTCCAACTACCAACCGCTTGCTTGTCCTCATCGGTCCTCAAACCACTGGAGCATATTCATTCATTTCGGAAACCCCCAACCGGCTTCACCCACTGTATATATATATTACCACCCACAATGAATTCAGTACCCATCATCTCCATCCCAGCTTCCAATTAAAGCCACTCAACCAATCTCTCTCTCTCTCTCTCTCTCTCTCTCTCTCTCTCATGGCCCAGACAACTCCGAACCACACACAAACAGTGTCCGGCTGGGCAGCCCATGATTCCTCCGGCAAGATTACCCCTTACACCTTCAAACGAAGGTAAACTCGAATTTATCTTCTTTGTTTTGTGATGCCAGAAGAGGAACAGAACCTCGTTTTGGTAGATGTATTCTACTCCTACTTGATAATGTTTTTCATCTTTTATGATGATGATCAGAGAAAATGGGATGAACGATGTGACGATCAAGGTCCTCTACTGCGGAATATGCCATACGGATCTTCACCATGTTAGGAACGACTGGGGTATCACTATGTACCCCGTTGTCCCCGGGTATGTAAAATCTCTTCCTCCTTTTTTTCAAGTTAATTTCTCCCGTAGCTTATTCTACGTGTGTCCGTGATCTTCTCTATCAAACAAATTTACCTATGAACATCAGGTGAAAATGTTGAGATCAGTGGCAGAGTCAGAAAATGAAATCGGAGGGGGCTGAACTATGAAAGAAATTTTTGTTTGGTGATTTTTCAAGACTAAATCCAGTCTTTCAAAGTTTTTATTGAATGGTTTTGATAAATTTTTTATTTTGTCAAGACGATAACAGATGATATTCTAAATCTCAAGCCAAATATATCAAGAGGAATCTTAATCTCTAGATAAGGGATCAAGAAGCCAAACCGAAGGAGATTCGGTCCAAAGACTACAATCCAACCCACCTATACCTTTACTTGCCAAAGTATGTGCAACCGAATTAGAAGATCGGCGAGCAAACAAAAACATACAACTTTGAAAATCATTGCTCAAAACCTTAACATCATGGATGATAGAATTCACGCTTTGATTGACCACGTTATTCCCATTTATCATTTTAATGACTGACTGGGAATCACTTTCCACCATCATTGCATTTAGTCCTAATTGGAGCCCCATTTGTACGCTACGACGAACTGCCATGGGCTCTGGAATTTCTAAGCGTCCACACCAAGACAAACATCCAGCTGCAATAGCAATGAACATTCCATTTGCATCTCTGATCACAACACCATACGCACCTTTCCCAAAAGACTTTACCCATCCTCCATCCACATTAATTTTAACAAAACCAGTACTCGGACGTTGCCAAGCAACGCTAGAAACCTCCTCTCTAGCTCCCAAAGCCTCTCCCACTACTCGGTTGCTGCTAAGTATTCATCCAAACAACCTGCTGCCCTAGAACTAACAACCCGAGGCAACAAAATTTTATGTTCCAACACAGCACCGTTCCGATTTTTCCACATATACCACATCCCAACTGCTATAAGAGAAAACGTTAATAATATACGTACCGACCATTTGTAGGGAAACCGTACCGACCGGCTGCGCCGGGCCTTCTCCAGCCACCGGCTGCCCTAGAACTAACAACCTGAGGCAACAAAATTTTATGTTCAAACACAGCACCGTTCCGGTTTTTCCACATATACCACATCCCAACTGCTATAAGAGAAAATGTTAATAATATACGTACCGACCATTTGTAGGGAAACCGTACCGACCGGCCGCGCCGGGCCTTCTCCAGCCACCGGACAGCCGATCCGAGCCGTCCAAAATTTTTTTTAAAAAAAACCGAGGGGCGTTCGCGGGAATCAACGGCATCCAATGTGTGCATGGTGCTTAATCTAAACACCCTTTTTTCATGTATATGTATACACATATACATATGCTTACACATATACATATGCATAAAAAAAGGGTGTTTAGATCAAATACCATACACACATCGGATGCCATTAATTCCCGCAAGGGCCCCTCGGTTTTATTTTTTAAAATTTTTGGACGGCTCGGATCGGCCTTCCGGTGGCCGGAGAAGGCCCGGCGCTGCTGGTCGGTACGGTTTCCCTACAAATGTGTCGGTGCACATAGCATGACTCAAGAGAAAAATGCCCGTCCTTATTCGATACATTTTGCCAATGAGCCTCAAAAGCATCCCACAAATCAACAAATGAATTGTAATTAGCACCAACCAAGCCTGTGTTAAAAGGGAATAAAGACTAGACTAGTTGCACTAAAGAGCATGTGCAGAACAGATGCAGAACTGTTTCCGCTTCCATTCCACAAATTGGGCAGCTCGACTCCTCAACAACCTTTTTCTGAAAAAGTTTTGATTTAGTTGGCAAAATCTCATGAAGACTCTTCCAAACAAAATGCAAGATCTTCTTTAGAATTTTGAGTTTCCACAGATGTCGCCGTCGATTCTTTGAAAGGACTCTAGATGTAGAATTACCCTCGTCTCCACTTGTCGTCGAATCTTGATTGCTAAGCTCCATTGCCGTCATGTAACCCGATTTGACATTATATGTTCCCGAAGAGGAGAAGTGCCATACAAAAGAGTCAGGAGCATTTGTGCACGGTTTTGATAAATTAAAGAGTTAATTTCGAGTATTGTTGATATCAGATCTTCTCGGCTCTCATATGTCCTATATTTGAGAGCAACTTATTCACAACAGAGCCGTGAAACTTATCCGCACAATCTCAGTTGTCCGTTTCGGCAATCAATGATCCAGATTTTAAAAAAACTATTAGCGAGAATAGTTACTACTATTATTTAGGCATTCTTTTTCTGATCTGTCTTTTGTGCTTGTTTTTCTGGGTTTAGAAGATCCTTTCACTGACGTATTATTTCCATTACATTTTTGAAAAGAGAAAATATATCACATAGTAAATAAAATGTAGGACTAAACTTGTGAAAAAAAAGTGGTTCTAATCTATAGAATATGTCTTCCATTTCAAACTTATCGCAGTACAATACCAAATTTATAGATATAACAAAAGTTGTTCTAATTAGTGCGCGACTCCAACCAGCTATATCCCAAAGGAATTCCAATATTTTCTTTTGGTTCATTTTTATCCAGCTGGCTATCGCCCGCAGTATTTTGCCAATTTTTGGCATTTTTTGTTACCTCCACCGGTTTTTGGGATAAAATTTTTTAGTTCTCACCCCATGGAACTAAAAAAATAGATTATTATTATTATATATATAATTCAAAAGATTACTATTCTCGCGAATAATTTTTTTAAAATCCGGATCGTTCAAAACACTTTTGGATGCGCGTGATCGAGAAGTTTCCTCCCTAAATTTATTGTAAAACTTGAAATTTAGTACAAATAGTATGCTACAACCCTGCACAATTCTTATTGCATTCCAACATTTACATCCAAATCCAAATATATGTAACAACTTTACAATTGTATGGGCAATTCCAAAAACTGTGATGAATCCCACATTAGATGTCCAAAAAAAAAAACAACTTTACAATTGTATGGGCAAATCCAAAAACTGTGATGAATCCCACATTAGACTGATACCTAATATATCGTAGATTTTATAACGGTTCTCGACTCAAAATTTAAATTGAAGATCCGTCCCTGTAAAATATCACTGTTTGTCAGTTTAAATGACAGAGAGTGTTTGAACAAATGTTTGTGTGTGCATTGTTTTTTGTTAGGCATGAAATAACTGGATTGATCACCAAGGTAGGAAGCAATGTGACCGAGTTCAAGGTAGGGGACAGGGTTGGAGTTGGATGTTTGGCAGCGTCGTGTTTGGAGTGCGAATTCTGCAAGGATTCGCAGGAGAATTATTGCGACCAGATCCAGTTTACTTACAATGGCATTTTCTGGGATGGTAGCATCACCTATGGGGGATACTCAAAGATGCTGGTTGCAGATCAGAGGTAACGGTCAACAACTGAATGATGATGCTATCGATCCTTCAAATTAATCGGTTATTAATCGCTCAGAACTCGAATGTCGGATGACTAAATTAGCTTCCTTTATTTCTTTATGCAGTCCTACTTTAGGAAAAATGGTTGAGGACCAAGATATCCAGACACAGATGTGTTCGTAGTCGTTAACGTATGGGTCTCACATGCCTCTTGCGAGACCATGTGCATCAGACGATTTCTTATACATCTGATCAAGATATCCAGACACAAATGTGTTAGTAGTCGTCTGACATATGGGTCTCCCATGCATCTTGCGAGACTATGTGCATCAGACGGCTCCGTATACATTTGTATCCGATATATGTCCGGATATGCAACTTAATTTATAGATCCAAAAAGATTTGACAAAAGATGGGTAGATTGCTTTGTGTCCAAATTGTGTTAACTAATCTTGATGGCTCTGAAGTGCATGTACTACAGATTCACTGTTCATTAGCACTACAATCTGGGAAAAAAAATTCTAAACTTTTTTTTTGGTCGTAATTAGTTGTTTCTGAGTTTTTCATGGAGATCCTAATTAGCAAAACAATACACTCTTAGTGGAGTAATACTAAACCAAGTGTTTTTATCTTGTATTTGGAATTTTGGAACAGATACGTTGTGCACGTACCAGAAAACCTACCAATGGATGCAGCCGCGCCCCTGTTATGTGCCGGAGTAACGGTGTACTGCCCATTGAAGGATAATAACATGCTTGAGGCACCAGGGAAAAAAATCGGAGTGATTGGCCTTGGAGGCCTGGGACATGTCGCTATCAAATTTGGCAAGGCGTTTGGGCACCACGTGACTGTGATCAGCACCTCTCCTTCCAAAGAAGAAGAGGCTAAGGACCGCTTGGGCGCTGACGATTTTATCGTTAGCACCGACCCTGCGCGGATGAAGGTCTGTTATTTGTTAACCTTTTACTCTTATCTCCTATGTATCTTATTGTACAGAAATCAAAACTACCAGGAAAAGAAAGGGAAAAAATAAGACTTAAATACCATACAAAAGGAGTAAGTTTTGATTGTCTAGATTTGGTGGTGGACAGGCAGGGAAGAGGTCTCTGGACTTTATTTTGGACACCGTATCCGCTTACCACTCACTTGGACCTTACTTAGAACTGCTCAAAGTCAATGGCACACTGGTGATTGTGGGTGCACCAGACAAGCCCATGGACCTGCCTTCATTCCCTTTGATATTTGGTAAAACTCTAATATTCTCCTTATTTTAGTGTCTAGAGTTTGTCGCGATTAGATACTGAGACTGTCTTTTTGAAAATTGTGCAGGAAAGCGACTAGTGAAGGGTAGCATGACGGGGAGCATGAAGGAGACGCAAGAGATGATGGACGTGTGCGGGAAATACAACATTACGTGCGATATCGAGACGATCCCGCCTGAGAAAATTAACGAAGCCCTTGATCGGCTCTCAAAGAACGATGTCAAGTACCGTTTCGTGATTGACATTGATGCCCAGAAGCCAGCAAGTCTTTAGAACCTTTGTCAAGGTTTCCACTATCAGCTCAAGTGAAGCTGCCAGCTCAAGCACAGAAGGCTCAGCTCAAGCTCAAGCCTCCACGTCAGCTAGTTCAAGTGTGTAGTTGGTTGGTTAGTTTTGATTTAGTTTTCAGTTAATTAGTGGATTGAGATTAGTTAAAGTGTAATCTTGGTTGGTTCAGTAATCAACCGATATATAAGGCTTTGAGGCCCTTCTTTGAAAAAGGGACTTTTCCTCTTTCTCCTCTTTCATGTTTTCTCTCTCTCTCTCTAGTTCTTGAACATTGCTTTACCAGTTAAGTACAGAATTTCGAATTTCTTCAACCTTATTGGAGGTGGAAAAGAGTTGGCCAGGCTTAAAAGCTTATCGTTGGAAGCGTTTTGTTCTCAGAATTTTGGTGTTAAGTCTTGTTTGATTCAATCGTGCGTACTGCGTAGCACAATCAATTGATCCTAGCTAATGGTTCCCTATGTCCTCCAAGAACCAAAAAAAAACTAATGGCTCCCTATCAGGCTATCAGTTAATGTCCATTTGAGAATTACAGTGCGTTTTTAGTTGAAATTCAGCTTCGTATTTTAGAATCTTTGCACCTATTGAGATATTGGTTAGCAGCGGTGGGTGCCATCAACTCACCAAGGGTGTGTCCGTAGCTTTGCTAATGCTCCCTCCCTCACATTTTGTTTGTCCATCACTAGAGAACTATCTTTGGCTTTGGAATTCCATTTTTCGATGAGAGGGAGGCTTGTAAGAGATTCTGATTTGGGAACACGTGATTACCCTAGTTGGAGGATCGTGCCACTAAGGCTCAAGTACGTGAAGCATTTTCTGGGTTCAGATCCCGTCCAGTATGTTACCCTCCAGTCCCGTCCAGTTCGGCCTTTTGTGGGCCCTTTCCGGGCCCACAATAATGATCAAAACCGTTCACATTTTAGAGCTCATCGAGACCAACGACCATACCAAAAATCACGTTGATCAAATACCGTTTGGTATCATTTCAAAATGCATTAATGTTGTCTAAAAAAAAGGTGAGAAACACAGGATTACAACCCTTTGACAATTTTTTTCGAAAATTAACACATTTTGAAATGATACCAAACGGTATTAGATCAACGTGATTTTTGATATGGTCGTTGGTCTCAACGAGCTCTAAAATGTGAACGGTTCCGGGACTGGATGGTAACCCCATACTGGACAGGATCTGACTCCACATTTTCTAGGGGCTTTTCACAACCCATTGAGCTGCCAAACCGAATTAACGATGAGTTAGAAACAAAGAGAATATCTGGTAACAGCAAAAGACTTGTTGCTAAACGGTATGATTCATGTTCTCCCGAAAAGAAGAAGAGGGGGCTTCTCAATTCTCTCTCCAAACCATGATTAGGAACAAGTTTGAACGTACGGCTTGCTTTTTCTATGCAGGGAAGGAGAGCGTGACCGGTTAGCATGGAATCAGATACGTTACTTGAAATTTATTTCATTGAGTTTGAGTATCCTCTTCGAGTGTTAGGGATCGAGAACATCGTGATAGTGAGGGATGAAGGAGTTGAAGATGCGAAGGCTTTGCTAGAAGCCTACGAGAAGCTGAAAAATGGCTTTTTAAGGGTGCATCTGAGTGATTTTACCTCGAATATCTCAAATATAGTGCAAGGTTGTTCTTAGTTTAGGCATCAATATTATGAACTTCAAACTGGACCTTTTTTCTTCTTCTTGTGGTAATGCAGGGAGCTAGTGCACCATGGATAAATTAATAATGTATCAACTTGGACGTTGAAGATGCTCCCAGCAGCAATTAATTGGAACAAATTCTGTACGACACGAGACACTATCACGTGAACTGTTGGCTTCCATTTACCAAGACAATCACCAACTCCTTGCTCGTGATCTTACCGGTGCATCTTCATTTCAACCATGTTTTTTAAATTATCGCTCGTAATGGATCACCAACTCCTTGCTCGTACTCTTACCGGAGCATCTTCATTTCAACCATGTTTTTTAAATTATCGTCCGTAACGGATCAGTTTACAAGCACCTTGACTAATTTTTAGCCACTAGTGTTCTTTAGGAGGGAATCCAATTAAAATCGAAGCAGAACCCCTATGAATTAGCCATATATAAAATTTGATGACACTTGAAAGATTTTCTAAGCAGAGATCTTAAGATGAAACAAATTCATTAAATTTAAGAGTTGTGTGTCCTCGTTTAGGAACCCCAGCCAGCTTCACCGACTATTATAAATTACCGCAATAAACTTAGCTACCATCTGACCATCTCCATCCCCACTCTCTCTCTCTCCGTCTCTCATGGCCGAAACCACTCCGAACCACACACAAACAGTGTCCGGCTGGGCAGCCCATGATTCCTCCGGCAAGATTACCCCTTACACCTTCAAACGAAGGTACATATACGCATTATTAGCAACTTGCCTTGTTTATTTTGGGGTCTCAAAATTTCTTCGCACGGTCTTTAATAAAGTTTTTCTCCACTCGTTACTTTCAAAAATCTCTCCGAAAACACAAACCGAATAGTACATCTCTTTTAGTATTTATTTTTCGACAGATAAAATGCTGGTTTTTAAATTTTAATGTTCCATTCTTCTTTTATGACAAGCAGAGAAAATGGGATGAACGATGTGACAATCAAGATCCTGTACTGCGGCATTTGCCACACCGATATTCACCATGTTAGAAACGATTGGGGCATCACTATGTACCCCGTTGTCCCCGGGTATGTACTTAATTTCCTTCATTCTTGGTTCCGTTCACTTACATTATCGTCCATCGAAGAGAAGAGAAAATAATTAAGAGGGAAAGTTACCGATAAACACATAGTATACGCGTGTGTTTGGTCCAAATTATCTACGATGTAAAGAGTTATTAAATTCACCGAAAATGCTACAGACACAAACGATCGAAAGTGCACGGATTGGGATAAAGGCGCGTCTGTAATTGTCCGATACACTTGAGTCCAACATGGTAGATGTGAAGCCCATATACATCGGACAGTTCCGAACAAATCTTCGTCTGAATCTGTACAGTTTTGTCTGTATCCATAGCATTGCTCAAATAGTGAGTAGTGGATCCATTTCATTGACACGAATAATAGTGGGTGACTATATAATGTTATGAATCAATTCATAGTAAGAATATCGCATCTTTATCAAATCTGTTATAGTATTGTTTTTTTTTTTTTTAAACATGCTGTTATAGTACTGTTTATGTCATACACTTTGTGTAAGCATAGGGAAATCATTCTTTGCTCTTGAGCACCGGGACGTCGCGCTTCGGGCCTTCTCCAATACATATTTGTGTGGGCTCTACCATCAAGTGTTTGGCCCCTGTGCATGAGAAGGTCCCTGGATCATTGTCCAGAATAATAAGCACTCGTGAGCTTAGTCACATAATTTTTAAAATATCATGCGCTCCCACACTAAATTCTCGCATGCTCACGCATGAATTTAGTACTTTGAGATGAATTTACAGATGCTTCCACGCTCCTGCTTGCGCCCACGAATGCAAATTATGTGACTTAGCTCGTGATTATATATGTATACCACTAACGTTTGGTCCGGATAAAAAATTTAATCAAACACATAGGGCAAACAAACAAATCTTATAAACTAATCCCACGAGTGTCGGAGATTAAGATTTTGTTGTCGTTGCTCCAAACCCGAAGCACTATTGATTAGTCCCCACTCACAAACAAATTTATATTTAAGGACAAACTTGAAAACTTTAGTCCAAATTTCTATTATAACCCTGCACAATTCTTATTGGAGTCCGAATTTTACACCCAAATCCAAATATATGTGGAAACTCTATTAAGCTGATAATTCCCAGTCGAAAAACTAGTGATGAATCCAAGGATTGGGTGTATGACCACTTGATAATATTAGGATAATTCCCAGAATCCCAATCCTTGAAAAAAGCCTCCATATAAATTACTGAGAACTCCAAGAATCAAGATAAATTGCAGATCCGTCCTCGGACATGTCGTATGCTTGTCATTGTAAAATATGAGAAAGTCATCGTACACAAATTTATGGCCCCGAAGTGAACCCGTCTGTTGGAATCGTTAGATGCACAACATTATTCT
Source organism: Rhododendron ovatum (assembly GCA_019656835.1). Classification (NCBI taxonomy): domain Eukaryota; kingdom Viridiplantae; phylum Streptophyta; class Magnoliopsida; order Ericales; family Ericaceae; genus Rhododendron; species Rhododendron ovatum. The sequence goes on from CM033795.1 coordinate 40,112,367, forward strand.
GTAGGATCTGTGTGAATCGGACGATTCTGAAAATATATGTGCTTATGAGTATGTGCACATAAATCTGTATATATATGTAGCATCGCTTTGTAAATATTGCACAAAACCTGTTTGAGTAAATGTTTTGCGTGTGTATGGTTTTTGTTAGGCATGAAATTACTGGGTTGATCACCACTGTCGGAAGCAATGTGACTGAGTTCAAGGTAGGGGACAGGGTTGGAGTAGGATGTTTGGCGGCGACATGTTTGGAGTGCGAATTTTGCAAGGACTCTCAGGAGAATTACTGTGACCAGGTTCAGTTTACTTACAATAGCATTTTCTGGGATGGTAGCATCACTTACGGTGGATACTCCAAGATGCTGGTTGCAGACCACAGGTAATTGTACATAATTAGATAATGTGGTTTCGGTGATCAAGAGGTCTAAGGTTCAAGTTGTGGTAAACGCCCCTCGAACCTTGCCCTCCTTCTAAGCCTAGCTGTGATCCATGAGTCCTTGGTGGGCGCGGCAGAAATGATTAGGTGATTGATCCCTCAAGGGCCTGCCGCGGGTCTTCTGAGTTTTCAATATTTATGGTCACGCCTAGTCCAAGAGGAAGTTGTAATAGTTGGTTGCCTGTTTTCTTTTTTATTTTTGGTAGAATTTGACCTAGAAATGCTATTCATATTTATTATTGATTAGATATCAACATTTAAAGTGAGGATAAAAGAGTTTATCGAGATCAATCAATTCAACGAAACTATCCATAGGGCTAAATACTAAATGTAGTGTCTCATTCTGTACTTGAAACGGTGGAACAGATACGTTGTGCACGTACCCGAAAACCTGCCCATGGACGCAGCGGCGCCGCTGTTGTGCGCCGGAATAACGGTGTACTGCCCACTGAAGGACAACAACCTGCTTGACTTACCAGGGAAAAGAATTGGAGTGATTGGCTTGGGTGGATTGGGACATGTAGCTGTCAAATTTGGCAAGGCGTTCGGGCACCATGTGACTGTGATCAGCACCTCTCCGTCCAAAGAAAAAGAGGCTAAGGACCGTTTGGGTGCCGACGATTTTATAGTTAGCACCAATGCTGCACAGATGAAGGTTTGTTAATCTTGTACTGTAAAATCAAGATTCGGACAGAATAATAAGGAAGAAAAAACAGAGGATTTAAATACTTTTAAGGTCTCTGTACCATAGAAAAGAAGTAAGGTTGTATTCTAATTGGTAGGGGGATAAGAATGGCTGTCGAAGGCTGTTGATGTATAGTTTCTCTGAATTGCTGAGAATGCAAAATGAAAGAAAAATTCAGTTTGTTTCGCCGTAAACTCCCGTTTGAAACCTCATAGGTGCACTCTTATAGGGCCATTTTATACCGGTTTTTATACATTTTTAATCAGGATGACTGAGAGATTGGTCCTATTAGTTGAGTTATACGTAAACTGACACGAGCACCATTAGTTATTGAAGAGATACTATTAAGGCTTAGTCGATACAACTTCTACCTCTCACATCAAAAACTATTATATTTTGGCATAAGGCCTCTAGAAGACTTCGGATGTAGCACGGGTCTTCTCTCTTTGGGAGAGAATCCGAAGTCTTTTTCTTTACCGATAAAATAAAAAAGACGGTAAAGAAAAAGACTTCGGCCCGTCTCTTAAAATAAGAAGTTTTTTCATTATACTTTTAATTGTCTTGATTTGGTGGTGGACAGGCAGGGAAGAGGTCTCTGGACTTTATTTTGGACACCGTATCCGCTTACCACTCACTTGGGCCTTACTTAGAACTGCTCAAAGTCCATGGCACACTGGCGATTGTGGGCGCACCAGACAAGCCCATGGACCTGCCTTCATTCCCTTTGATATTTGGTAAAATTCACCTACTCCTTTCCATTTTCTTCCGAAAATTTCAAGAAATTGCTTATTGTTTCCATTTAATATTTAGAGTTTGTACATCGATTTGATGCCGATCGAGACCGTTTTTTTTGTTTTGGAATTTTGTAGGAAAGCGAACAGTGAAGGGTAGCATTATAGGGAGCATGAAGGAGACGCAAGAGATGATGGATGTGTGTGGAAAGTACAACATTACATGTGACATTGAGACTGTCACGCCCGAGAAAATTAACGAAGCCCTTGATCGGCTTGCAAAGAACGATGTCAAGTACCGTTTTGTGATTGACATTGATGCCGAGAAGCCATCGAACCTAATTAGGGCTGAAAAAGAGTTGGCTTAAAAAAAGCTTATTGTTCGCACGTATTGTTTTCATTATTTTGACTTTACAATTGATTTAGTCGTGCGTTAAGTGTTTTATCTTTTGATGGTAGCTGATTAGTCCAGCCTCAATGTGGACTTCAAATAGACTTCGACTTTAATTTGGGGCACATGGTTCCACAGAAAACGTTCTTTTAGATCCTCGGTTCTTAAAGGTATAGGGGGGCTAGTACTGATTCAGTGGCATTTCTAAGAGCAGCTACTTTGTGCATATATTTCTAAAGATTCTTCAATCGACCCCCACTCATATCCCCATTGTTTGGAAACAAGATGGGTTTTGCTATTGTTGTTAAAGCTTAAGCTAGAAAGTTATTTTTTCAGGTAGTTTAGTTATATTAATAGAACTTTTGGGAGATTTTTAAGTTATTTACTTTGAAATTCTAGTCTTGCATTTTAATTTTGTTGTCATGTTTGAACTTTCAAAATTTAAAATTACTACAAAGAAATCCCAAATTCCATCGCTTCCGATTAGGACCCCTTGGTTTTTTGAGTTTTGACATGAGTCATATTTCTCCCTTCCCAACGTTCAACTTGTGTCTTGATATAAAGAATTTGTTTCGATTGAGTCAAGGAGCGATACTCCTTGCTCTCACAAAAGTGTGCGTGGGTTCCATCTTAATTGTGTGCACCCCATGTACTTTTGGAAGATATATAGACGAGCATATATTGCTCGTACGTACAGAATGAAATAATCTCCCTTCTAATTATATTATGAAGTGAAAGCAACAAGATGAGTGTCTTTAATTAATTAATCTTAGCGCCTAATCATTGGACGTTAACCAATAATATTATACATCGTTGCCTAACTTTCCTAATACTAATTGGTTGGTCTTGCATCGCTCTAGTTTTCCTTTAATTTGATTTCTCCAAATAAATAATAAAGGCAGTCTAGGAAAAGATTTGTCATCATGTGAACAATAGCTTCTCTGTCTAAGATGGTCATGAGCCTATGATAAATATTTTTTTTAGAATTTAGTCTTACGGTCAGGATGTTCGGAATAGCTTACGAGCACCTCAACTAATTTTCTTTCTGGTTTAGTCAAAGTCAGACCATTCATGCCAAGATTAGAAAATTCATATGAAATTATCTTCAATTATGTGGAGAGCAAATTTACCAACCAACCGGACTAACCCTCGGGCTATGAGCCGATCTACGTACATGTACACTGTGATGCATGCGTGAAGAAGCTAAATTCATCTTCTATAATTATCTTTGGTACAGCAAAAAACTTATCACTTGGACAGAAAAATCTTTTCAAACATTAATTTGAGAGCCAAAAAAGTTGGAAAAGAAAACAAGCTTCTGACTAAAATCGTAGTGATCACGACAAATGCACAGGATTAAAGCATCTTATGCATCTTTGAAATAAATACTAGCTACTAGAGATAGTTAAAGCATCTTATCCATCTTTTGTTTGAAATAAAACGATTGATTTTGATGGCATTTCACATTTGATTAAAAAAACAAGAGGAAATTCTTTAACTATCTCTAGTATGTAATTCTTTCATGTGGATCCACATGGAAAAGAGGCCCCAATATGTTATTTTTTTATTATATATATATTTTTTAGGAAACGAAACATATATTTATAGAAACCAAAACAGCATAATGAACAAAGGGCTCACGGTCCCGAAAATAAAAGAAACGAAAAGCAAAAAATTCAAAAGTTGCAGGAAAAAAACAACTCGGGTGTGGTGACCCGTTGATGATCTGCTCATTGAGGCAGTGGCGGAGCTATGTTGGGGTCCGGGGTGGCCTTAGATCCCCTCCGAGCTCCCGAGTTTTAAAATTTTATTTTATGTATACATGATTTTGAATATTATCGGTAATTATTCGTGTATAACTTCTTATAATCTTAATAAAATTGGTTGGTTTATAATTTGATATAAAAAAAAACCTGGTTATTTTAAATTCTCATTTCTCAAATTTTTTCATAAATAAAAAATAATTACATGAATGTTGAAGTTGCCTAAAGAAAAAAAAATGATTGGTATATATTTTAACTGCATTTGGCTAGATTCATTTCAATATACAAATATAATACATTGAAAAATAAAAACTTTATGATATAATAAGTATACGTTCAAATTAAAAATATATGTCTATTATTCAGTCCCTCCCGAATTAAAATCTTAGCTCTGCCATTGTGTAGAAGTGGTGGATAAACCATGATCTGCATCCAGCTGTAGCTCGTTCCTTCACCGGTGCCGTAGGGGAAGCCCAAAAATCCTTCGCCACACAGCATATATGACTCGGTCGTACGCTAATCTCTTTTGGAGACAAATACAAAGTATTCTTAAATTAGGCAAAAATATAAGGTGTTACAACTCACAAAGCATGTGATATATATCATCATAGCCATGGAGATGTGGTGGGCAAAAGTCACGTGAAGTTTCAAAAGACTGCTGGAATTTTACCAAAAAAGCCCGTATTATTTGAACTTTGAAAACTATATATACCAGACGTGGACTCCAAGTAACAAATTTAACAACACTTCATCGATATATCGATCTCATCCACTAAATAATTAGGTAGTATCTAGGAAACCTTTATTTATACCTCTCTCTCTTAATGCCCAAACCTGTTTAACAGAAACGCGTTGGCTTTTTACATGGTTTTCTTGCATAAGCTTCCTTTCCCCTTTTTTCCTAAGAATATGATCATTTTTGGTTTTTGGATAGCCCAGCTCATAACCATAACCATTGAATTTGAAGTTTTGAACCATAAAAAAATTCCCAGAAAGCTAGCTAGTAATTGCTCAAAGGACAAGACTATTAATTGCAACACATCTCATATGATTATATAGAATTTCACCTTAGGTCTAGGAACAGAACCGGGATTTTGTAAATACGGGGGGCTGAACTATCAACAACAATATTTTGAAATTTCAAGATTTGGGAATCTAATAGTTTGTTTGGTTTAGGTTTAGGTTTTGAGGGAGGTTTTTTGAGTACTGAGTAGAGAAAGAGAGAGAAAAAATGAGATTAATAATTTAAGAAAAAATTTATGGAAGACCGTGCGCAAAGAAAGAGATTAATGGGTTTTGATATCCAAAATGAACACATTCATTTAAATGTCTAAATAATATCCAATACAAAAATAATATCTAAGTGTTCTTAACAAATAGTAAAAAACAACTAATATTAATATTAAAATTTGAAAAAAAAACAAAACAACGTGTTGGTCTTGGCTCCCATAAACCACATAGTAGTCCCGTCTCTGCTCAAGTCAGTACCCGTACTCAAAAGTGCTTGTATATCTCTATTTTCGTGCTATGTCAGCTACAAGATTGCACAAAAGATTTTCTTCAAGAAGTGATCCTTGTGTAATTCTGCAGCTGAAATTTTATAGGAAGGGCTAGAGAGAGACAGACACTTTTTTGTTACAAAAGATTTGACCTCAATTTCCGTAGATGTAGAACTTGGGGCTGAAGTTTGAGAGCAATCAATTAGGCAGTAGAAAACTCAGCAGGAGAAATAAATTAGACGATAGAAAAACAGGACGTACGTGTGGGGGACGCTATAGCGTGGAGTCTCTTTTGAGAGAAGCCAATATTATCCAATCCAAGAGGTGTTAACCATTGCCAACCGTCTTCTTTGAGCTTTTTTTCACTTCTGAAATCAATTCTAATCATCAGATACAGCCTATAAATAACAGCAACAATTCTCTTGAGCGATCGCTTTCATTAGCAATCTACTTCAACAATGGCCTGCTTGAAGCTCAAATGGCCCTTCACTCGAACCGGTCAGCTCTCTCTCTCTCTCTCTCTCTCTCTCTCTCTCTCTCTCTCCTGTTATTTATTTTTTCTTGATGAGTTTCTGTATTGGGTTCTTCCACCTGTTCTTTCTATTGTCTGTTGATTTCTGATGCTCTCTCTCTCTCTCTCTCATTTCAGATAGACGTCGAAATAACCGGGTGGATGGCTTGGCTGACAAGTTAACCGTCAATGAAGAGTACATAGAAGCCCTGAGGACAAAATCCTACACAGACATGTTCAACAAAGTTCAAGATCAGATGGGAGAAATAAGATCCCTGGATAGATTGCCTTCTTCATCTTCTCGCCCTTTTCGCGTTCGTCTCTCAGATTACCTATTTGAACCGCGGCCAGCAGAAACCCTGGCCGGCGTGACCAAAGGATCCAGCGTTCATCACCTAATCATTGATTACTTGGAAGCTAGCTATGAAGCATCCAACACATGTGAATTACTCCTTGGGAGTGTGCACCAGGCACGCGCTAATTACCGGATAATCACAAGGGCAATAAGTCTCCCAAACTCCACACATGTTTTTAAGGAGCTTTCTTCGTTCGCAAGCCTGAACAACCCAATGCTCAGAATTTCCTCATCACAATACCGCGACATACACGAGAGCCTTGAGTTTTTGCTTGAGAGATTGACAATGGAGTTTAAGAAGATTCGAAGGAGAGAAAAGTTCAATAGGTATTGTAAAAGGATTTTAGGGTTTAGTCTTATGGTTTCTTGTAGTGGACTTTTGATAGCATTGCTAGTGATTTCAATTCATAGCGTGGTTGGTATAGTTGTCGCTCCATCACTCACTTGTTCGTTAGGGTTAGCCAAGAAGAGGATCGAGTTGATCACGAAAGGGCTTAAAAAAACAAGCTTGCCTGAAAGATTCGGTGCACAGCTTGAAGTCACGGCAAAATGTGTTTTTATCCTGATCAACGATTTTGATACAATGAGTCGGCTCGTGGGGAGGCTACAAGATGAGATAGAACACAACAAAGCGATTGCGGATATGTGTGTTAGGAATGGGAAGCCTGAGGTGTTGATGGAGGTTGTGAGGGAATTCAAGATCCATCAAACAAGCTTTTTGGAGCAATTAGAAGATCTCGAGGAGCATATATATTTGTGTTTCCTTAGTATAAACAGGTCAAGAATGCTAGTTATGCAAGAAGTTAGGGGCCTCCAACAAGAACATTAGTGAAAAATCAATCAATATATATTTATATATATATATATATATATATATATATATATATATATATATATATATTGGTGCTTGTATATATCTTGGGGTAAATTAAGGTTGTGATCATTGACAAAATTTTTGTAATTCCTCATATTTGATTCAATTTTGTAAGTATTAATGTGATTAAATTCCTCATATATAGTAGTTCTTGTCTTCCTTGTATAGAAAACTGAGTCTGAAAACTTGAATTCTTTCTCATTGATGTCATGGAGGACTGCACAAGGAGGCTTTTCGATGCCTTGAAAAATTCTACAATTACTTTCTAGCCAAATGAAATAAACTACGATCGATTGGCCCGAGCGATTTCACTAATTACGGTGCCAAAAGCCTTCCTGTTAAAATTTCCAATGGACCGATCGATCGAGTTCAGCATCCCAGATCTGATCGGCTTTATAGATCCCACACAGAGGGCATACCTACTTCTAAAAATGCTCTAGAGAAGTCAATATTGTAAAAGTTGGCTAGGCGCTAGTTGGACGGTTGACCACCTTCGAGCTTCGAGGCCTAGTAATTGGCGATTAATCAGCACATAGCAATTAGTCGGATCTAGTCGGATAGGCCGCGCAAGCGATTAATCGCCGATTTTTGGAACAGTGGGAACAGATAAACACAAGCGAGTGAGAGTTTCAGTATATCGATGGCATAGAGAGCAAATAGGGGAGGAAAGGAGACCCACTTCATTAGTTCCATGGTATGTTCAGAAAATGCCTGAAAATGAATTCTAAGCTTCAAATACAATCAATAATGCGAAAAAACGAAAATAATACACGAAATAGATTAGAGATTTGACAAAATTGTGATGTTCAAACAATCGTATACAAAAGCAACCGCACTGCCCGATTGATTATTTTCAAGAATTGCATGAAATGAATAAGTCAAATTGGTTAAGAGAGCTCTCTCAGTTTCTTGTATTCGTCAATGCCCAGCAACATAAGCTTGGTCTTTAGCCAATCAGCAGGTTTCGGCATGATTATTGCAATATATCCTTCTCTATCTGCCTGCAATACAACCCCGAATGGACGAGTAAATGGGAGACGCATGTAAGATTTGTTAGTTGGGGGGGGGGGGGGGGGGGGGGGGGCGGGAAATAGTGGCAGTTCTACTAGAAACTAGTAAGTGATCTTTGAATGTGATGTCGCCAGCTGCAGAAAAGGATTTTGACTCAAGAGGGGGCCAAACTAGGTCAAAGGCAAACAATATCAGCGTCTTCTAAGAAGTAAACAGTTTAATTATCAGAAAACTTGCTTTCCAAAAGTTTATGAAATCCTGGAGAGGGTGTAAGTAAATATTGTGCATCATTGATGCTCTGGATTTAGAAGTTAAAGGAAGCATGGTAATGAGCATAGCAATTATATCGGGGTCTCTAAGCCTGCCCTCTCTTATGCCTTTTGGCTTTAATTTGTGGACATGGTTCAATGGCATAACATCCGTTAGTTGCTCGATTTTGGAGGTATAGGCAGGCTGCTATTTTGGTGGCATAACTTTTAGAGACGAGCCACTGTGTGTGTCTGCTACCAACGGTTAGGACTATCTACAGTCTTCTACTGCCCATACCCCATTGAGGGATTATGTTATTGTTGACAATAACGTAATTTCTGTCAGACACACATATTATACCTACAGGGTATGGAAGGGGTTTACACAGAAACTGGAGGGTGCCTATACAGCTCGACCCCTGGATATATGATGGCAATTGGCATACACATACCCCCATTAAAAAAAAATTAGAACGTAAATGGTATTCATACCACTGAATTAAGCAGACTCGGTTGCTTGATTAACCTATCATTCACTTCAAGTAGAGAGCCTTTTACGCAGCACCTGAGAAAATGCCAGGAGATTTTTGGTCTTTGACAGTAAGACGAATGAAACAATATCAAAGAATTTAAACAAAATAATGAAATGAGAAGCAAAATTGAACCTGACAATGTAAGAAGTATCATCTTTGGTGCACACTTTACACAAAGCAGTGTTGGACTCAAAATGCTGCGCGTTCTGCAGAAGGAATTCACTTTGCTAAAATACAAAACAACTTTTCCAGGGCACAAGGAAAAAATGTAATGAAGTGTCTGCTTAATTTCCTCTTATTACACGAAATACTACTACAACTGATAGCAAACTAACAAGCAACGATGTAAGCTACCTTGGAAGTATTTCCCTACGTATACTGCACGCTAACCCTTAAAAGTGTTGCCTACAACTGCCAAAACATGCAGTCACCTAACAACTACTAAAACGGACAGCTCAGTCTAAACCGTCTTGTTAATCCAAATGTCCACCAGGAATGCAGTGGATAAATAATCTGATTGTTTAGGATTAAGTTTAGGCCCAGTTAGCAACAATCCTGGAAAGGGGTAAAAGGGAAAAAAAAAACGTCTTAATTCTATATCACAGATATTTACAAGACCTTTCTTAGCCTACTTCTGTTGTTAATGCACTTCTTAGTTCAGGGAGCTTCCAAAGTGAGTGTGCTCCCGTCTCACTCCCACCGAGACGGGAGCACGCTCCTAAATAGGATGGGAGCTTCCACACTAATCTCAAGGAAGAAGTTTGGACTTTTCTTTGCAAACACATGCAAGGAAGAAGAAAAAGAGAAAAGAAGTAAGAGAGGTTTAGTACTCTCGTCTCGTATTTGACTTATCTATGTGTTTAGTCCATATATTTGATAAAAAAAACTATATTAGGCCGTCTTTTCTTACTCATCTTCATATATACTTAATACATATACAAACACTTCTTTTGGTGCTCCCAACTTAGGGTCTTCTGCATACCCCCACTCCCGCGCTCCAGCTCCCACTCTCATTCCTGCTTTGTGCAACTAAGATTCACTTTATTTAAGTTGAAAAGTGAAAATGCAGGGTGGCCAACAAGATATCTGGTTTTGAGGTAGTATTTCTTGTAAAAGATTACTAGTAGTATATTTCCTCACATTCAACAAGGGTACGAAGGAAAAAATCTGCATCTTCAGGGGTGCAAAAAGAACCATACTCAATAGGTTGTGCTTGTCAATTCTACTTGAAATCAAACTATGCATATGACTAAACAAATCTTATTTGTCACGAAATACGAATTCCCTGAAATGAGATTCTTGTGGGCCTGCTGTGGAGAAAAATCCATAATTAACTTTGTGAAATCCCAATATAAACCACTAACTAGTGAGGGCAAAGAATGGATTATCAAACAACACAAACTATTCTCACTTTCTGGTGCATATTTCAGTAAAACGCTCCAGAATCGATGTAGATGAGAAATACCAAAATTTCCCGTCAATGGATAGCTCTAGCCTTGTGTAGAGCGTTAAATTTTAAAATTTAGGCCATACTACCCGCTTACTACTTTGAAGACAGGCATCACATATTGCGCAACTTTTAAAAATGTTCTTTCAATAATTGTAGAAATACAGACAGGGAACATTCTCAACATAATTCAATCTATAACGTACATTTTTAAAATACATGAACTCCAAACAAGAAAACCAAAAGATTACCTTCTTGCGCTTCCCTGTCACCTTCATCCCACTTCGATCAGATTTCCCTACATTGAAATCAACTGCTTTTACTCCTCCTTCATCCTTGAATGCCAAGTGCGTAGGTGCCAAGCCGATCACACACAAGCTTTTCCATCACATTGAAGAAAATTCTTAAGACTATCAAACTCTACAAATACATGACGTGAACATGTCTATGAATGGATTATCTATGTCAGATTAATGAAAGAGATTATATATGTATTAAAAGGATACACTGGAGACATACCCATTGGCATGACGATAAACATATTGATCATGTCCTGGTTTGATGAAGTCTGATGGCACTCAAAAGGCAAAAGGTGAGTACAATTGTAACATTGGTTAACTCTTTTGTTGGTCAATAGACTCAATACTACTGCTACCACAAAAGGAGGGGAAATAAGAAAGCAGAGACAAGACTCAGCATCCCAGTTCATACTCTCTTTTCTCATCAATGACTCAACGACTCAACGACGTAATTAAAAGCTTGATTTGATAAGTGCCATTAATGTTTGAAAGAGTTGGTTAAAAGTTAAAACTGGGTTTTTGCAATAGGGTGCAGTATCAAATTGATACTCTTTCAAACATTTCATCAAATTTTTTCGAAAATTCCCAGCTAAAATTTGTCTCTTCCTCCATTTGATGGAAAGTTAGATTCTTTGCTAACTTGATACCACTCAACTGACAGGACCGAAAGATTTGGATCTAAAACAATCCCTATTAGTAAACAGATAAATTTGAAAACCAAACAATCCATTTTGTTCCACTATCATTTATCAGTTTTCAAACAGGACAAGATTAAATTGGAGTTCTATCAATTTTCTAGGTCTCATTCTTGTTATTAATTGGAGTGAATGAGAATACGAAGCTTTGCCCCGGCTTTCATTGAGCCACACCAAGGAACAGTGGAAAATAGGGCTTCAAATGAGCTGAGCCGAGCTTTATTGTGTTCAGGCTCGGCTTGTTTACTAAGCTAGCCAAAAACTCGAGCTCGGCTGTAAACGAGCTGAGCCCAATTTATTTACTAAACAAGTCTTTTTAAACAAATTGAGCCTACTATTTCAAACCGAGACAAACTTTGTAGTGGAAAGCTCGACTTGTTCACTAAACGAGCTCAAAACTCGAGCTTGAGCTCGGCTCAATAACTAAACGAGTCGAACCGAGCCTCTCTGTTCAATTGCAGCCCTAAGTGGGATCAGTCCCTCAGAAATTAATCAAGTTGTGAGCAAACTGGCCCCGCTAGCGGACGGTAGCATCAGTCACTCAAAATTAATCGAGTTGCATGCAAGTTGGCCTAGACACATGAGTTATCAAAAAAGTATTGGACATGTAGGTTAGGGAAAGAAACCAAAACCTGGGGCGAAATAGGGGACGAAGTTGGAATCAACGGCGGAGGGAGGAACAAGAGGAAGATCCCCCACATCTGCCATTAGCAGTCTCTTCAAATCCGCTTCATCTTCTCTCTCTAACCCTTCCGCTTCGGCGGAAGAACAAGAAAGAGAATGGATTTCGGGCCGTTTGAATTCGTCGTGCGTAATACTACCATGATGATTAATATCGGTAGCTTCGAAGTTGGGCTCTGACATCGAATCGAAACCGACAGTTAACGAGAAAAATTGCAAACGTTTCTTCGGCTATAGCTGTTCGCAGTACGTGCAAATATTCAGTCCAGCTTTCAGACCTAGAGGGCAACTGAGCTGAGAGGCTGACTTGTTAAGTACTTGTAAGTACTTTTTTTTCGGTTTACATGTCGTCATTTTTCATATTATATCACTTTTAATTTTTAAAATCAAATACAGTATTTATTTAAAAAATAAGTACTTTCTCTGTCCTAATTTATAGTAATTGTTCTTTTTAGTAATTTCTGTTATTTTTTAATTAATTATATTTTATAATTTATAATATTTTATGTGATTTTAAAAATATTATTTTATAGAACTAATCGAGATCTATCAAATAAGTTCCATATTCGATATATAAAGTTCGTTACAGATTAAAAAATATAACTCATTTTTTGGCCGTTTAAAATAGAACGAGGACAATTAAATTAGGACGGATGGAGTATTTATTTTAGCTAGTGGAACACAACCTAACTGAAACCAGCCCAGCCGAAAAGTTAATGGCTCGAGTTTGGTATAAACCTTTAGTTTGAGGAAGTTAACGAGATTAAAAGCGCCTTTTAATTTGACTTGTTTTCCCTTATGAGATGAATCAATTATGTGTTCATCTTTGAGCAAATTGAGTTTTTAAATAGCATAAGTAGAACCAAACAAGATTTTCAAGCTATTCAAAAGTACCGGGGTATTGTTGCCCGATTTCAGCCGACATTTTCAAGACTTTCTAAAGTCCTGCGGAAGCTCTACTCGGTATTTTTGTTACGGGAAAGTCTTCAATACATACCCCTTTAAGGTGTGTACCATATGCACCTATTGTGTGATTCATATTGTGCCACCTCATAAAAATTTACTTGTAGGACCAGTCATTCATAACATTTTATTTCGTATCGTAATTTTTTTAGTAAAAATTCATAACTTTTCATCAATATGATTCGTAACTTTTTAGAAATAGATTCATAACATTTTGGGAATCATAACATTTTAGTGTATTTCAATGAGGGTGCATATGATACACACCCAAATGAGGAGTGTGTATTGTAGCACTTCCCTTTTGTTACTATTATTTTTTGTTGAGATATTTGAACAAAGCAAGGGCTAGGAAGGGGTCGAAAAAAGTATTGAACTAGCTTATTATAGACTCATTATTACAATTCGACAGTAGTACGTTCGAGTTTAGATTAGAAGCCTAATGAGCTTCAAAATTATCTTCACACTTTACTATGTTTATATAACAAACTGATTTCAAACAGGCCGTTAACGAGCAAACACGAACTCGAACTCCAACAATTTGGTTCGCCTATCAGCTCTATCGAGAGTTGTTTGGGTCGGATTTCTGAAGTCCTCACTTGAATATGGAGCCTCCGTAAAGTTACTGTGTGGGCCTATTTGGATCTTTCTTGGGCTGCAATAGTTTCTTGTGTTGGGTGGGCCGTAAAAGAGGACTTTCTCATCAGCAGCCCAAGAATTGTTGCATCAATCTCCAAAGTTGCGACCTTGTATGGGTTTGACTCTTTCTCTCTTTTTTTTGTTTTTTTTTTGAAGATAATTGAAACTAGTTCGACCTACAAACATCTGCGACACTACTTGATGAGAACTGATTTCTTATTGGCAAAGGGAGTGATTGAGCTGGCGGCGAACTCACACAAGTAAATGAAGGACCACCCGTAGGGCCTTTCTGAAATGTAACCCACACACAGTCAGCGATGGTGATAACTAATATTATGGTGTAATGACTTCATCATCAATCAAATACAGTCTTGATTTGATATGCTAGTGTACATAAAAAGAGGTGGAGATATTAAATGATAGGAAGAATAATACTCTTGAGTACGCACGAACCATCATTCCAAATAAGTTTGTTAGCTCAAAAACAATAACAAAAGTCAACGGAGAGGAAAGAAAGAATGTTTTATTAGCTCCGAAACAATGACAACAATTATAGGGTGAACAAAGTGCAAAGAAAGAATGCTTTATTAACTCAAAAAGCAATGATATAGGGTGAACTGAGTCGAAAGTATGAATATATTAGTCACTCGGAAATAATGGCAAATAAATACCACGACATCATTTGTAGCATATTCTTATACCCTAATCGATACGCAAAAATCTCCAGCATGATAATCAAACAATCTTTGGATCAAGCATGGGTCTCTTTCGTAATATATGAGAAAAAAATGGCGGGCTGCTTTCGTAAAATCAATATATGCACGCCGCTTCCATTGAAAGCCCAAAAGTTTAAAGCCGTATTTCGTACCTATTTAGTATTTAGGAAAACTGAACTAGACTGCTGAAGGTCTGCCCAAAGCCCCAATTAGATGGGGCAATGTTTTGAAATAGTTTTGTCACTCCATCAGTAGTGGTGACGCTGAATGACAGACGCTGGCCGGTGAGATAGTTATTTGACTGCCAATTCACGCCCCAGTTCCTTGACATTCGTATCCAATCAGTGTTTGAGCCTTTGATCGACACAGATTGGATAGATCCGGGCCCAGCCACATTGGTTATCAGCACAAGCTGAAAGTAGTTGTTGCCGGAAATGGTGAATCTAACCCCACCATGTTTTTTGCATGGTACCCTGCATATCACATCACCGATGCCAATGTTATAGTAGTAACCCATAAGGTCAAGAAAAATTACCTACCAAAAAAAAAGGTCTAAGAGAAATTAAATAGTACAACAAGAAATTTTGTACAGAGTTGTCTTTATGTGCCGTCTTTTTCCCATCATCTTGTTTGATAAAAGGAGAGGGGAAAATATGGACCTTCGGAAGAACACGGGCACAATCCCGCCTCTGTAAATGCCTATCTTTTCCCAAGAAGGTTGAGCCATGTCAAAATGTTGGCGGGGTGGGTTACACCACCCTCCATCGTTGTTTGCTTGAGCATAGTTAGGTGGACAGAAGTTTGTCGCGGTAATTGAGACCGAAGTTCCTTTTATACACCACTCCGGGTCTGATTTATAGTCACATTTAATCTGGTAGCATTGTCCACAAGCTAATCCGTTGTTGAACAATGCTGTGCTTAAAGCTGCAGTCCTTAGCCCATAACCAGTGGCGTACAAGTTTCCATACCCACAAGCTCCCCCTGTAGCCAAACAATAGTCATTCAATTCAAGTTCAAAGCTTGGAAGATTCATGAGTGTTATTAATGATTGAATGAATGGGAATGCAATGAGATAGGACAGAGAATATTGTGCAGTATTGCCCTATGTTTGAAGGCTAGTTGGGTCCACTTAATAAGTGATGTAGAACAAAAAAATGGATACAAAAGGGAAGTTACGTACCCATTGTTCCAGAAGCATCACTGCCTCCATAGAAAGTAGCATGAGCATTTGACCACCCAGAAGCCACAAACCCATTGCCCTCAACGAAAAGAAAGCAAAGGACAACTGTAATAACCAGCTCCAGAATGCTACTTTTCACCATTTTTGTTTGTAGGCTAATGAAAGGATATGAGGAGGAAGAAGATGGAAGACTTGTACGTGGGAGTACAGATTCGTACTTTCACTCAGTCTTCTTCAAACACCTAAAAGGGCCTATTAAATAGGAGCCAAATCCATTTTTTTTAATTGACAACTCCAAGTTGAGGGAATCCAAAATCAAATTTTTAATGAACAATGTAGTGGGCCAAACCCGATAGAGTATTGGGCTAAACGGCTAATGCTTGGGCCGACAAGCTGGAATGGGCGTGTAGCCTAACCATGACACTATCTCTCTCTCAAAAATGGCAATTTTGACACAAATTTTGCTATGTATTACAAAAGAACTGGCATTTGCCAATTTTGAGAGAATTTTTTTTTTTATTTATGGATCGATGTAGCTCCCAATTTGCCATGTCTTTTGCCATTTTAGAGGGACAACATGAAATTCTGCCATTTTTTGGCATGCAGTGCAGATGCTCTTAGTCGTAAAAAATATAAAAAAAGTCCACTTACTGGATGAGCAAATCCAAGACGAGGGAATTCAAAATCAATTGTTTTTTAATTTAATAAAAAAACCAGTCTCGAGGAAACAAACTGTGAACATCATCCAATCATTCCCATGTTCTCTAGCCCTCTTCCCTTCCTCCACACCCACATGCGAAACCCCAAATAGCGGTGTTTTGGATCAGAAACCGCGGGGTCAATTGTTGCTTATTCTTTTTGCACATTCTTCTATGGCGGTGGTTTCTGTTTCAAGAAAAATACGCACCATATTCAATGGCTGATGGCTCCTTTATAAATTAATAAAATAAAATGAAACTACTTGATACTCCATAAATATCTCTCCTTTGACCTTACTCTCTTTTTGTCATCATATTTAAATTCGACGAAAGACTTGGTAAATGACTTCGAGATCCCATCAACAAGTACGGAAAATGTCAAATAGAACAGTCCTCTATTCGATTTGGGTTTTGAGAGAAATTTTTGAAAGTAATGGTCAGTGGAGAGAGAAATTGAGAAAATTTATTAGAGACTGTGCGAACCAGACTAGCCCGCCGATACTTCATTAGTCATGAAAACAGAAAGAATTAAATTAGGGTTCTAACAAATTTTCCTACGTGTCATTCTTGGGATTAATTGAAGCGAAGGGAACGAATGGGAGGAAGCCCCGAGAGAGAGGGTCGAGTGGCATGGGACATCAACTGAAGGGGTTGCACTCGGATAGGTCGCAATGTCGAATCTCTTGAAGGCCAAACATACCAAATCTTGGGGCTTCTATAGATTTGTCTCATCATTAGCTTCGGAGTCCCGTGATTATCAAGGCGCGCAAACTGGCTTAAACACCAATCAGTAAAAGAACAATGAAAAACGGAGGAATGAGAGGATGAAACTTCCACATCTGGCATTAGAATTCTCTGTAGCTAGCTTTGCAATTCATCACATCTCTTTCTAACTCTGCTTCATTTTCTGCTTAAAAGCATCACCAGCTCTTACCCTTTCAATTTACTCATAATCAAATCATGAGTAAAAGCCCTGTAAACTCAACTCGGTTTTTGATTCAAACTCAACTCAACTCGGTTTTTGATTCAAACTCTTACCAGCTGTTTGAGTTTTACTCAAAATTTTCACCGAATGAAAAGAGACTCAAATTTTTACTCAAGTTTTTAAGGCTTACTGTATTTTGCTCTTCACAATTTACAACTATGTCATTAATAAATATTTTACTTAAATTTCTGCCTATATTTGAGTTTGTCGATTCGAGTACTTCATACTAACTCCAGCTTTGGCTCAAATTTTTTATGCTCTACTAGTGTCCTTTATTATCTCAATTTATAATTTTTATAATTTGAAGAAACGATTTTACACTTCAATTTTTCAAAATATTTTTTTTTGTTAAAAGGGGTATTTCCTACATTTAATGTGTTTTGCTACGTTAATTGTATATTTGTAATAAATTCTTCAAGTACAAAATCACCATTTCTAATAGGATTTGATGTACGAAGGATGCTACTCAGATGCCAAATTTGCAAAAAGAGATATTTCCACACGTGTGCGGGCGAAAAAGAAAATGATAGGTAAGTTGGTGTTTGAAAGGTTTGCTGAAGCACTCGTAGCCTTGCAAAACATCCTCTTCTTGATATTTGGTGTAGGTTGGTAGTTGGTACTGCATACAAATCTTCAGTCTCGCTGCTGGTGAATTGGGTTTGGACTCAAGGAGTTTCCAAACCCAATTAGAGGGGGAAGGACCTATATATATATGGTGAAGTGGGTTTGACCCATATCTTCCGCACGCGTGCGAGCGCGTCCGGGGTTTGGGCCCGTGACCCGAGGTTTGCGGTCTGGGCTTGCGTTTGGGCTCTGAGTCCATAATCACTCTCTTTTAGTAGTTCTTACTACCATGAAATCAGTAGGTACTTGGGCTACTAAACCCAGAACTTCTACGTAAAGTTGCAGTTGTGATTTTTCGGCAGAGAATGGTGGAGCACAGCACCAACTTGGTTTCTAGTCTCTTATTTTATAAGATAAGACAAAACGAACACAACCAGAACATTCGGAGCTTCAGTTCCGTAAATTTTTTTTTTTTTTGTTTCTGATTTTCTGCTCCCTTCTTTGAGTGTGTGTGTGAGAAAGAGAGAGAGTTGACGAAGCAATTTTAGTGGTGGTAGCTGCAACCATACAACAAGTGTTATTATATCTTCAGGAGACGGACGGCGATTCCCCTCCGCCAGTAAGACAGCAAGTCTATTTCAATGACACTGCGAAACACAGGCCTTGGATGCTTTACCAAACTTCATGTTTAGGCTTAATTGCAAAAACACCCCCTAAACTATCACTTTTTGGCAACTTTACTCTCTTAAATTTAAAACTCCCCAACTTCACCCACTTAACTACAAAAAATTGAGCAACTACACCCCCTCTCCCATTCTCCGTTAAAAAAATGGACAGAGAGCAACAAAATTACGTACGTACCCCTTTTTTTTTTAAAAAAAATGTTGACAGGCCGGACAGAAGGACATGACAACCGAACAAGACCGGTTAAGAGGCCGAACAACTGGTCGAACGTTTGGGCGAACGATTGGGTAGCACAAATTTTCTGCAGATTCTGCAAATCAGTGAAACCAAGCTTTTGTCGTTAGTTGTTTTAATGGGTTGTTAGGAATGGTGTATCTGGTGTAGAGGGGAGAGTTTTTAAAAAGGGTGTAAGGGCATTTTTGTACATTGATTTACTTTTCCATCCAATTTTGAAATTTTTCATCCAAAGTCATAACAAAATTGGACGGAAAATGGGGAGGGGGTGAAGTTGTTCAAATTTGGTAGTTAGGGGAGTGAAGTTGCTCGAATTTAAACTTAAGGGAGTGAAGTTACCAAAAAGTGAAAGTTTAGGAGGTGTTTCTGCAATTAAACCTCATGTTTATGGCTGTTTGTCTAAAGTTGCATCCTTTTTTTCTAAGTTCTTTCCGCTAAATTGACTTTTAATTGATGTATGTGAGCAAAATGACTTCTCTCAAAATTCATGTTTTTATTTTTAGCCCGCTTAACCCATTCAGACAACAGGAAAAACCCAACCTGAATCTATGGATGTCTCTCATGTTACTACATGACAAATGATTTCTTTCTCACCGTTGCAACCTTTTTTTGAGTTTGAATCCAATTAAATCTACAGATTTCTCTCATAATACTATATGACAAATGCAAAAATTATTCAATACTCCCGGAGTAAATGAATAGTATACTCCTTCTTCACACATAACATGTGGGGCCCATACGGGAGACACGTGTGGAATCCGTATGTTTTGTAAGAGAAGAAAGTATATTGTTCATATACTCCGGGAGTATTGAATAACTACTCTGACAAATGACATCTCTCTCACAAACGGGAGCGATACAGCATGAACTTGACACACAAATGCTGTTGTGTGATGATACCATCGTCCATGAAAATCATGCCTATATTCGCTATGCTTAGGAATATGCACAAATGATCATCATTCTTGTTCAAATAACATCGATCAGGACAATATTATGTTACCATGTTTTCTATGCTATTATTCATATTCCTAATTAGTAACTTATTCTTGTTTGGAAAAAAAAGTGAATTTATTATTCATGTTTCCTAGTTAGTACTCTAAATTTCTTTATTATGCATGCTTCTTAGTTGATTTTAAATTTCTTAATCATCAAGTCTTGTAATCTATATACAAAGGCATCTCATCAATGAAATGAAATTAAGCTGGTTGTTGACAATTCACTTTTTCAACATGCCATCAAAGCTTCAAACAAATTCTGAATGATTTTCTTAGCTCAGAAACAATGAAGAATGCTACGGACCAACAAAGTGATCGAAGAAAGAATGTTTTTGTTGGCTCAGAAACAATGACAAGTATTGTGACATCATCTACGGTGTACACTGCTAGCATATTAGCACAACCAGAAATATCCGATGAAGCTTCAATGTTATCCCGCTGCTTACTGGAAAAATCTTCAGCACGGTATTTCAACAACCTTTTGGCGCATCTAGCGCGGAGTTGCGTTTCTAAAATGGGAGAAATGGCGGGCTGCATTTGTAAAACCAATATAAGCACGCCGCTGCCATTGAACTCCAAAAATCTAACGCCATACTTCAGATTTAGAACTGAAGTGGACTGCTGTAGGTCAGGCCAACGCACCAATTAGGAGGGGCAACGTCTTGAAATACTTTCGTTACTCCATCAGTAGTGGTGACGCTGAATGACAGAGATTGGCCGTAAAGGTTGTTATTTGACTGCCAATTTACTCCCCAATTGATTGACAGTGGTAACCAACCAGTGTTTGAACCTTTGATTGACACAGCTTGGATAGATCCAGCCCCAGCCACATTTGTTACCAGTACAAGCTGAAAGTAGTTGCTACCAGAAATGGTGAATCTAACCCCACTCTTTTTTTTGCATGGTACCCTGCATCCCAACACACAATACAACATTTATAAGCCAATAAAATCAAGAGAAATGACATACCAACAGAAACTTCATTGACAGTTCTCATAAGAGGAGTGCTAGCGACAAAGAAAATGGACAAAGAGTTGACCCTTAAAGTGTACTTGAACGGCTCAGATTTACTGTGCAGTGCATCTGAACCGTTCAAGTACACTTTAAGGGTCAATTCTTTGTCCATTTTCTCTGCACGTAGCATTTCTCTTCTCATAATGTACTGGCTGTTTCTCATTATACTTTCGAAAACCTTACTATTGCATCGTTCATTATGGATTAATGACATTCAAACAAAACTTTTGAATGATGACGAGCCATTTTTCTTTTTAGTAATGATTTCAAAACCGCCATGGTGATATCATTCTAGATGAGTTTTATGTAAAAACGAACCAAGATGTGACACATGGGAAATTTAATACCTTCGGAACAACACAGGAATGATCCCGCCTGAATAGACGCCAATCTTTTGCCAAGAAGGCTGAGCCATGTCAAAATGTTGGAGAGGTGGGTTGCACCACCCTCCATTGTTGTTTGCTTCCGCATAATTTGGTGGGCAAAAGTTTGTCGCGGTGACTGTAACAGTAGTTCCCTGTATACACCAGTACGGGTCTGATTCGTAGTCACATCTAATCTGGTAGCATTGCCCACAAGATGCTCCACCGTTGTACAATGCTGTACTTAGAGCTGTAGTCCTTATCCCATAACCAGTTGTGTAAGTGTTTCCATACCCACAAGATCCCCCTGTAGCCAAACGACAGTCATTCGATTCAGGTTCAAAGTTTCGAAGATTCAGGTGTGTTAAAAAAAATTTCATCAATTATTTGGAAAATGATTACCAATGCGGTGATTAGAAAGAATTATATATGTTTCAACAAGTAGATGATACTGCAAGTGGTGTACGGCATTGCATGAACAAAAAAGGATAAAGAAACTGAAGGAGAGTATACCCATTGTTCCAGAAGCATCACTGCCTCCATAGAAAGTAGCATGAGCATTTGACCATCCGGTAGCCTCGAACCCATGGACCTTAACTAAAAGAAAGCAAGAAACAACTGTGACAGCCATCTCAAGAATGCTAATTTTCACCATTTTTGTTGTCGGCTAATTAATGAGAGGACAGGAGGAGGAAGAGGATGGGAAAGGCTGAAAGACTCCTGGGAGTGCAGAGACACTTTCACTCAGTCGTTTCTTCGAACACTTTAAGGGCCTGTTAAATAGGAGCCAAAACCCATTTTTTAAATGAACGACTCCAAGTTGAGGGAGTTCAAAATCAATCAATTGTTTAATCTCCTGCGAATCTGCACTTCTGCAGAGGAAGCTTCGAGCCACTTCATTTAATTAATTTCCCATGTTCTACAGCCCTCTTCACCTCCACACCCACATGGTTTTCCCACCAGAAGAGCCGTGTTTCGATCAGAAACCGCGGATCAAGTTGGTTTTTTTTTTCCCCCTCACATTCTTTTTGGTGCGGTGGTAGAAGCAATTTCAAGAAGGAAGGGAAAAAAAAAAAACATATTTCAATGATTTTACTTAATAAAGATTGGAACTTGCAATATCAGTTGATACAGCTACCTCACATGGCTCCTCTTTGACCTACCATGCATGGTAGGAGAGGAGTCCATATATAGGAGGGAAATGCCTGGGATTAATTCTGTTTGGAAATTGGCCACAAGGAAAATTGGGCGGAAAATGTTACGGTGAATGAAAACAAAACATGAAAGTGTTTGGGAAAGCGTACTGAACGGTCGGGATTCACTTGTACCATATACACATAGCAGCATACAAAATGCTAATGGGAACAAAATGGTTTTGCAATTTTTTGTACGTACCAAATTTTGTTTTCGATGATTTTTCGTACCAATTTAACTTGAGAACTGTTAAAATTATTTTTTGGCTCAACAATTGGCCAACCATTGGATGTCATTTTTAAGGCCTCTTTCCAAATGTTGACTTTGGTTTGGAAAATTATTTACCATAGTTGCATGATTCTCCCATGACACATTTTTTTTCCTCTACAAAATAAAAATACACAAGTTGAGGGTTATATCTAGTTCACAAGAGACTCAATGATTAAATCTCA
Source organism: Rhododendron ovatum (assembly GCA_019656835.1). NCBI lineage: Eukaryota > Viridiplantae > Streptophyta > Magnoliopsida > Ericales > Ericaceae > Rhododendron > Rhododendron ovatum. The sequence continues at coordinate 40,135,203 of CM033795.1, forward strand.
AAGAATTTGTAGGTAGACAAACTTCCTCTTATTTATACCCTGCGAGCCTAATATGCATACGTCAACCTAGCTATATGATCACAAGCCTAGAATGGATAGCATTTGCCATATATCGCTTTAGCATTTTGTTTCCCTTGTTGGTCCAAGCTCTACAGGCCCGACCCTACAGCAAGGTCCAAGGCCACCGTCTAGGATCCCTTTTTCGTCTGAAAATAGGGCCACCAAGTCGGAGCAAGTAACTTATATAAATTGCCCCACAATTGGTATGTCTTCCTTGTTGCTCTAGCGGTAGGAACTTTGGCACGAGAGGTTGTGGGCATTTTTCAACCATTTGCTCCATGAAAGTTTTTTTTTTCATTCTTAATTGCCTTTTTCTTTGAATTTGATACAAAAAGATAGGGTCCCGTGTTGTTAGTTCGCCTAGAGCCTCCATATGCATAGGACCGGCACGCTTTGAAGCTCAATCAACTTGTTCATGCAATTGATGAAGGTAAAACCCAAACTTTTTGTGGGATTCTTTATGAGGCAATCGCAATAGTGAAGTTCTTTTCCATGTTTTCAAAGCTAAGGAGGACAAATCATGAAAATATGTGAGGGCTTTAGAAATAGGCCATTGGCGTATTCATGTTTTAATATTTTTATTTTCTTGAGCAGCGCCATTGCCGTATTCAGGATCCATTAACTGGTGTAGTTAAAGTTTTTTTAACTGCTGTTATTCAGTAATCAATTATTAGTCAAATTGAGCATTAATGGGTCATGTTCTAACTTCTAATGAATCTGAGTCAAACCCAAAAGCCGGGTAACTTAATTTTTTTTCTTAGTTATGTATGTTTTGTTCGTCTATTTAAAATTTTTGTTATATTTGCTTTATATTCTTTGGATTAATCATCTGTCTCGACAAAAGGAGTTTAAAAAGTACAAATTACTACCGAAAGCAAAAAAAAAGTTCACTCAAGACGAAAAAAGTATCAAACAACTGTTTTTTTTTTTGAGTCTAAAGTGTATCTTATATAAACTTTTTTCAATATTTGTCCATATTTTTGTACTTATCCAATTCATCTTATTGAGATGAATGATTAGCTCAAAAAAAATCGACAAAAACCTAAAAGAAAAATTACGAAAAGTAAACAATATCAAAAAACGTTCTGGACAAATAAGTTTATAAAAACGCAGCCTCAGTATAGGCATCTATAACTGCATTAACTATTTACGGATCACATTAGTTAATTGGGTAATTTCGGAATGGATAGAAGTTGATCTCATGCCAAAGGGCTTGTAGCCCAATGGTATTTTCTAGTCCTCTCTTGTGGGGTGTCAGGGTTCGAGTCACCTAATCCCTGCTGATGTATAAAGTGTGGGAAAAAAAATATTGAACTAATGCCAACCTTTTAGGAGTATCTTTTTTCCTTTATATAATTGACTATTCGAGTCAAGTTATGCGCATTTTGATTAATCTTCGAGTCTTGAAGTTAACGACCGGACAAAAGCCGCCAAAGTTCCCAAAGGGTGTTTTTTTTTTTTTTTCTAATTTGAGAAATGAGAATGTAAGCTCCTTGCTGCCATACATTACTCCCGCTCAAGGGCTCGACCAACCCTGTAGGGTTTTGATCTCTCTTTTACTGAACCACTTGTTTCAACAGCTCAAGGGAATAGAAAATGATTGAACTGCAGAGATTTTTGACTTGCAAATCACTTTTAGAATAACTTCAAATGTAAACTAACTGTTAACTATTGGATTAAGTTAATTATCTTTCACATCTTTCTATGCAGTGATGGTTGTGTTAGGAAAATGTGCGAAGATTGAGTCCCGCATCGAACAAACGGAAAAAGAGTTGGACCTTAATATACAATTGAGTGACTCACTAAGCCTTTTAAATGGATATGAATCATTCAATTAATATTTTTTGGGCCAAGTGATGTGGTGAACTCTTTTCCGTTACTCCCATACAGACTGGATCTTGAGCAATGGCAAGTTGATGTAGGACAAACTCCCAACAGGTTGCTCATGTGCACTTTGACTAATCTCGGAGTCCTAAATTAAACGATCGAGCAACCACCAGTATTTCCAAAGTATTTTTGCTAGGAACAGTTCTATGGATGTGTTTTGTTCTAGAAAAAAAATCATCTCAATCGAATAACTGTAAGTGCTGAATTCAATTATCTATTTTTCATTCCAAATCTAGGATCATTTAAGCTGCACACACCCACCTGTAACCACAATTTTTTTTTTTTTTTTTATTGCTAGAAGCGAGAGTCAAGCATGAACTGAAGATGTAAGCACCTTCCTGCTATATTCCCACTGTACTACCTCTCTAATGGTAACACTTGCTTCCGCAGCTTAAGGGAAATAGAACATGATAGAGCTGCAGAGATTTGACTTCCAAATCACTTTTTGAATAACTTCCAAAGTAATTAACCTATTGTTTTACTATTGCTGTGGATCAAGTTAGTTATCTTTCACGGGGCCGTGAATAAGTTATTCACATAAAAGCTCAATTTTGATCGTCCAAAAGTGTTTTGGAAGATTCGGATTAAAAATAATCTATTAGCGGTAATAGATTATTTTTAATCTAAATTCTATTACCGCTAATAGATTATTTTTAAACCGAATAGTCCAAAATATTTTTGGACGGCCGAGATTGAGCTCCGTGAGTGAATAAGTTATTTTCATTTTTCACATCTTCCAGTGCAGTACTGGTATAGTTGCCATTCCAAGAAGAAATAGAAAATAGTCAATGACTCGACTTGGATTTTAATTTTGCTTCAGATCATTTGATATTACCATCTCACATGCCTCCCCTTTGACCTTAGATGGTTCCATTCCCATTAGCTCCTGTGTCCTCCACATGGTTTTGACATGAGATTCCTAGTTGTTACCTCCTTCGTCCCTAAATAAATATTTAGATCGCAAACCTAGGCCTTTAAAGAGATGCATTCTTTTTGTTCAAAAATTTGAAAAAAATACCTTCAGGGGTGAAGGAATTTTTTTCAAATTTTTTGAACAAAAAAAATGCTTGTGTTTAAAGGCCTAGGTTTTTGGTCTAGACATTTATTTAAGAATGGTGGGAGTATTAGTCCTATATCCCTAATGATTTACTGTCACATAGTTTTAAATATGTGGGATCCTGTTGATCTAGAAAATCAATTAGGCAAAATAGTAAATCAGAGCAATTCATGAGAATTGATTATGAAGGCGAATATGCGTAACGGCTGGCGGAGGAGGGGGCGACCAGACGTAGCTATTCTCTGTTGGGCATGACTATAGGGACTTCAAATGCGCAACGGAGGCCCCCGAAGGAGACCTGAAAACAGTAGGTGAGCACCAACCCTCCCGAGGCCGAAGAAGGCAATAGGTGGATCATGGGTTTCAAACGGAAGCGAGGGGATCTTGGCACTCCTCGAACCCCTCCTCTAACCCATGACCGCACGAGAGCCAAAACCAATGGGACCGAGTAACCCTTTGCCATCTTGGCTACGAACCCGGGTGGTTTGATTATGATATTATATGATTTCTGTGATTAATTGTGATTTGATTGTAATTATAATCATTTTCTTTCCATAATTAGGCCCTCTTCGCTTGTATAAGGCCATCCACAGTGGTATAATCAAAAGTCAATTGTTGTTAAAGTTAATAATATTGGTGCAAAAGAGTGCTCACAATGGTATAATCAAACTTAGCAACATCCTTAGAAATAATCAGATTTTGGATTTTAAATAATCAAAACTAGCAACTTTTTTCAATAATCAAAACTCTTCTTGACCTCCCACTTTTCCCTCTTGATCAATGCAGCATCTTTAAGTGTTCATTGCTTTTCATGTACAATATTGACTCATCATCCTTCCCTTCATTCTCTTTTTGTTTTTTTTGCTTTGGTTTTTTGTCTTCCTTCTGGTCGGATTTGGTTGTGTGCATCATCCTGGAAAACAATCTGGCTAAGGGGAGTTGAACTTGGTGCATGGTGATGGAGTAGATAATGGTGGACTGCCCATGTTATCCAAACCAATGGCTTGACTATGTGGGTTTGATGATTTCTTGGATACATTGGTTGTGTTTTAAATAAGAACTTGATTGTTCTACTGCGAACTGTGCTTTAAAATCAGCCAACAATACTCATACTTGAACTTATGAAACGTAATGGAGAGAAATGAACGGCGGAAAATAGGGGGAGGGGAGGAAATTGTAGTGAACCCCTTATTTTTGGTTATGGACTAGAAGTGACCATTGTGAATCTCAACATTGTTAAGCTTAACAACCTCTTAAATGAATAATCAAAAGCTGATGTGTCAACTTTTGGTTATTCATTTTTTATTATACCACTGTAGATGGCCTAAGTAGAAGACTCATTGTACAGTTTTATTATTCAATCGAATATTACATTTCTCCTTCTTTATCAATCGAACATGGTATCAGAGCCAGGTTTTGGGTGGTCTCACCTCATGTGGTCAAGTCTCTATCGCCCCAGTCAATCGCCTTACCTCATCAATTCATACCTCCTCGTGCATCCGGGCTGCATGTGAGGGGTCGCCTGAGTCAAATCTCCTAGTTTCCTCAATTCGTACCTCCGCGTGCATCCGGGTTGCACGTGAAGTGAAGTGTTAGACTTAATCTCATATCGCTCATCTAAGACACCCAAGTTTGATTAATAAAATCTCAAAACTACTTCACCTATTGCCAATCTCAAAACTACTTCACCTATTGCCAATTGATTTTAGATTGGAACCCTCCAAAAAATCTAACAGTATGCTTACCTGCGACTGCTAACTACCAGCACTATACACCAGCTAGAATGAAAAATGAGCGGCGGAAGGCAGTCATTGGAATCTTGTGTGTCTGATGACCAGTTGGATGATCAAAGAGTAGTAGTCAGGTGAAAGGTCAAGAATGGCCTTTTATCTTCGACCAATTACCGATAATACAAAAGGTTGACCCTGTGTTTAAGACCCCAACCCTTAAGTTGATAGTAACTCAGAGCATTCGGACTAACTTACACACATAAGTTCCCAGCTTGAGATCTGAGGTTTAGGGTTTTTCTAATACCCATGAAGACTCAAACACATCACAAAGCTGTCGTTACACTATATATATTCTTAACATAAAACTCAATAGCTTGTGTGCAGGGGCGGCTCCACTGGTAATTGAGGGGGTTCAAGCTCTGGGTTCCAAAATGCACTCAAATTTTGTACTATATTTTTGCATATTAGTTTAGTTGTTTTTTAATATTGTCTGCACTTTTTTTTTTCTCAAGAATATTGTCTGCACTTGATTATTCGTAAAAGTCCAGAATAACTAAAATTCATTTACATTTTGTTAGAATTACAACCTATAGTACAATAAAACAAACTAAACTAGGCTTGGTAAAAAAATTTTGCCTAAAAAAAGTTGAATACATTTCTATTACCGCTGAGCTAAAATCTCCTACAGTCGCCCCTACTAGTGTGTTTGAGTTACAAGGAAGGACGCATAGTTTCAACTTTAGAAGGGTCGAGGGTGAATAAGTATGTAGTATAAAAATCGTAACACTCTGTTATACTTTGAGGGTGACTCTGTATAAGTTACTCCCTCTGTCTCAAAATGTTTGTCCGGTCCGCAAAACGAAGTCTTAAAAATAATACAAGCCATGTGTCCGGAAAAGATCTGTCATCCAACCAGACGAGGTGACCATCCAACCGGACGAGCCAAGATTTAAGCCTCGGTTTTATTTCCCAAGCCGTGTGCCGATCCATCCAACTAGACGAGATGGCCATCCTACTGGACAAGGCTCTTACCGCACATTTATACCCCACACGTGTGGGGTCCACTCTAGGTCCTAAAAAATTACAAGAAAAATACTCATAAATTTTAAAATAATCTTCTATGGGACCATGTAAAAAATCAGCTCCAACGGATGTCGATAAATACTTTTTCAGAATTCGTAGGGTGAATTTTTACAGGACTCCATAAAAGATTATTTTAGAATTTATGGATATTCTTCTGTATTTTTGTGGGATCTGGAATGGACTCCACACGCATGCGGTATAAACGTGCGGTACGAGCAAACTTTCTGTTTTTGTTTACATTTAGTGTTTTGAAAGACTAACTTTATAGTGTTAAAATTAAGGGAAAATGACGTCTAGTGACGTGTTTTGATAATTAATACCCGCCAAATATTTTCAGCATTAACAAATGTTCTCAGTATATCCTTGGTGGGTATTAATTATCAAAACACGTTTTCAGCCGTCATTTTCCCTAAAATTAAAGTCTTGTTTGTATTTTGGGTTTGGGATACAATGATTATGTTTGCAAGTGGGCCATTTAAGTGTGTAATCGGGTCAAGTTTAAGTTATTTTGTAGTTGAGCTACTGGGTAAAGTTAGGCCCAAAGTAGTATGTACATATATGTTTCCCCATTGCTCTGTTTCCTCCCCGACCAAAAACTCTCGGCAACGCAGAGAAGGGGCTCTATATAAGCTTCTGGGGTCATCCTAACAATAATAACTTGCCTTGGAACTAGTTTAGGATACTTCAAGGTTAAGCAAAGCAGAAAAAAAGGAGGAACTCATCAAGGAAGGATGGTTTTTCATCACAAGAACACGTAGTTCTCTCTCCCGATCCGGCTACGCAAACATAAGCTGTGCGAATCGGTGATTTGCGATTATCATACGGAAATATGGCTAGAAATTGCAAGTCCTAATTGTACTCGGATTGATTTGAATGAATATTCTTTAACCAAGTAAAACCAAGCTACGAAAGAGAAAAATGGATTCAAAACCCTCAACCTTTTTCCAACTATTTTATATAAACCCCAACTCTTTTGATTTCCTAGTTTTAAAATCCAAAACTGAATCCCGTTTTTAAATTGTAATAGAAATTGGTTGTAACCTATAAGACATATACTCTTGTCTCCGTGTAACGATACTTGGCAGAAGCAAAATGCAATTATTTAGAGTAACTCGTAGTAAATATCATTGATACAAAGTGTACTACCTTTTTTATAATAAGTAATCAATTCATTATGCACAAACAAAAGCATACAACTTCGAAGGAGCATACTCTAGTAATACTACAAAACATGGCCACCCCAGACAAAGAACCCTTGCACTAGACACATTCTGAAACAGAACTACAACAAGCACATACAAAGTGTACCACCTAGTTTAGCAAATCAAAACCCAAGATCTTCGACTAAACGCGAATCAGAAACATAATAATACGACTTCGGCGCCAGCCTTTTTGAAGCCGGACATTCAACGAAATCACTATCGTCATAAGGAGTGGCAGGGATCCAAGGTTGAGGGTACAAACGTCGGCAATACACACAGAGATGTCCATTAACATGCTTACCGAGTTGGTACAACCTCATCCTCCCCTCACGTGCAGGAACATTTTCCCGAATGATATTTTCAAATGTACAGAGGGATGCGCTTTCTTCATTGGCTGATTGGGAACTCATCTGTTCTTGTTCTTTATTGTACAGAAGGCGGACTCCAACCTCCTTTACTTGCACAAATGCACCTCCAAACACTGAAACATCGAGCTCATCACCAGCTTCCAGTAACTGTTTCCCGAACTTCCAGTAACTTAACCACGTGATATCCTCTCCAACTTCCCCAAATCCAAAGACCTCTGGGCAATGGATCCAAATCAAACCCTTCGTTTTATTACTTAAGGAAGTATGTGTGTCCTTTTTCCAATAATACTCGGGTGGAGCACCGGACAACTCATACACAGAACAAACACTTAAGCCTCGTACTCTCAAATCAAGATTTGAAGGCACGGTAAAATTACACGAGGATCCAAGATTGTTAAAATTGAACCATAGAGGAACCTTGCTACCGGGAAGATAAGCGGAGAATATATATGTTCCATGACATCCCTGTACCACAGAAAAAGAATTAAAGCATCACCCTGAGAGAGAGAGAGAGAGAGAGAGAGAGAGAGAGAGAGAGAGAGAGAGCACCTGGACGGGAAGCGTCTGTTTTTCCTTGCCACACCATGACGATAGCTTTACAATTGCGTTTCCCATGGATTCCAAGTTCGTTAACCCCAAACTTTTTGTAATCTCAGCCGCTACATTTCCTATGGGTTCTAATTTGAAAATGCCCACGGTCTTACCTTCATGGTCCCATGTATCCAAATGACAAGTAGTTTTTGGACCGGGAAAGCTTCCAAACGTTACTTCCTCCAGCAGTTTATTACTTCCAAGATACAGTGATCGTACTAGTGGGAGCCCGACAAGTTTCCGGAGCCTTGGACATTCTGCTATGCTAAGTTTCTCGAGCAATGTAAGATCTCTAATGAAATCTGGGAGGCCCGAAACTAGATTACAACAGATATCTAAAGTCTTCAGCGAGCATAGGTTCCTAAGATCTGTGGGAAAAGCATTGTCAGAAAGATTACAGCCCGCAAGACTTAGTTCCACCAAGGACCGTGGTAAAGAAGTCCATGAGATATCTGGACTTCTTCTTGGCTTCAATAGCCAATGTCGAATGAAAGGTTGCATAGTGTTAACCTGCCCGTTGGTAGAGAGAGATTCATTTAAGGCAATTCTATCTGCCTTGAGCACAATTAAAGACTCCAAATTTCCCATTTTTGTTGGCAATTCCTCAAGTTTTGAACAACCAGAGATGACAAGCTTTTCCAAAAGTTTTAGCATACCAATGCTTCTCGGAAGCTTCCTCAAATTGTTACAGTCTTTCAAATTCAACAAAACAAGTCTCTCGAGGCATCCAATGGATTCATGAACCTTAACCAAACTTGCACAATTTTTAAGCATCAATCTCTCAAGATTGGGGATTTTCGAAAAATCGGGAGTATTGGTAAGGTTAGGGGAATCACTCAGATTGAGGATTTTTAATAGCACTAGAAACTGCAGAATAAGAAAAAGCGGTCATCCAAGCAATCAATACAGTTCAATATCAATATATATATATATATATATATATATATATATATATAAAGGTTTATCTATTTGTTTGGTCCTTATAAAATACACGAAGTTTCAATTTCGTCCTTGTAAAATTTTACATGTCAATTTCGGCCTCTTACTTTCTAACAAACCTCAATGTTACCCTTCCGTTAGTTTCACTACAAAAATTGCTTATGTGGCTAACGGTTAATGTGAAAATACTGAAAACACCCCCTGGTATTTGAAAAAAGAAAGAAGATGAATTTACTATCTCAGCAAAAGTCATAAAATGATGATTACGTCAAGAGCTAATCTCTATAAAATACCCCAATAATCTCCTTCTCCCCATATAATATCCATCCGCCACAACCACGGCAACCTCTGTCCACCACAACTACCTCTCTAATGCAATTACAATTTTACCAATCCCAAATCTTAGCATTTTCATCTCACTTCCTCCTTCCTCATCTGCGGGCCTATATTCTCCCTCTCCAAAGTCAAAGATCAAGGGGAAATAAAACAAACAAACAAACCCAATTTCAAAGAAATGAGAGGAAGGTTTAGTTCAATTCAACATAATGTAGTTCTCATCTCTCCCTCTCTAAACTAAAAATTCTCACACAAATAACAAATAAAGGCCAAATTCCATGACCCATAATTGAACCATTGACCAAAATTCAGCCAATCGGCTACCAATAGTGTACCCTACGGCCACCACTATCTCTCCACCCGTTCCCCTAATAAAGGTGGTTTTATGATTGGTAGCAATGGTAGGAGTTTAGAATTCAAGCTCAATTGAAAAAACATAGAAATAAGCTTAAAACTGATGCCTGCTGAGCCCACTCCGGTCTTGTTCCGATGATTGAAATTATTCACTTTGTAGAGCTCGTCGAGTAGAACAACTATGAAAAAAATCAGCTTAATTGGATATCATTAAGTGCCTGATCGGAACTTTTTTATCTTGAAAAGAATGGATCCGAAACACTGGATCAAATCCACTGTAACCTATGGACCGAGAGTTATATGGGCCGATCAGGCACTTAATGATATCCAATTAAGCTGATTTTTTTTATAGTTGTTCTACTCGACGAACTCTACAAAGTGAACGATTTCGATCATCAGAGCGAGACCGGAGTAAGTGGATCGAGCAGCACGCTGCTCCCCCGCTTCCCTTTTTTTATAGGGAAAACTTGAATTAATGTTTTGTAACACAAAATCTGGGAAAATATGCTTTGTGGATTAGCAAACCTGATAGGATTTAATCTCTCTATCTCTCTCTCTCTCTCTCTCTCCAATTAACACTTCGCAAACCCACTGCAATTACCCTAAATATCCATTTTGATTCTCTCTCTAGAATAAATATTAAATTGAATATCTTATTTCTTCATGAACAGGGGAAGGAAAAAAGAGTGAGTATCCATATCCACCTTTACGACATGATAGGACTTAGGACTAATTATTGAACAGAAAGATGGAGGGACGAAGAAATGTTTCTAAGTAATGGGTGGTGTGATTGGGTCTACCGTCTACGTATTGGGTGTGTGCGACAGAGAGAGAGAAATGGAAGGAGAAAAGGAAACAGGGGTGATGGTGGACTGTAGTTTTCCATGTCACTGCCACGCCAGTCAACTGTTAGACATGTTAGTGGTTTTCGTTAATGAGTTAACGGAAAGGTTAAGATTGAAGTTCCTCAGACAATACAAGGACAAAATTGACACATAAAATTTTATAAGGACAAAATTGAAACTTCGTGTATTTTATAAGGACAAAAAAAGTAGATAAGCCAAATAATAATCAAGCATTCGATTCAATTTCCAAGAGTAACGTACCTTTGTTCCTTCCCATACATTTTTCAAGCTGCTATAGCGCATGTCCAGAGCAACCAAGCTTTCCAAAGGAAACTCACTAGGTATGGACTTAAGTGGAAATCCATGCCAACACAACCATTTTAATCCTTTGGGAAGCTTTTCATAGGGTCCACTAATATGTACATGATTGAGCTGCAGAAGCTTGAGTTTGCGCATCCTTCCAAATGCATCAGCTTCCAAAACAAATGGATTTGTATTTTTTGTGGCTTCGAGGTTAGAGGAGAACATGTTGAAACCAAATCGTTTCAGCGAACAACCCAAATCTGACAATATGGGCATCTCAAGGAACTTTTCAAAGCGTCGTTTTCTGCTGGCACCAAAGATTGGACTAACGCATTTATCTTCCTTCAACAAACACACATCGAGTTTAAGCCCTTCTACTTTGCTTGTACCCTGACATAAGAATGAGAAAAAGGGAAAGGGGAGGACGAGTGGTGGGAAGACTGATTAGTAAATAACACCTCAACAAAATCCATACAAAAACAAATGAAGAGCAAATTTAATTCTTACAATGTTGTCTCGCAAAATATTAAAGGAATCCTTATGATTCCAGAGGATGCTACGTTTGCCTGGCTCCTTGGGTGATTCTTGGCAAGCAATTTCTCTCGCCATTTCTTGAAGCAAATGATGCATCACTACATTATTACTTTTATCAATTGATATCAGACATCTGTCCATGAGGTTTTGGATCCCAACTACTGTAGAAAACTCACATCCGTCTAAGATCGTAATTGCAAAATCCTTCTTTCTTCCAACAAAAAAACAAGCAAGATAGATAAATAGATTTTTGTCGTGGTTATCTTGCAAAGAATCATAGCTTATTCTGAGTTTTTCAAGGATTTCACCTTCGAGAAATGTTTTCAATTTGTCTGATTGACTCTTCCATACATTTAAGCATTGCCCTGATAGGGAAGAGCCTAGAACTTTAAGTGCTAATGGAAGCCCTCCACAGTAGCGTACCACTCTTTTTGAGACCTCTTCATATCCATTGTTTGGACAACATTTTCTGAAGGCATGCCAACTAAAGAGCTCTAAGGATTCCTCATCACCCAGATTTTCAACCCTACACACCTTAGAGAATTCATTAGCCCGCAGTAACTGCTCACGCCTCGTGGTTATGATAATTTTACTCCTTGGAAAAAGCCAATCTCGCATTCCAAGTATTGCATTTAATTGGTCGAGTCTATCCACATCATCAAGAACTATAAAAACTTTTTTGTAATATATGGCTTCCATAATCTTAGTTGTTCCTTCAGCAATACTGCTCAGTCTTACTTTTCTTCCCTTCAAAATATCTGAATAAATTTGTCTTTGTAGACGAAGTAAGCCATTTTTTCGCTGGGAAATTTCCCTTACATTTTCAAGATAACTGCTACCTTCGAATCTTGGAGAGTTCAAATTGTACAGAAATTTTGCAATGGTCGTCTTGCCTATTCCACCCATTCCACAAATTGCAACTATGCCAATCTTAGTTGCCCCATCTTCTAACCATAGCTGAATGTTTTTGACTCGTGAATTTATTCCAACCAAGTGGGGGTCAATATCCAAGGTTGCGCAACTTAATTTCTCTCCAACGACTTTTATAATTTTCTGGATAAACCTTGCCTCGTACCTGACAAATTATGACAAGATGGAAAGTATGACCCAATAAGAATTCATGACAAAAATATAGCACGAACCAATACACATTTCCACCCTATAACTAAGGAAAATGAGCATGTTGTTGTCAAAACTGAAATAATTGGATGAGTATGTATTAGATAATGTTGGCTTGAGATTAGCCTTGGCCTTGATTAATTGGTGGAGAGATTAGTGAATCAAGCTAGCAATTGGTTGCCGCTAATTTTATCGGGGAGAACACACACACGGAAACAAAGCAATGGGGGAAAGCACTCCACTTAGATTTTTCATTCATACTTTCTAGAGAATTCTACAAGGCTTATATATGGATACAACCTTGGGCCTATCTTTACACAAATGCCCAACTACAAAATAACTTAAGCTTGACCCAAATTACACACTTACATTTTATGGCCCACTTGCAAACTAAGGCATTTTAGTCCAAACACAAAATATAAAATGACCCAAAATTAAGAGTTGTTTGGACAGCATATTATACCAACAAATAAAAAGTGTTACATGTCATGCCTAGCTAAAGAAGCAAGGAATGAGGAAATTACCCATCAGCTTGATTTTTCAAGTTCATCCCGGTCACATCTGCAACTTCTCTAAGTGCAGCCCTCCATGTTCCTATTTTTTCCTTCAATTCCTCTTTTCGTTCTCCTGTTTCTGATTTGAGTTGCTCTTCATGCCTTGCAAACGCTTCTTTGAAACTACTCTGCTTCCTCAAGTCAGATGGATCCACATCATAGAAGACAGGGAGAACTGTATGTCCAGAAGTCCTGCGCTTTAGGATCATCACTAGCTCCTCAAGGCACCAAGTCGATGTTGCATAGCTCTTTGAGAAGACAATTATCGACATCCTCGACTCTCGGATTGCTTTCTCCAGTTCAAACTTGATATCTTCTCCTCTTTCTAATCCATCCTCATCTCTGAAGGTGTGGAATCCGGCATGAACCAAAGCTGTGTAGAGGTGGTCAGAGAAAGCCTTGCGAGTGTCTTCGCCTCTGAAGCTCAAGAACACATGATAAGTAAATCGAGAATTCGAAGAAAAGTCTTCTTGGGATTTCATGGTAGATATTGAACAAAAGTCCAGAAAAGATTAAGGAAGACCACTCTTCTCCATGCATATATGTATTAGGAGATGCCACCTGAGTCAATAGTCCACTTAAACAAAGTGGTGTAATAGACAAGTCAATAAGTTATAAGTTTACTGAGCACAAAACCATCCCCTCTCCAAAACACGATGTTGACGCGGCATGGGCCCCACGTCAGCTTTAAGCCAAAAAAGAGAAAAACAAATGCTGAAATTTTGAATCCCCACCCCACAAAAAAAAAAAAAAAAATCTGGAGGGGAGCAGAGAGAGAGAGGAGGAGGAGGTCGATGAACTCATTGCCGCGTGACAGCGGCAACCACCAGCCTCACCTCCGGAGATCTCTCCCAAAATTTCAGGAAGCAAGCACCAGAGAGACCACTACTCTCTATTAAGGCACCATGCATGTATGTGTAGGAGATGCCACTTGAGTCAAGAGTCCACTTGAGTCAAGAGTCCACCAACCATCCATTTGTTTTGTTATAAAGTAGGTGAATAATACACACCTTTGTTCGTCACCATTGGAATATTGAACCAAATTGATGAGACGTCTCACCTCACCGGTCTCTCTCGAGTTCAATTTTGTTTACCCTCACTATATAAATGAGGGTGAAAATTACCCTCACTCTAATTGGTTCTTTCCAACTTCGAGGTCCTATTAAATTTAACCATGGTTAGTATTAGAAGCCTAAAATCGTGAGAGTGATATGGCATCTTGTTATGGGAAAATCATCCGCTGCTGCGTTGCAAGAGTAACAAAATGCGTAGCTCATCATTGCGTAGAATGTTTGATGATTCACCCACTCTGGTGGCGAAATAATTAATTGGACATGCTTTGAAGCATTAGTTTATTTAGTTTGCGTTTTTCATGGCCATGCAAGACAGAAGCTCGAGCATTGAATGAGTATTTTTTAATTTGTTCTACCGTGTAATATTAAAACAAATAACTGTGTTTAATACTTTGCTGTTAAAAAAATTGCTCACCATGTAAGATTAAAACAACTAATTGTGCTTAATACTATTTTTTTTGCTGTTAAAAAAATTGCTTTTATTAATAACACTGAACATATGCACTTGTCCACTCCCATATAAAGCAACCGAGATATTCTCAAATTCGAAACGAAAAATTTGGGCAAACAATCCTAAGTAACCTAAAAATTCGTCCACGGTTTTACCATTTTTTTCCGTAACAAGTAGGAGTAATATTCAAAACAAAAAGACCTAAGAGAAATAAATCAAATATTTTTCCGCAAATAAAAACACCTAAAAAATGTATGTGCATCAAGATTAGTTTTCTGCTACTCATATCATCTTTCGGCATTTTCAAGACTATACATTTAACAAAATTGACGCTTTGTGACATCTATTAATGTGAAAGAGACTATGATGAAGATAAGCACAACCCTTAATTCCAACAATAGAATGATACAATTAAAATCCCAATGTTAATTGATTTCACCCTTGTCGAGAGTTGATTTATCCTTTTCAAAGAAACTCAATCTCAAAATCCGGATGTCAATTGATTTCTCCCTTTGTCGAAAGTTGGTTTCTCCATTTCGAAGGACCTCAATCTCAGGCAAGATAATACTGGAATTACCCATCCACACACACACAAAATTAGAGCAAGAAAGTACTGTTCATCGATAAAAATAAGGAAAGGAAATCTCTCCATATTCCCAGAGGAGTAATCCAAGTGTTTGTTACTCCCACAGGCCACAATGCAGCAGTTAATTTTCCGAATAACAAGATGCCGCATCAGTCAAACAATTTTAGGAGTAAAACTGAGTATATGGTATGCAAGTTTAGTGATACCAGCAGTGCGCATGAAAAAAGAGTGATAATCCAAGACCAGGAAATACCTAAGAGTGATCATTTTAGATACTTAGGATCACTCATTAGTAGAGATGGAGAGATTGCCGATGATGTGACCCATAGGATTCAAGTGGGATGGCTCAAGTGGAGGAGCGCTACTGGTGTACTGTGTGACAAGAGGGTACCCATAAAATTGAAGGAAAAGTTCTATGGAACTGCCATTAATTAGACCAGCAATGCTTTACGAGACAGAATGCCGGCCTATTAAGAAACAACAGGTGAACAAGATGAGTGTAGCAGAAATAAGAATGTTGAGGTGGATGTGTGGTAAGACTAGAAGAGACAAGATTAGAAATGAAACGGTTCGTGAGATGGTAGGTGTAGTACCCATAGAAGAGAAGTTGAGAGAAAATAGGCTAAGATGGTTTGAGCATGTCTACCGTAGACTAGGAGATGCAGTAGTTAAGAGAGTAGATATGATAGCTTTGGATAGCAATGCTACGGGGAGTGGTAGACCTAAATTGACATTAGATGTTGTGATACGCAACGATATGAGTATAGTAGGTTTGTTTGAACAAATGGCTTTTAACAGAGCTCAATGGAGGAAAATGATTTATGTAACCGACCCCAAGTGATTAAGACTTAAGGCTCGGTTTGGTTTGGTAATGCTAACTATGGTTACATTTGATGGGACCTCCAAGTTGGAAAGAACCGATCAGCCTTGGCAACGGTCCATGGGTTCTTATAGAGTAGCGGTGGTAGTGTCTATCAACTATGATCACGGATGGATTCGGGAGTATAGCCTAGTGGGGGCACCTTATTAATTATAATAGCGACAGTTCATATTTTTGGCCAACCACAATAAGATCGTACAAAATTAAGACATGCATTACTAACGACAAAAGTTTATAACGCGTACTTTCAGTTAAATTAGGTAAAAATGAACACAAAATCTCGGACAAAATTTTTAAAGTATGTTTTAAATGAACATCGACAAGTTTTAGAATGATTAAGCTAGTTTTGTTAATGTCATTATTTTAAGATACATATTTCTCCAAGACGGTTAAAAATAAAGAGAATAAAAAAAGAATAGCTCCAAATAGACAAACAACTCGTAAAGCAACAAGCATAAATGCATCATATGATGTCGACAAGTTTTAGAATGATTAAGCTAGTTTTGTT
Organism: Rhododendron ovatum; assembly: GCA_019656835.1. Taxonomy (NCBI): domain Eukaryota; kingdom Viridiplantae; phylum Streptophyta; class Magnoliopsida; order Ericales; family Ericaceae; genus Rhododendron; species Rhododendron ovatum. Next base: position 40,151,663 of record CM033795.1, read on the forward strand.
AATGTCATTATTTTAAGATACATATTTCTCCAAGACGGTTAAAAATAAAGAGAATAAAAAAAGAATAGCTCCAAATAGACAAACAACTCGTAAAGCAACAAGCATAAATGCATCATATGATGAAATTAAAGTATAAAACTTTAAAGATATATGCAAGTGTGTATATTTATATATTAACACACTTTCATAGTTATGCTAATTTATACAAAAATATAAAAAAATTATTTTAATTTCGAGTGGAGACACGTGCCCCCGTCCTTAGTTGTGATTGCGGTGGGACGAAGGGACGTTGAGCTTTAGTTGTCAGTGGAAATCTTCCACTCCAGCCACATCCACGAGTAGACCAGTGGTTTCCATCAACGCGGTTGTCAATTTTTGGGTGATCTTTATATAAATTTTGTTGTTTTTCTTGTTTTGTTTGGATCTTTTGGATCCTTTGTTGTTTTTTATGTTATTGTTGGAGTTCTAATCTTTTTATTTTACTCCATCCGCCCCAAATTCTTAGTCCCCTTTCCTTTTTTTGAAAGTCTTAAAAAACTAGCTATATCTTTTAATTTATAATATTTTTATATAAAACATGGATCTTGTTTGATAGATCTCAATGAGCTCTATTATACAAAATTTTTAAAATCAGCTAAAAGATTATAGATTGTAAGATATAATCAATTAAAAAATAACACGCATTCCCGAAGAGAACCAACATTTTGGACAGAGGGAGTAATATTATAAATGGGTTTATCTTGTTTGTCAAAAAAAAAGTTGGAAAGAACCAATTAGAATGAGAGTAATGTCAGGCAAAACAAAATCGAACTCCTCTCTCTCTCTAATGTTCAACAGAACAAAATCTCTCTCTCTCTCTCTCTCTCTCTCTCTCTCTCTCTCTCTCTCTCTCTCTCTCTCTCTTTTAAATTTATTCTTAATAATGTTGGACAATTAACAACCCTAATAAATCATGATCTAGAACTATCACAATCATCACAACATAATCATTAATCAAGAGGCATACCCGAATCCTTTTATACGAAACTTGAGTGACCCAATAATCTTTCGGAAGAGCCATGATTTTACCAAGAGCATAAAGCCCTAGGTGAAAAACGGGTTTCTCCCTTGTCTTTCTTTCTACCTGTTTAATATCACGTTAAATTGATGGAACCCTAGACACCTTTTTATAGGCAAAGAGAGGATCAGTTTACTTATTAAACATTGATATCAACTTTCCATCAAAGTATAGTGTATTTAGAAAATAACTTCTCCATTTGACAAATAGAATAAAATTTTAGGTATAAAGATACGAAAAATCCTATTAAATCCATAATGAATTATGTGTCATATATAGGACATGTGGGTGATAACAACTAACAACCATGGGTACCGACGGGCAGGCGGGGCCCACTTTGGGTTCTGCATGAATGATCCGAAACGTTTAATAATTTGAAAATAAAAATTAAGTGAGCTCGTGAAAAATTAGCTCAATCTGATATGTGTAGATGTTCGATCCGATCTTCCCATTTTTTAAAAATCAAAAAAATGGGAAGATCAGATCTAGTACCTACACAAATTAGATTGAGCTGATTTTTTCCGACCCACTCGGTTTTTTATTTTAAAATTATTGAACAACTCAGATCATCCTACGAGACCTAGAGTGGGCCCCACGTGCCCGTCGATACCCGAGGTCTGTTTCCGTGGGCCTTAGCAAAGTTCAACAACTAAATAGTAGTATAAAATTTTGTTTTACATCAGCTGCATTCGAGAGAAAAACCAGAAAATGAACATGGCTGTCATCCTCTGTCGTCCCTCTTCCTTTTAATCGTCCCCTTCGCCTTTGAAGAAGATAACGAATGGTAATTGTGTCTGATTATTAGGGGCATAATAACGTAGCATTCTTATTACTGCTCACTCATTGAAGGAAATTGTGATAACCAGATTGTAGTTGAGCATGGAAAACCTATTGTCAATAGTTTCAGTAATATTCCTTCAATCAACACTTTTCAGTCCACCTCGAATCCAAGACTCCATTCATTTTCGTATTTTAGATTTGGATTTGTAGGTAATGAGCGTAGAGAGAAATAAAGTAATGATTGAAAATAGAGGTAATGATTAGAGAGAAATAAAAAAAAATAAGAATAATAATTTGAGAGAAATAGAATAATTATTAGAATCCAAAATCCAAAACCCTTAAACAAACGGGGTCCAAGTGATCCACTTATCTGTATTAAAATTATTCCGACCAACATTTGCCCTCAAAGTTGTTAGAGGAAGGCTTTAGATTCAAGATGAGAGCAAGTAGTAGACAAGTCAACGCAATAAATAGGTAGCATGCGCTAATGTAACACCGATCAGCTTTGAGGAAACACGCAATTGAGCAACTTATCAAACCAAGATAAGTAAAAATTAATGGACCGGTCAGTGAACAAGAACAATTGCAGTAGTTAGTACAATTCCCCGAACCCTACGAAAATTCAAAACGACATAATAATTTCTTACCCCTTGGAAAAGCCATGATCTGTAGCAGCTAAGAAGTGTCGTTGTGACAGTAGGAACGCCCCTTCTTTTTTTTCGGATCCGATGGAAGGCCCCTTCATTCCGGGTTTGAATGACGGCCAATGACGTGTTTTGATAATTAATATCCGCCAAGGACATGAGACCCCGAACCCTACGAAAATTCAAAACGACCTAATAATTTCTTACCCCTTGGGAAAGCCATGATCTGTAGCAGCTAAGAAGGTGTCGTTGTGACAGTAGGAACGCCCCTTCTTGTTTTTTGGATCCGATGGAAGGCCCCTTCATTCCGGATTTGAATGACGGCCAAAAGACGTATTTTGATAATTAATACCCGCCAAGGAACGCCCCTTCTTGTTTTTCGGATCCAATGGAAGGTCCCTTCATTCCGGATTTGAATGACGGCCAATAACGTGTTTTGATAATTAATACCCGCCAAAGACATAAAAATGTCCTTGGCGGATATTAATCATGTCTTTGGCAAGTATTAATTATCAAAACACGTTCTTACCCGTCATTTTCCCTACATATATTTCTGTTGGGCCTCAGGCTATTGGGTTCTGGCAACGTAATGTGTTCTTGGGTCAAAACTAAACTATAGGAAAGGAATCTACGTGGGCGAACAAAACTAATAATGTAAAATGGAAATCATGGGCCGAAGGTTTGTTTTTGATAGGAATATTTAAGAGTAAAACTATACTAGCACTATTTTTTTAGGCCGCATATTCTACGAGTTTGAGTCTTGTGGTTCATGGCCGTTCATTAGCTTTTTGTGGTGTGACAAATGGTCTATTTGACTAACGGAAGAAAAGTTTAAGAGTAAAATTGAAGTTTGTTAAAGTTTGGGAGCATACACACATTGAGGCTCTATTTGTTTCAATAATGCAACATCTCCCCAAGTGACTTTACAAGTTCAACAATACAACCATGAGAATAATGTAACCATCACTCCTAAACAGAGTCTGTGGAAGTTGAACCCTCATTATGTCTGTAGGACTTAGGTGTTTGTTCTCTCTTAAGTTCTCAAGTTCAAAACCTCTTATGTGTAATTAGCTCATTTGGAAGTAGTACTCTATTTAGAGTTTTGCATTTAACTTTGATTGGGACATCATCAAGTGGGCGTTGAAATTGACCTCCAAGATTTGTCGAGGTGTATGTAAACTTGTCTGAAAACTTTGAGTTATATAAAAAAGAAGAAGTTGTAGATCTAACTTTAGGGGCTGTGCTACGTGCATAGCAGCTGTGCACAGCAGCGGTTTTCTCCGGCCTCGGGTCGCAAAAAAATGATCGGAGCCGCTCATTTTGTTCAAAATATGTCGTTTAAGGTCTCTGTAAAAAATGCGTTTCGTTCGATATCGTTAGAGGCATTAACAAAACACCCAAAATCACTTCAGAATTTAGCCTAAATTCTGAAGTGATTTTGGGTGTTTTGTTAATGCCTCTAACGATATCGAACGAAACTCCTAAATTCTGAAGTGATTTTGGGTGTTTTGTTAATGTCTCTAACGATATTGAACGAAACTCATTTTTTACAGAGACCTTAAACGACATATTTTGAACAAAATGAGTGGCTCCGATCATCTTTTTGCGACCCGAGGCCGGAGAAAACCGCTGCTGTGCACAGCTTGCTGTGCACATAGCTTTTTTGTAACTTTAAGAGCTCGAGCATTGAATGAGTATTTTTTTTGTTCTACCGTGTAATATTAAAACAAATAACTGTGTTTAATACTTTGCTGTTAAAAAAATTGCCCACCATGTAAGATTAAAACAACTTATTATGCTTAATAATTTTTTTTTGGATGTTAAAAAAATTGCTTTTATTAATAACACTGAACATATACACTTCTCCACTCCCATATAAAGCAACCAAGATATTCTCAAATTTGATACGAAAAATTTGGGCAAACGATCCAACGTAATTTAAAAATTCGTCCACAGTTTTACCAGTTTTTTCTGCAAGTAGGAGTATTAATATTCAAAACAAAAGGACCCAAGAAAAGTACTTCAAAATATTTTTCTGCAACATGCTCCGTTTGGATTGGAATTTGAAATTTTTTTTGAAAAATAGTAGGAGTAATAAGTGGAGAGAGATAGAGAGAGAAATGTTGAAAGTAAAGAAAATTTAGGAAGAATCTAGGGAGAATTTTTTAATAAATTCTTTTTAAATTACAAAAAGAACAAAGCATTACACCCAAAAAATGTGTATGCATCAAGAGTAGTCTTCTCCACTTGTAAGAACAAAAAGATTAGTCTTCTCCCACACATATCTTTTATCCTTTTATCTTTGGGCATTTTCAAGACAATACATTTCACAAAAGAGGGAAACTTAATTCCGAAGCAGCTGCAAATAGTCTATTTATGGAATCGTGCAATCTCAGTCGTTAATTTTGATAATTAATGGACTAAATTTTAAAAAAATTATTCGCACAAATAATTTAACTATTCACGAGAAAAGTTTTTTTAAACTCCGTAAACAAAATTTTAATAACAAAATTGACCTTTTGTGACATCTATATTAATTTTCCACCCTCCACTTTCCCTCTTCGTCTCTCTCCCACTGTCTATCTTGCTCTCTCCATTTAGGATAGATTGCAGCAAGTCCTGTTGCCGTTGGGCTCTTGGTCTGTGACGAAGACGTTGATTCAGAAATCAGTGGTCAACAAAGGCGCAATCTGCCCCTTCTCCTATCAGGTAGTTCCGTTTTTGGTTGGGAATCAAAGCCCTAATTTAATTTTGCCCGGAACCGTACGAGTCGTAAGTCTGATAACTAGCCATTGTTTTCAGGGTAGAAGGTTGGGAACGAGTATAAGATTAATTTCTACATTTTGTCGATACAGAAGATGATGGTGGACGATTTCTACACAAGTATTTTTAGTTATTTTTTTCCCTGTTTCCTTAAGGTGAAGTCTAGCCATTAACTACCTTTTCTTAGATTTACACAAAACGATCACCAAGTAGTGCGATTGTCACCACCTGTTTGATAAAAGGCCACATTGGAACATTAATGATAAAAAGTTAAAAAAAAACTAGACTCTCATTCTCTGTAAAAACTGGTTTTTCTCTCTCTTCACTACTATGGACAGATTTTCTTGATATAGATATATGGGTTTTGTAGTAGATGTTATTTGAATCTTTTAGATCATTCATGTGTTTGTCATGACCAAGTTTCTGTTGAACTTAATTATACATCGCTAATCATGCTAAGTGTTCAATAGGTGTCTACCCAAGAAGAGACCAGGGAAAAAAAGGTTTGGGGGTGGATATCCTTTCACATTTGAGTCTCTGAACTATTATTCTCCCTCTTCTTTTTTCTTTTTTTCCCCTCTTTTGAATGGAGGAAAAAGCTTCATAGGAGGCATCTATGGAATACAAGGAAAGGAGATGGGACCCAATCAACTGGAATGAATCCGTTCAATTGACAAGTGGCTACTCTATCAGAATTTTTATTAGACGAAAAGAGAGAAATGCAAATACCTTTAGCCAACTGATACATAGCCCCAAAAATAGAAGCACAGTCCCAGGGAGGCACCTTCTCTGAAATGCAGAGGTGGAGTACCCTTCTGTTGTCACTTAGAATCTCCACATTTGAGAGATTTCTTGTGGGCACCATTTGGCAGGCAAGCCTCACAGCTAAGGCCTCACATTCGGATCTGGTTGTGTTTTTCTAACAGTATAATTTGTAACTATATTGTCGCCAAACATATGGCCATAATTTTTAGCTAATTTTATGTATGGGTTTGACTTTATTATTAAGCATTTTTTATGTTATTGTTGAACTTGGATTCTGTTAAAGCAAATTGTATTAGTTTCAATTATGTAGTTTGGATTCTATTGATGCAATTTGATATTTCAATTATAGTCCCCCCCAAGATTAGTCAAGGTGCAATTAAGCTGGTCCAAACACTTGGTTATCATAAAAAAATACAATTTGGTATCTGATGTGTCTTGGACTCTTGGATCGTTGTTGTAGTGCCGTTGGTACAGTCAATTCGCTAGTTTCTCACGACTTCAACAAACCCCACCCCCACACCCCCCCTTCATTTAGGGTTTAATCTCAGACAAAGTTCAAATGGAAATGCAGTAGCAAACGCCTTGATAGTTTTTGTAAATGCAGTACAGCAGTAGCTTTTGGAAACATTGGTGTAGCAGTTTATAGTTTTTGCATTATTTTCTGAACTTATTGGTCTGTGTAGTGAGAAGTGGGAAAACTTTGGTTGCAGCATTATGTTTTAGCTGCAGCATTCTATATTGTATCTGCAGCATTTGACCTGTTTAGGCACTGTTGGAACTGCTGTAGTTGAGATGGTGAACTGCAGTAGTTATGAAGCTATGACTGGTTTATGGACTCTGTTTATGACTATATTCGAAGCATTTTGATCTCTGAACGTATGCAGCAATAGTTGTGACTGGTTTTTTGATTGTGAAGCATTCGAACTGTTTTTTGGAACTGGTTTTGTGACTGGTTTTTGCACTGTTTGTGATTGGTTTTTGCACTCTGTTTTGTGACTGGTTTTTGCTCTCTGGACTTGTGAAAATGCAACTCTTTGAGCTTATGAATTGCAAGTCTCTGAGGGTAGGAGGAAGAGGTAGTGGAGTAGTACTCTGTTTTTAACCCTATGTGTGAGAGTATATATAGCTCAAATTGGAGGGAAACCCATCTGCTTTGGTGCCAGATTGAATCAATTGTTGTCTGCCTCCATATGTCAGAGAGTATTGTTTACCCAGGATTGTATCCTACTCAAAATTTTCTCCTTAAGCTGGCTGCAATCTGCTTCTTTCAACCTTGTTGATATCAATGGAACCCCCAAGTATTTGACAGGGAGGGATCCCTCAGGATTCATAGGGATGATGTTACCTAAAGAGGTCTTCACTTCCTCATTAACACCAGAATAGAAAATTGAACTCTTTAGCAAGTTGGGCTGAAGGCCTGAGAGCAAGTGAAAATCCTTCAAAACCTCTGCTATTAGATGAAAAGATCTTTCATCAGCACCAGCAAGGATAGACAAGTTATCCTCAAACACCTGGTGAGAAATGTTCAAACTTTTGCATTTAGGATGGAAGACAAAGCCCCAGTCTGACTGATCTTTGGAGCAAGGCTGTGAAGCCTCCCATTATCAAAAGGAATAGGTGAGGGGATAACGGATCCCCTTGCCTAAACCCCCTCTTTCCTGGAAAAAATCCCTCCAATTCTCCGTTGAGCACCACTGAAAACATAGGAGAGGTAATACACGTTTCCACCCATTGAATGAACTGGCTTGGGAAATCCATGACCTTCAGAATATCCAGCAAAAAACCCCATTTCACAGAATCATACACTTTCATAAGATCCAGTTTTATAGCACATCTTGGTTTACCACCATCTCTGTGATAATTCCTAACCAGTTCTTGCATAAGTGAAGTGTTGTCCATTATAGATCTACCCTTCACAAATGCAGACTGGCAGGGGCTGATAATAAGAGGGAGCAAGGGTTGCAATCTATTGGCCAACGCTTTAGTCACACATTTGTACAGCACATTACAACATTCAATAGGCCTAAAATCTCTTATAGAATTAGGAGAAGAAACCTTAGGAATCAATGTGAGAGTAGTGCAATTCCATTGTCTAGGGAGATAAGAAGTTTCAAAGAAAAGTTGAATAGCTTGAACCACGTCATAGCCAACAATGTCCCAATTCTTTTGAGAGAAGTCGGAGGAAAACCCATCAGGACCAGGAGCTTTGTCACCCTTAATAGCCCACATGGCTGGCTGTCTTAATTTCTTCCTTTGTAACAGGTTTAATAAGAGCAGCCCTATGATCACCAGAAATTCTATGGGACACGGCAAATCTCAAAACCTGATAAAGCATCCCTTTTCTGAGAGAAAGGAGACCCCAAAAGCCCTACATAATAACCAAGGATCTCATCCGTTACGTCCTTAGGATCTGTCAGTCTATCCCCAACATCATTAGTTGAACTTAAGATCTTATTCCTGAAGCAATGAGTTTTCAATTTCCTATGAAAAAACTTTGTATTTTGATCACCCAAAGCTAACCACTGGACCCTCGATTTTTGTCGTTTAAAAGATTCCTCAGCCAAACTAAGATCAACAAATTTCAATTGTAAAATCTTTTCCATCTCAACCAAAGCACTATCATACAGATTAGTTTTTGTTTTTAGTCAGTGGGTAATTTCTGTTGAACAAGTTGTGTGACTTAGGAAACCGTGAGCATATACTTTTGTTATAAAGTCAGTGCTTTATTTTCTAATTAGCATTTTAGTTCTGGTTATATAATTTTTGGTTTATATTTTCCATTGACTAATATCTTTGCTTGTGGTGATTTTGTGATCAGAAAGGTCTCGGATCAGTGGAAGAAATTCTTGGGCAAATATTGCTTTTTTGACCATCTGTTGAGTGTTCATAGTTGATCAATTTTGCTTTATACTGATTGGTTCCTCCAACTACTTGGATGTAACATTTTTGTGGAATAATATTCGTTTTGGGAAAGTGAAGGCCGTACGTAGGTCCTTTTTGCATGCTACTATCTTGATTGTTAGTTTGGAATTGGGGACAAGAAAAGCGTTATCTATTCTTTTTGAAGGCAGTGTTCAATATATTTTGGGATATTAAATTTGTGTTTTACTTTTTCTGAACGAAGGAGTGGAATGTTTTGATTCTTCGGGATATGAAGACAGAGGAGGTGTGCAGTTCTTCAAGAGCCATGGGTGAATCAACCAGTCAGCGTTTACTCTGCCAAGAGCTGTATTTTTCTTTAGTTGTTTCTTAGTTGTTGATTTTTTTCAGATTTCAGCTCTGCTTAATGTTTACTGCGGGTTTGAGTTGGGGGTCTGTTGGGGCTCTCTACTACGTGGACCTAGATTGATTGGATTCTAATTTAGGCGTTCTGTCGGTCCTACTTCTGCAGGGGGTGCCTATGTCAAAATCTTGATAGATTTTGTTCATTCTTGTATCATTGATGGAATTTGTACTGCCTTCGGACTTTGACGTAATAAAAAAAAATATGATTGTGGACTGTGACCACATTTTACTATTTCGACTTTTTCAAAGTTTATAACCCGTTTTGTTCATTTGTTTATTACTCCACTAAGTAATGGCATGTGACTGTTATGCTATTGTTTCATAACTATTGCAATTATTTGCCGATAGTCTCCTATTTTCGGGGAAAGACATTTTATACCAAATATGAGATCTTTGTAGATTCTTTTGTTTTGGAGAACAATAATAATACCCGATCGAGATGATTTTTTGGTACATTTATTTAACTCGATGAGATCTACGAAGTGAATATTTTTTATCATTAAAGCGAGACTTGAGCAGGCCTTGCTCGGCCGGACCAGACAGCACGCTGCTGCCCCTTAAAAAAGACAGCAGCTCTCCCGCCTCTACATTTTTCCCAGTGACACCCAAGGCTATGATGAGAATCTGGAAAATTGGGTCTCCGGCGCGCATTTATCCCAGTGACACCCAAGGCTATGATTCTCAAAATCGGTTTTACGGCGCGCATTTATCCCAGTGACACCCAAGGCTATGATGAGAATCTGGAAAAATGGGTTTTCGAATTTGCGGAATACACGGGAAAAAAAATAAGTGTATCATTCAGGAGAGGGAGAAGTAGTAGTAAAAATTAGCACGCCCTCCGTTTATTTTTAAGTATCATGTTTTGTAATTTCAACATATTAAAAAGACATCATTATTATATCTTTCACATCAACTTTTACCTCCACTTTCTCTCTTTACCCTATATGAAAACATCATTATTACATTTTTACTCACTAATTTTTCAAAATGAAATCTACTCTTAGGGGCAAAATGAAAAATTTGCCAACTTTTACCCACTAACTTTATTAAATGAATATTTATTAAGGGACAGCTCAAAATAAAATATTGAACTCTAAAAAAGGAACGGAAGGAGTAACTTTTTGGATTTTCTTTTTGAAGTTAAGTATTAAAACTACGGTCTTGCTATTGTCAGCCCACTGGGCTGACGATAAACACACTAAAAGATAAGAAAAATACGTATTTCTGTGCACTTTTATATCTTTTAATACACATTCACACACCTACTTTAAAACTAACTTGGATTGTATGAAGAGATGTCCCTCCCTCTCCTCCTCTACCCAATAGGAGAGAGGGTTAACTGCTTCCCCTGCTTGGCCGGCATAAGCGCTGCTCTGCCAAACGGCGCCGTATTGGGCCATTGGTTTTTTTTACTGTATTAATTACCCTCTCCTCTTTGTCCGACACGCAAGCGCACACTTTTTCTCTCTCAAACCCATTTTGTCCTGTTCTGTTTTCTTCTCCAAGAGATGATGGAGTAGCACTCGAAACTATTAAATGAGGAGAATCTCTCTGAGGCTGTTTCCTTTACACTTAACTTAAAATGAGTTGATTTTACATTATTTAAATTTTTTTTGTATTTATTAGTTTTGCGTTAAATTTTCGTGAATTATTGATTCGTCTCGATGAGAGGAATTGAAAAAATAATTTGGGTAAATTATTTTCTGGCGTCTCTTGAGTTTGTGGCAGAAGGAGGCCAAGATCTTGTTCTTGGGTTTATGGCAAAATTGTTATTATTTTGCTTCGCATGCTTAAAGACGAGGTCCTCTCTCTCACACACATATTACAGCCAATATCCATTCTCTCTCTCTCTCTAGCACTAGCGTTTGTGCCCGTTCTATGCACAGGACCATCTTACTGAGTATTCCAAATTTAATTTCCACTAGACATGATTTTGGTGCATAAAATGAAACTAATGTTAGCTTGCATCGAATACGAGATCGGAAAAAAGTTCACGATGTGTTTTTTCCATTGAATGGGAATTGAACAGGCACAACGCTAGATGATAAGAAAATTAGTTTAATATTTTTTTCAGTCTCGTGTTCGATGCAAGCTAGCATTAGTCTCATTTTATACACCAAAAAACATGTGGTGGAAATTAAATTTGAGGTACCCGTAACGGTGGTCCCGTGCATAGAACGAACACAAATGCTAGTTCTCATATATACCAGCGACATGGAAATCTTATTTACATTTCATTGAACACAGGGAAATGGGAGCATTGAATTTAGACGTTCTTAACTTCATCGCTACTACAATAGATGAAGCTGAGGGAAAATCATATCTAGTGGGTGGCAGAACTGAAAATCATACCTAGTGGGGCTGGGAAAAGAAAAAAATCAAAGAAAGTGGGGACGTGGGTGTGTAAAAGGGGAAGTTAAGTGGTTACATGTGGTTTTTTTGTAAACAAAAATAATTAGAAAAGGAAAAAGAAATTGGGACGTGGGTGAAATGGGAAGTTAAGGAACTGGTTCCATATGGGGTTTTGTAAACAAAAATAATTGGAAAAGGAAAAAGAAAATTGGGAGGTGGGTGTGAAGTTACAGGTTCCATGTGGTTTTTTTTTTAAATGGGAAATCGATGAAAATTTGTCTATATTTCACAATTTATAATCTTTTATATAATTTAAAAAATATAAAACATTTTCATCGATTAATGACTCATTAGACATCAACATGCTTAATACCTACAAATAATACCCACGTTCTGTTGAATAATGTTGTTTTGCAACATGAATTTTTTTTTCCGAGACGAGGGAGGTGGCACGTGCCACCCTAACCCCTTGTTATCTCTACCCCTCCTCAATGATCTATTTTTTGGTTTTGAGTCTTACGATAGATTGTGAATTCGACGTGAAGAATTGAAGAAGTAAAAAGTTACGACTTTTTACACAAGCATTTTTTAAAATATCCAAGAAAAGTCTGTTTTTCAGTTTTCTTGAATATTTTCAAAAATACTTGGATATTTCTACTTTTTCATTTTTCGATTCCTCTCGTCAAGACAAACCAATAATATATAAAAATTTGGGGCAAAATTAAAAGTTGTAGTGGTTAGTGGACATGCCCCATTTAGGCCCCGTCCCATTTAACTTTTAGCACTTTTTTTTGGAGATTTTTTCCTTTTTGAAAAAAAAAATCATATTCATTGTTAGGTGTTTCTCATAGTAAATAAGTTGTTGTCTCAAGTTGTTGATGGATTTATGAGTAGAATTACTGTAGTAAAAAAAGTTTTTGTTGAATTTTTTTTTGTTTGTGAGAACGACATGGTAAAATATTGAAATTTTTTTGTTAATGGAAATGAGTTGGTAAAATGCGTTAATTTTTTTTGTATTTTTTTATAGTGAAAATAGCCCCTAAATAGAGAAGAACTCAGCCTTGGTAGACACACTGATGTAGGAAAAAAATGGAAAATTTTTGTATTTTATTTTTATTGTTTTAGAATAAGATTTTTGCTAGGAATATTTTCGTTTAGGTTAGAATTATTAACTTTCCGTATTCGGTTTGATTTTGATTTCTGCCTTTATTAGGATTCTTGATCTACAAGAATTAAGATTTTATTTTAATTAATTATGAAATATCTTTTATTTAATGCCGCTTGTTTTGGCATGATTTATTATTGTTTTTATAGTAGGATTTCTAAGGTTAAGGTCTTATAAAAAGGATTGTAACCTATTCAATTATTAAAACTTTTAATCAATTATATTACAGAGATTCTCTCTTTCTTTCTTGTGCGTAAGATTTGCTCGTTGCGATGAGTTGTTTATCTCGTTTGGACTAGTACGTTAACTAGTCTCTCGTGAATTTCGCTGCGTCAAGTGGTATCAAAGTAAGGCTTTGCCTGGTTCGATGACATCAAACAAAGTTGAAGACACACCCATTGACGTTGGTCGTGGCATGGTAAAGGATTTAACAGAACTGGCACCAAGGCTCCGTATAGTTGTCAGGAATATTGTATTGAAAAATTATTCTCAGGAAAAGTTAAGTAAAGTGAATAAAGGAAAAAGAAATCTATTTTCCTGTGAGTGTTCATTTGACAGTTTTTTTTTGTAGGAAAACTAAAGTTTAGTGGTTCATTTGCCAGGAAAAGACACTTATGAGAAACTTCTTTATTTTTATTCTCATGGCTAATTTTAAATAAAAGTAATTTTGAGAGCTAAATAATAGGCTATCATATTTCAAAAATTAACACAAACGGAAAATGTATTTTATCTAATGCAAAGCCTTAACATGAAATAAAAAAATCGACTTGCAATTTCATATTCAATTTGCTATATTTTGAATGGTCATGCAAATCCCCCATTTAAATTGACATTCTTTGATAATCAACCATATAAATGAAGTTTAAAAAATAAGTGGATGATAACTAAATAAATAAATATTAAACAACCGTGCTTGATTAGTTGACGATGCAAAAACTCACTGAAAATTAGTTAGTACAAAACAAAATTGAAGACCAATGACAAGATAAATAAATACTTCAAAAAAAAAAAAAACTACCAATCTTTTTTCAAAACAATTATCTCATAAAGCACCATATTAGTCGAAATTGTTGTTACTCACGCAAATCTCAAAGTGTTTTTCTAAGAACCTAATTCGTATTTTTTGGTATTGGCATCATTCACTTTTTATTCTTACCCGTCAATTATTTTGGCCTCACAATAGAGAAAACGTTTCCCGTGACGCAAAATCCTATGCTTTTGGCCGGATCACTTTTGCAAGAAACTAAATATTACAGGAAAACTTAAAAACAAGTTTTCCACTACATTTCTGCCAACTAAACACTACAAAAGTTATGGAAAAGTTGATTTTTCCATCCTTTCCTGTACTTTCCTGGCAATTGAACGGGACCCAAGGGATTTGCCCATGGTCCATGGTCAATCTGTTAAACACAAAGTTGATAGGAATCGCGTTGGAGGATTTGCCCACAACTAACCTATTAACCAAAACGTCTCCGGAAGATATCATTATTATCAACTTGATATGAGGATGGATCTGAAGACGAGTTACCTGATGATTATTATGAATATCAGTCGAAGAAGAGACATTCAAGATTTGGAGGATTTCATCGCACAGATGACGACTTTTTAACTTTTCAGGTAGAACCAATAATTCCTACTTTTCATAGGTATTGCCATCCTGAGAATTTTATTTATTGGTTTCGTAAAGTAGATAAATTCTTTGAGTTCTACACAGATATTCTATAAGAGAATGAGGTTAAATATGTGGCTCGTAAATTATATGGCTATGTTTCTACATGGTGGGAACGATTGCAGTCCAATATATTGCGACAATATAAACAACCCATTAGGACATGGCCCAGAATGAGACGATTGATGAGTGATAGATTTTTTCAATCAAATCATGGACAAGAATTATATCAAGAATACCGAAGAAAACTTGAGTCAAAACAAATGTTTCAAGGTACTTTTGATTGCAATATTTTTCACAAAGAGTTACGAGTTATTTGAGTAAATACCAAGCAATTTCTGAAAGTCAACAAACTAGCCATGCTCTTTCAACTTCAAATTCGACACTTCTTAATTATATTGATGGATACGAGATTGCCGAAGAGGAAGGATATCGAGTTAAACTAGAGAAGGTGATATTTGTTGAACCTAATATCGAAGAAACAATGGAGGTCGATGTAGAATGCAATTATTATTGGTACATTAAAGCTGATGATAAAGAGAAAGTTGACTTTTATGTTAGCAAAAAAGAGGAATGCAAAATTGAAGTTCATGATCAAGATGAAATTGGCATCAATACTTGTGTGCAAGAGCACATTGAAATTATTTCAGATGAGGCTGCGGAGGATCAAAATAATATTGTATTGGAGATTGTGTATTTGAGCTTGACGAATCACCCACAACAGAGTTGACTGCAACACTACAAGAAAAAATATATTTGTTGTGGAAAATTGGTTTTCTGATAATGAACTGCCGACCAATTTTAAGATGGAACAACTTCGAGGGAACCCACAAAGTCAGCATAAAATTTACGTTGTTGATTTTCTTGGTGTTGAGAAGTTTGATTTGATTTTCAATTCCCATCTAGTGGATACTATCAAGAAGTTGAAGCGTGAAGAGAAAAAATCATTGTATAAACACTTTTCTTTGAATGGTTTTTTGAAGACAAATGAGAGGTTGAAGTATTCCAAATATCTATTTCTTTGGAATGGAAGATGACAAGTTTCTAATGAAAACTCGAGGGCGAGTTCTTTTGAAGAAAAAGAGACTGATGTAGGACAAAAATAGAGAATTTTTGTATTTTATTTTTATTGTTTTAGAATAAGATTTCGGCTAGGAATATTTTCGTTAAGGTTAAAATTATTAACTTTCCGTATTCGGTTTGATTTTGATTTCTGTCTTTATTAGGATTCTTGATCTACAAGAATTAGAATTTTATTTTAATTAATTAGGGAATATCTTTTATTTAATGCTGCTTGTTTTGGCATGATTTATTATTTCTTTTACAGTAGGATTTTTAGGGTTAGGGTCTTATAAAAAGGGTTGTAACTTATTCAATTATTAAAACTTTGAAACTTTTAATCAATTATATTGTAGAGATTCTCTCTTTCTTTCTTGTGCGCAAGATTTGCTCGTTACGACGAGTTGTTTTATCTCTTTTTGATTAGTACGCTAACTAGTCTCTTGTGAATTTCGTTGCGTCACACACCCAAGGGTTGCCTTAGTTGTAAGGGCGAATGACTAACTTTAAAAATACTCTCATTGGTTAGGGTGTTCGATTCCCCATCGAGTGAATATCCTAATAATAAGTGGGGGGCTATGACTAGTGTGGTTGCGTTAGTTCCCGAAGTTTGGGTTATACATTCAGATCCAATTATGACTCGACTGTAGAACTATTCCTCGATTATAAAAAAAAAAAACCTCGGCTTGGTAGAGATCTGGCCTAAGGAATTGGAGTAATTTGTTTGACTGAACCGTGGATGGTTACAAAGGTAGACTTTGTCATATGATAAAAGAGACTTGAATGCAAAGGACAACGATTTTTTAGTAGGTAGCTTTCTCCTAAGAGAGACAAACAACAGAATATTATCCACACGGAAATAAAAGCTATAAAAATATTACTTATACAATAATTCAAACACAACATTAAATACAATCTGTCATATACACGTGGGCTCTACACACATTACTATGTGTGACCCCCACATGTATGTGAGAGATTATGTAACAACCCAAATCCTCAAGCGCCACGATATTAAAAAGACTACAATCTGTCTTTTATTCCAAAAAACTTTATAATTTATAACTATCTCTAAAACAAATAAACAACACCCACTCTCGCAGTAACTCAGACAAACTCGCATCACCTGTACCAGACCCGCTAACCAATCTGTAACCTGGAGTCCAAAGGATCCCAGGAGTGTGTGAGACATAATAATGTGTACAATATCAACATTAGAATAACTGCACAACATCAACCATCACGTATAACACCAACCATAAATATAACACATTCTACATAAATGGAGCCACATATCCGGTCTTCCTCAGTATATGACGGGTGACGTACCACCTCACTAGTCTCACCACAGTCCATTTGGCTAATTTGTCTTTGGGCATAGCTTATTAGCCTAGTCAACCCGTCACATACCAAACAGTTCCACGATATACAGTCACCGCACATAACACAACCAAAAAGAACACAGTATTAATATTATAAAAAAAATATGTATCTCATACTCATCCTCAAATTGCATTACCATCGGATACAATCCCACCTTCAAAGAACATTGTCCAAAATCTCATCAAAACAATAACCCATGTTCCTCACGGCTCTCTCCCAAGTCCCTTTAATTTGCCTTTTTCTCCTTTAATCTTTCTGATATATGAAGTCAAAGGCCATCGTCTTTCTGATATATGAAGTCAAAGACCATCCTTTAATCTTTCTATATGAAGTGAAAGACCATCCTTTAATCTTTCTCCCAAGTCCCTTTAATTTGCTTTTTTGCTCCTTTAATCTTTCTGATATATGAAGTCAAAGAGCATCCTTTAATCTTTCTATGTGAAGTCAAAGACCATCCTTTAATCTTTCTGTATGCCAACTCATGATTTCACTCTACCTAAACTTTGACAAATATTCAACACATGCACGTGTACTACATCTGGAAAGTGTCTGGTCATATAATAAAAGTTCAGTTAGCTAAAATTAATATTTTTAAAGAACCTTTTTTTTAATACGGGGTATTACAGGTTATGTGAATTGTTGTGTGAGTGTCATTGGTCCTAGAAAGGCGGAACCGATCCTATAAATAGTGCCAAATGTGACTGATTCAGAAAATCCTGATAGCCCGTTTTAGTTTCTTAAAAAAAAAAATTTAGAAAAGAAATGTAATTTCAAGCTCAAAAATTATGTGTTTATGCAAATTTTTTTCCTACAAATATGGATCTTGTTTAATTTGAGATCTTTTAAATAGTGCAAAAAAAATTTAAAAATTATTTTTCATTTTCATTATATTTAAACTTAATATTACCTTCTTTTTGAATAGACAACCCTGTATCCCTAGGAAATATATATTCTTTGTTTCCCCCGTTATAAAATGGAAAATCCTAAAATCTCAATCTCTAGCTTTCTCTCTTCCTCTAGAAAACCTAGCTTTGTTTGTGTGTAAGGCTCTCTCTCTCTCTCTCTCTCTCTCTCTCCCGCAGAAAACCTAGCTTTGTTTGTGTGTAAGGGATAATCTACGTAATCCCCACTAATTACTATTTTCAATTCTGTTAAAATCTCCATCTCTCTATCTCCCTCTAGAAAACCTAGCTTTGTTTGTGTGTAAGGCTTTCTCTCTCTCTGCAGAAAACCTAGCTTTGTTTGTGTGTAAGGGCTAACCTACATAATCCCCACTAATTACTATTTCAATTCTGTCCTCCGAATTCTCAGGGAAGGACTCTCCGGCCATTATAAATACGGATCTTCCCCAGAGCCCAAAAATGTTAACCAACCCTAATCCATCACTCGCCGAGCAGAAAAAACCCTAATCCATCACTCGCCACCCACCTTGCTTGTCTCTCCCCTTTCTTTGTGGTTGAGAGTTTCTGAGGTTGGATTTCGATTCAGGATGACTATACCCATCACTCAACCCGAGTTTGGTAATTCATTTTTTCCCCTCCCCTTAATTATTCTTCATTTTTTATTATTCCTCTCAGATCTGTTCTTCCTTCTTCTTTTTTTCCAATAATTTTTTTTTAATAGAAATATCTCTTCTTTTTTTTTGATCCGCAATAGAAATATCTCTTTGAGACCCAAAAACTAAATTTTTAATTAGATTTTCCTTGTATTATGGGCTTGCGACGCTGATGAGAAATTTTTAGATGAGTTGAGATTAAGAGGTGTTTGGATTTTGATTATTTAAGCAGGAGTTGAAATTGAGGCTGAGGAGAAGAAGATCCCAGCCAACGAAAGTGAAATGACTTTGGATGGTGGGATTTTGGTCCCGGAGACCAATTCATCTGGCCAGAACTTCAGGTTTTACACTTTCTCTCTACCGTTGTTATGCTTTTAAAGACTTCTTAAGAAAACATGCATGCATGTGTGTGTAAGAGGAAGAGGTGGATTTGGGTTAATAGATGGGACCAACCCGCTAATTCTTTCCCTTTGGGGGATTGGGTTGGTACCTATCATTTGTAATCCTGTTTAGTTTTTCTGAAAATAACTTGTGATGGACACGAAAATAATCCATACAGTTCTATGAAATTGCTGCATATAGTTGAGAGACAAGAAGTGAAAAGTTGCGTTTGTTTCCAAATTCAGGGCTTTATGCATTCTGTGAGAGGAACTTATTCCATAAACAGCTCTAGATTCAACGTGCATCTCGCAGATGAGACTGGAACTATTCTGCGTAACAGCTCAATACCTGAAGGAGAACACACATGTGGTAACAGCCATTTCTAAAGCTACTCCCACATAGCAAATACACAAATTACATTCGAACCTGTGCAACTACATGAGGAAATATAGGGTACTTTACCCATTCAGGCGATAGAAAGATTCGCCGAACCTAGGGAATATGTTGTTCGGGTTCGTGCACACAACTATGGCACTCATCAACTGAGACAATGTGTGTTTAATGTCCATGAATGTGACCCCGTTGATAATATCAGAACAGATAAAGAGACAGTCAGACTCCTCGTGCATCAAACAGTTCGGCTTGAATCACCAGCACAAATCACGCAAGCAGCCTTTTCAGGATGAAAGTTCAAGCGCTTCTATGGAAGATGACAATCTGCCACTAGCTGTTGCTTTCATCTTGAAGAAAAAGAAGGACTACATACAGCCCTCGGAGAACACTTTTTTGCGGCGCTGAATCGCTACATGCACCTTACTTTTGTGTATCCTAAGTATTGCAGTACCTTAGACTAAGCAAGTAATTCAACAAGTCTAGCAACGAAATAAACAATTGCTCATGATTTGTGATACCAATTTCAAGTCACAACCCAAGGAAAGAAATTGAATGTGTCTCAGTGTTTGCATCCAAAATATTCCTTCTGTTATAACCTAAAATCAACGGGGAAAAAATGACGACAAGAGGCAGCAGATCAGAAAAAAGTAAAGCGAATCTTCCAACAATTCGATTCCAACAGAGACGGCGGCCTCAACCGTGAAGAAATGACCGCCTGCAAATCAACCCGATTCTGGATGAGGTTTTCAAGACCTTCGGCGAATTCATAGACGGCGAGAAGGGGCTGACCTTCGACGGTCTCCTCCGTACCTACGACGACGGCGATCGCGATTTTGATGCCGTAGGGCTTGAATTGAAGCCTGATAGTGGACGTGATGACGTGGGTCTTCGTCCTTGATAGTTGACGAGCGGGCGGCGGCGGAGCCGGCGAAGAAGCAGCGGACGGCGGCGTGGGCGGTGTCGCTGAACCACGGGATCGTGTTCGATGACACATGGAAGGTGGTGGACGATTTGGAGATTTTGATCAAACGGTTGAAAGCAAAGCAAGTGAAGGATGGGAAAATGAAGGGTGGGGATAATAGTAATAATGATGTTTTATTCGGATCCTGGGTGGTCTAGGTAGGGCCAAGTTCTGGGAAAATTATACTATGCCCCAAGGGCATAGCCACGTGGTGCCCCAGGAGCTCTTTGTACCACACAAATATATGTGGACCGTTGAAATGTGTGGTGCAGAAAGCTCTGGGGTATCACATGGCCATACCCCGGGGGCATGGAATAATCTCTCCAAGTTCTGAGATTCGAGAGAAGAGGGTAGTTTGGGAAGAATCAGGGCATGATTATGATGCTTTTGTGAAAGAATTGGGTGTTTTGAGCATAGTTTTAAATATCGGCCGATACGGTACGTATCGGCCGATACGTACCGGAATTTTCGGCTTCCGATACGGATATTGGCCGATATATCGGTGAGATTGAAATTCACAGGCGTATCGGCCGGTTCCCGATACGTATCGGTCTGTAACCGATATTTGGACCGATACGGCCGATACGGCCAGTACGGCCGATACGTATCGGTTCTGAAAAAAAAAAAAAAAAAAAAACAGAAAAACAAAAAACAGAGCTCTCCTTCCACACACAGAGCATCAAACCATCAATACCTCCACGTCATTCATTCTGGCATTGAAGTTGTATTAGCAAAATTATGTATGACTTAAAAGCTATGAGCTTGAACTAGTTGTGACTAGCGATTATGTAATGTAAAACCTCTATGGTGTGTTTATTTTAATGTTTTCATCTTATTTTTGCTATTTATGTCAATTATATCGAAACTTATAATGTTGCATTTTTCTCATATTTATAAAATCTTATTGACTTGCGAGTTTTGATAAATTATCGGATATTTCACATGAAGAGAATGGGCTATTACATGTCTTAAATTAATTAAAATGTGATAATTTAAGCCAATGTTTGGGGTAAAAGTATATTTTTCAAGTTTTATACATGTTGCTGATGATTTTTAAAAATTCACGACTGCGACACCCGATTCCCGCGACGTATCACCGATATGTCCCGATACCGATATACCGCGACCGATACCGCGACGGCGACCGATACCGCGATTTAAAACTATGGTTTTGAGAACAAGGGCAGATGGGGCAAGATCAAGAGAAGAGGCATTTGATGGGCAAATGGCAATTGGCAGGGTTTTGAATGAGATCAGTTGTATAAGGAAGCTTTGGTGAGTTTTAAAAGAGCTTGTGAGCTTCAAGCAGCTGATGTGAGGCCACATTTTAGGGCTGGGAATTGTTTGTATGTTATTGGGAGGCATGTTGAGGCTAAAGAGGAGTTTGTTTTGGCTTTGGAAGCGGCCGAAGCCGGGGGAAACCAATGGTCTTATTTGCTTCCACAGATACATGTCAAATTGGGAATCTCACTTCAAGATGAAGGTATGGTATCAGTTCTTGTGAGCATGAGAGAGAGGCTGCTATTCTTTGTCCAACTCATTTTAGGGCTTTCAAACTGTTGGGTAGTGCTTTGTTCGGAGTAGGCAAGTATAAAGCGGCTGTGAAAGCCTTGGAAGAGGCTATTTACCTGAAAAACTATTATGCCTTTGCCCATTGCTACTTGGCTTTGGCTTTGCACGATGGGTGATGATGAGAATGCAATTAAGTAGTTTCAAAAGGCTATTGATTTGAAACCTGGTCATGTGGATGCTTTGTATAATTTGGGTGGGCTTTATATGGATATGGGTAGGTAGCAGAGAGCTTCGGAGATGTATACTAGAGTTTTGGCTGTTTGGCCGAACCATACGCTTTAATAAGATCCAGTTTTATAGCACATCTTGGTTTACCACCTTCTCTGTGATAATTCCTAACCAGTTCTTGCATAAGTGAAGTGTTGTCCATTATAGACCTACCCTTCACAAATGCTGACTAGCAGGAGCTGATAATAAGAGGGAGCAAGGGTTGCAACCTATTGGCCAACACTTTAGTCACACATTTGTACAGCACTTTACAACATTCAATAGGCCTAAAATCTCTTATAGAATTAGGAGAAGAAACCTTAGG
Organism: Rhododendron ovatum; assembly: GCA_019656835.1. Classification (NCBI taxonomy): domain Eukaryota; kingdom Viridiplantae; phylum Streptophyta; class Magnoliopsida; order Ericales; family Ericaceae; genus Rhododendron; species Rhododendron ovatum. The sequence continues at coordinate 40,173,979 of CM033795.1, forward strand.
AATCAATGTGAGAGCAGTGCAATTCCATTGTCTGGGGAGATTAGAAGTTTCAAAGAAAAGTTGAATAGCTTGAACCACGTCATAGCCAACAATCTCCCAATTCTTGTGAGAGAAGTCAGAGGAAAACCCATCAGGACCAGGAGCTTAATTTGTCACCCTTAATAGCCCACATGGCCAGCTGTCTTAATTTCTTCCTTTGTAACAGGTTTAATAAGAGCAGCCCTGATGCAGGCTGATATTTTGATTATTCTAGAAATATAGAAATTTTAATTTATTATTTTGAGTTTAGCATTTTAGTAGAAATGTTTTATTTTAGTCAAGATAATTTGTAAGTATTTAGTTTTCCTAGTTTGATTTGATCTAGTATTCCTATTTTGAATAGGTTTCATGGTCAAGGAAAATTAGGAAGGATTGATTTTATTTTCTTATGTTTATTTTCCATTTTAGATTTTAAGAAAGCTAGGTTTAGGAATTCTAGTTATTAGTATAAATAAGGTTGTAAACCTTAGGGCTAAGTAGTTGTTTTTTGATGAATATTAATGAAAATTGAGATTTTTTCTCAGTATTGTGTGTTTGTAGAGGAAATACTTCTAGTTCATACTTATTTGTAATTGTCCTTGTTGCGCGTTTTTCTCATCCGTTACGTCCTTAGGATCTGTCAGTCTATCCCCAACATCTTTAGTTGAACTTAAGATCTTATTCCTCAAGCAATGAGTTTTCAATTTCCTATGAAAAAACTTTGTATTTTGATCACCCAAAGCTAACCGCTGAACCCTCGATTTTTGTCGTTTAAAAGATTCCTCAGCCAAACTAAGATCAACAAATTTCAATTGTTTTTATCTCAACCAAAGCACTATCATTCAGAGTAGTTTTTGTTTTTAGTCAGTCGGTAATTTCTGTTGAACAAGTTGTGTGACTTAGGAAACCGTGAGCATATACTTTTGATATAAAGTCAGTGCTTTGTTTTCTAATTAGCATTTTAGTTCTGGTTATATAATTTTTGGATTATATTTTCCATTGACTAATATCTTTGCTAGTGGTGATTTTGTGATCAGAAAAGTCTCGGATCAGTGGAAGAAATTCTTGGTTAAATATTGCTTTTTTGACCATCTGTTGAGTGTTCATAGATGATCAATTTTGCTTTATACTGTACTAATCGGTTCCTCCAACTACTTGGATGTAACATTTTTGTGGAATAATATTCGTTTTGGGAAAGTGAAGGCCGTACGTAGGTCCTTTTTGCATGCTACTATCTTGATTGTTAATTTGGAATTGGGGAAAAGGAAAGCGTTATCTATTCTTTTTGAAGGCAGTGTTCAATATATTTTGGGATATTAAATTTGTGTTATACTTTTTCTGATCGGAGGAGGGGAATGTTTTGATTCTTCGGGATATGAAGACAGAGGAGGCGTGCAGTGCTTCGAGAGCCATGGGTGAATCAACCGGTCGGCGATTACTCCGGGAGAGCTGTACTTTTCTTTAGTCGTTCTTAGTTGTTGGTTTTTTTCAAATTTCAGGTGTACTTAATGTTTACTGCGGATTTGAGCTGGGGTCCGTTGGGGCTTTCTACTACCTAGACCTAGATTGGATCATAATTTAGGTGTTTCGTCGGTCCTGCTTCTGCAGGGGGTGCTTGTGTCGAAGTCTTTGGTAGTTTTAGTTCATTCTTGTATCATTGATGGAATCTGTACTGCTTTCGGGTTTTGACGTAATCAAAAAAAAAAACAAAACGATTGTGGGCAGTGACCACATTTTACTATTTTCACTTTTTCGAAGTTTATAACACGTTTTGTTCATTTGTTTGTAAATTCTTTTGTTTTGGAGAACAATAATAATACCTAATCGAGCTGATTTGTTGGTACATTTGTTCCACTCGACGAGGTCTACAAAATGAATATTTTTTATCATTGGAGCGAGACCGGAGCGGGCTACGCTCGGTCGGGTGATCAGCGTGTGATTGTTTACATTAGCGCCCATTAATTTATCCTTGCTAAGTGCGTTTATATGATTATTCGGAGTTTAATGCTCGATTTTTGTGTCCTAGGTGTTTGGAAGCTTATATGTTAAAGCCAATCAAATTGGAAGTGAAATGAGTGGCAGAACAATTCAATTGATATAAGAGTATGTATTGGTGGGCCGAACAATTCTAGTTTTTTTTTTTTTTTTGAACATAACAATTCTAGTTTTTTTAACATAAAATTGGACGTGCACTTTCATCGTTAGGTGGGCCCAATTCTTACGAGTTACTAAGTGGAGGGGTCAATGATACAAAGCATGGCACGGCTCATCACAGGAAAACAGAAGTCGGTTTGGAATAAAAAGAAAAGTATAGGGTTTTGTGAAAACTCGGCAACTGGAGCTGATTAAAAGGTTGCAGTTCGGAGAGGAGGAGAACAGAGAACAGAAAACGGAGAGAAAAAATAAGGAGACCCACGGCCACGGCTGAAAATCAGAGAGGAGAAGAGTCGGTTCCCACGTCAGCGTTCAACAGAACCGCAATGTTCTCCTTTCCGATGTCCGGCTAAACTCTCTTCTAGGGTATAGATGAGGCTCGAACTCTGAGAAACAATATTTATGTTTTGATTTTGTGTTCAGTTATTCGAATTGCGGCTGTATGATTTGAGGATTTATATGTGATGTTAATTTTTCCTATTTGATCTTGTGTATGATTTTCTAGATTTTATGCATGTTCATGCAACGGTTCATAATTGTTTTGTGATAACCGGATAAGATGGATTATGCTCTGTAAGACACGCCATGCTATTGGACGATTTGAGCCAGAGAGACGAGTCGTACTAATAAGACGGTTTGTGCTATACCCTATGTTATTCGTGATTCATAAAAATCCTTCGGCGATACCATGAGGGCCCGCGAACCCTAACGATATCCGGATTGATTCGAGTGATTAACATTTATCATTGCATAAATACTGTTACAAGGGGTCGAGTGGATTTGAAACCCTAAAAACTTTTCTCACTTGTTTCTGCAAAACCAAAATTCTTTTATTAGTTTAGAATTTAGAACCAAAATTTGAAAATCATTTGAATTGAAGTAGGAATTGATTGAAGCTGATCCAATAACATATTCTTATTCCTGTGGAACAATACTTAGACTTTTGCCGCTATTCCACAGAGTAGTTGTAATAATTGTGTTTAAGTCACCAGGCCAGACAGTACGCTGCTGCCCCTTAAAAAGGACAGCAGCTCCCAGCCTCCCCTGCCTGCACATTTATCCCAGTGACACCCAAGGCTATGATGAGAATCTGGAAATTAAAGGGAAAATTTCAAAATATTCCCCAACCTTTACACCAAAAATTAATTAGACTCTCAATCTTTTAAAAACTTCAATTTTACTCCCAACGTTATCTTCCGTTAATCAAAACGTCCCATTCCGTCCGAATGACTAACAGATTTCCTTAAAAGCTCTGTTAAATAGCATTCACATTGAATTTCGATGATCCAAGCCGCTCAACGTGTTCAAAACGTGATTTTATGGATACTTGCGATGAATCAGCAAAAAAAATGATCGGAAAGGGATTCATCTGAACAGTTTTTTATTAAACAATTCAATAAAAAACTGTTCAGATGAAGCCCTTTCCGATCATTTTTTTTGCTGATTTCTTGTAGTTACCCTTAAAATCATGTTTTGAACACATTGAAGGGTTCGGATTATCGAAATTTGATTGGGAAAGGGGAGTTGCAGATCGATCCGGATTTTGTTCAAGTCTGGACGTCCGGATTTTGCTTCAGTATGCACCTCCTCTTTTCTGATCAAATTTCGATGATCATATGTGATTAGAATATGATTTTAAGGGTGCCCGCTAGAAATCAACAAAAAAAATAATCGGGAGGGCTTCATCTGAACAATTTTTTTATTGAATAGTTCAATAAAAAACTGTTCAGATGAAGCCCTTCCTGTTCATTTTTTTGCTGATTTTTTGTTGGTACCTTTAAAATCACGTTTTGAACACATTGAGCTGCTCGGATCATCAAATTTCGATCGGGACGACATTTAACGGAGCCTTTAACGAAATCCATTAGTCATTCGGACGGAAGGGGACATTTTGATTAACGGAAGATAGCGTTGGGAGTAAAATTAAAATTTTTAAAAGGTTGGGAGTCTAATTGAATTTTAGTGTAAAAGTTGGGTGGTATTTTGAAATTTTCCCGAAATTAAATTTGGAGATGCGTGATCCGGCTGGGACTTGATGTGGTTTTTGAAAACAATCATTCTACAACCACACACATTTACACACCCAAACACACACCCACATTTATAACAAGGGTGGGGCCCACACACACTGAGTGTTCAAAGATCAGCGAATGCGGCCATGGACAGGTTAGCTAACTGTGGCGTGCGAGGTTTTCAGTCCGACGACTTGGAAAGCTAGACTTTTTTAATGGTTATTGAGCCAGCTAGGGCAAGATGGTCATCTGCTTCTTTTTTTTTGACGTTTTGATTGCTTTGATCATTCCTATCTAATAAAATTGTTAACGTGTTGACAAAAAAAAAAAAAAACATTGTTGTAATTGATACTAGAAGAAATTAAATAGGCATCCTCTTTACTAGACTTATTTAAGTATACATCCTACATATTTTAAATACTTATGTTCGCATCCTCACATTGTTATATTGCCCCATTGTACCCCTATCTACATATTTATATATATAATAATATTTTTGAATATACATATGTTTTATATCCCACAATTATTGGGATTTATACAAAACAGTTTTGATAAGAAATGACTCCAAAACTCTCCTCGATAATGACGCCGATCTACACCCACCACCACCACAAAATCTCTCTAGATCTGCTTAAGCCATGAGCCTCCGCTAGCATCCGCCTTCGATCCAACCCCAAACCGCCCCACCACTCTCCATCCCAACCGACGACCAGCCCTTTAACATCATCCTCATTCACAACCTCCTCGTCGACTAGCCCTCCCTCCGCTACCCTCGAGATTTGCAGTGCCGCCTCCACACTAAAATCCCCATTGGCCACAACACTAAAATCCTTAGAAGAGCTAGATTTACCGTTCACCGACCAATAGAAGCAGAAACCATCACCATTCAAGCTATGACTGCATCTTTCGGCTCTCAGTTGGAGGAGACTATCAAAAAGACAATCAGTGAAAACCCAATTGTTGTCTACTCCAAAGACGTGTTCATGAGTCCCTAGTTGTTCAATTTCGTTCTAGTGCAACTTGGGTGTACTTTTCAGTTGAAAAGTAGAGTATTAGTAGATTTCTTTGACTTACCAAAAAACAAAAAGATTTCTTTGTGTCAGATTTGGTATGTGGTTGTTGAATTTGTGGTGAAGGTAGAAAAACTTGTTAAGTTTCCGAAATTTGTGGTTGGTTTTTTTTTTTTGGGTTCAAGAGTATTGAATTCTGTGTGTATTGGTGGCGGATTTTTTCAGATTGACTATTTGTACAAATTCTGTCATGATTTAGATGTGCTTCAGTCTCTCTGAATTTTGTCATTATTTCGGTTTAGTGTAGATTCGTTAGCACAATTTTACGATATGTGTTTATGATATTTTATGTTTTATGGTGATTTCACAAATTTTGTTATGATTTCGATATGTGTTTTGATTTCTCTGAATTTTGTCATTATTTCGGTTTAGTGTAGTTTCGTCGGCATAATTTTACGATACGTGTTCATGATGTTTTCTGTTTCATGGTGATTTCACAAATTTTGTCATCATTTCGGTATGTGTTTTGATTTCTCCAAATTTTGTCATAATTTTTGTTTAATGTAATTTTGTAGAGAGAATTTTATGATGCATATTCACGACAAACTCATGGAGGATTTCAAGCTTGGTAGATATTAATTTTATTTTTAATGTTGTTTTTAGATATTAGGTGAGAGAAAATTGGAGAAAGAAGATTAGTAGAGAAAAAGATAGAGGAGAGAATGAGATAAATTAGGAAAGATAATGAGAGAGAAAGATTAGGAGAGAGAAAGGGTAGTTTAGGATTTATTTGAATTTGAGGATGGAAAGATAAGTTTTTATACCCATTAGGATGAAGACTTAAGTATTTATATAGGAAGGGACTCCTATTTAAGTTCCCCTTGATACTAACGTTGTGCCCGTTCGATGCACGGGACAACAAAAAAATATCCACGATGTGTTTTTTTCGTTTTTGTATATTGTACGGACACAACGCTAGTTTCTAATCGTATATCTATACCAACTTACATTACGTCTTTTTTTTAAAACGGCAATCACATTTCACACAATATTAATTGTTGTGGTCCAACCTTTGGGCTATAAGATTAATCATGCAAACCTTGCTCAAACCTAAAAAATAAAAATGGAGATCTGGAGAAAAAAAAGTGGAAACGTTGTTGAACCAAACTTTTTACTTTAATCAAAACCTAGAGGCAAAAAAAGTGAAAACACCATTAGGAGGGAGCATGTGAAAATATTAAAAAAATCAAGGAGGCTGGAAATGTACATGAATGCATGAAATGTTTTAACCTTTGAGCGGTTGATGAGAATAGAACCCAAACGTTATAGCAAAGAAAGCAATTAACTAATTCGGAGTGGTAGGTGGACGTAACATCTTACTTTTAAAATCTAAAAAACAAAAAAGTAAAGATACCATTAATTAGGACTGAGAACGTGGGGAAAAGTAAAGATAAATACATATCAAAGCAATTAGCACAAATTTAAGGGCACAATCAGTCTTCAACTGTCCATTATTGAAATAAGTGGTCAGGATAAGAGTTTTTTTAAAATCTTGACAGTTCAAACACATCTGAACAGCCATAAATTATTACACAACAGACATCTGTTGTGTGTCTAGCAAGGAAGGAGAACGAATATAGGGAGGGAGAGAGATTTTAGGGGAAGAAGTTGAGTTTTTTAATTTTCTTTTTGAGATGAAAAGGAATTGAGTTTTAAGTACGTAGTACAACATAAGTAATGATAAATGCGGATCAAAAAATAATAGTGATAAATAAAAATCTTTTTTTTTTTTTTGTTTTCCAAAACCTATATTGATGTTTTTAAAAATATATATTCTACATTTCTACCAATTAGAGTAGTGTCTATTTAACGCATGAGGCAACAAAAAATTCACATTAAAGTTTTGTCCCATCAACTAGCGGTGTATACTATATACAAATGTATTTAAGCCCAACTCTCATTCGTATTTTTTTATGAATTTTGTTTTTCTTAAATCTTTTTAAATTGAGAGAGAGAGGGGGGTAGAGATACAATTTTCTTACACGTGTCCCATTTGCATGTCTCACAACTGAAACCTTCACACACAAAAAAACTTCTCGCACGTCGAACAGTAGGTGAAAACAAATCCCGGGCACACGCGATTCACCTTTTTAGACTCTGCTCACTGAAGCTCCGTTAAAAAGATTTTTCCCTCCTTCTTTAATAGTTGATGACTGAAGTCATGTGCGATACGGAAGTAGAATAACTTTGAGCTTTGACGTGCATCAAACTGGGCACATGACCTTGTGCCGTGTAAAAAAGCATCAAAATTCATCGAATTACTAGTGAAGAAACTAAAGTAATATTCTCTCTCAGGATATCGAATTACTAGTGAATGAATTGTGGAGGTGTTGTAGGAAAGACTAACCACCCCCAAGTCTAAAAAATCCCCTGTTATTATAGTCGCACTGGTTCTAAATATTGTAAGTTATACAGAGTCACCTTCAAAGTATAACAGGGTGTTATGATTTTTATACTACATACTTATTCGCCCTCGACCCTTCTAAAGTTGAAACTATGCGTCCTTCCTTGTAACTTAGACACACTAGTAGGGGTATGTTTAGACCTGTTTTTGGCACAAAATCTTGGGTCTGCGCTGGAGGGGTATTTAATTAAATATTAATTAAATTGGACCGATATTTATGAGTTTCTTAGGCTAAAAATTAATGGGCTACATTAATTTTGAAATTTGGAGTAAGGCCCAATTAATTAAAGTCCAAGTGAAATGAGATGCACCGGATAATTTTTCATTAAGATTGATTTGCTTGGAGTAACAGGTGGTGCATTTTTTCCTATGGACAAGTGGGGTCCTAAATAATGAACCTGGGCATCTTATTAACTTTGTTTCTACAAAGGTCAAATGGCATGGCCCACGATCAAGAGCAGTTGGTTTTACTAGGAAGTTGCAAGTGCTTGTGAACACTTGGCATTCAAAGAGATGAGGAGGGAAACTATTTGTCAAAACATGGGACACTTGTCAACAATCAAAAACCCACTCCCCCATGATTTCACAATTCCGGGCCACTCTCTGAGATTATCTTTACACCACATAGGAGCCTATAAATACAAGAATTGAATAAGGGGAAAAGGTTTCTAACACCTCATATGTCAGCGCTTGTCAAACTCATTCAAACTTTCACCAAATGTGTTTTATCTTTACTTTCTCAATTGTCTCAGTCCAATTCCTTCATCATGTAATTCGGATTTTTATCTCTTCATTGTATGCCGAATTTATTATTTCGATATAATAAAGTTTTTTTTTACGTTTGTTCTTTTTTTTTCTCATACGGTTGAAAAATTCTAAGTCCATTTCGTTGTGACAAACCACGAACCTCATTGTGGCCTCACCCTTTGGGTCACACGTAGACGCACTACATACAAAGTCAGATCGAGGCGCTCACGCCTTTCATACGTTGGACGATGACAAATCCTGGCACACCCGTGCTCACATCGCATACGCCATTTGATTTTTCACTCACGCCTACCCGGCAGAAAAGTGGGAAATAGGGTGGCTGCTGGAGATTTTAGATTAGCAGTAACAGAAATGTATTCAACTTTTTTTACCAGGCCTAGTTTAGTTTGTTTTATTGAACTATAGGTTGTAATTCTAACCAAATGTAAATGAATTTTAGTTATTCTGGACTTTTACAAATAATCAAGTGCAAACAATATTCCTGAGCAAAAAAAAAGTGCAGACAATATTAAAAGACAACTAAACTAATATGCAAAAATATAGTACAAAATTTGAGTGCATTTTGGAATCCAGAGCTTGAGCCCCCTCAATTACTAGTGGAGCCGCCCTTGCACACAAGCTATTGAGTTTTAGGTTAAGAATATATATAGTGCAACTGACAACTTTGTGATGTGTTTGAGTCATGGGTATTAGAAAAACCCTAAACCTCATATCTCAAGCTGGGATCTTATGTGTGTAAGTTAGTCCGAATGCTCTGGGGTTGGGGTCTTAAACATCGGGTCATTATTTTGTATTATCGGTAATTGGTCGAAGATGAAAGGCCATGCTTGACCTTTCACCTGACTACTACTCTTTGATCATCCAACTGGTCATCAGACACACAAGATTCCAATGACTGCCCGCCGCCGCTCATTTTTCATTCCAGCTGGTGTATAGTACTAGTAGTTAGCAGTCAAAGTTAAGCATACTATTAGTGTGGCGAGGACGGCTCGGCGGAGTGGACCAGGAGCCATGGCTAGCCAGACCTTTGGACTTGGGGTTGGTTGGCCCGGCGGTGTACATTCGTTATGCCTCAGCCGAGCCAGTCTTGCCGGGCCACGTTCGTCTGCCAGTGGTGGAACCATGGATCCAGGTATGGGTCACGGTTACAATGATCTATTCGGCAAAGAGCAGCCGGACTGTGGCAAGGACGGCTTGATGGATTGGACCAAGAGCCATGGCTAGCTAGACCCTTTGACTTGAAGGTTGGTTGGTCTGGCGGTGTACATCCGTTATGCCTCCGCCGGACCAGTCTTGCCGGGCCTCATCCGTCCACCGGCGGTGGAACCATGGATCCAGGTACGGGTCACAATGACTACGGTCTGTTCAGCAGAGATCAGCCAGACCAACTGATAACTAAGCGGAAGTCCGAGTGCAGCTGGGCTACGGGAAACGGTAGGATCGACAACGATCGAGCCGCCCCTGCTCCCTGACTTATAAAGGAAGTCAGGAAGAGTTAGTTGGTGTAACAGATGGCGTGATATCAAATCCCCTATTGTAGGGACAGATCGTGGAGATCGTGACGAGCCTAAGATTTCGGGACCTAATTTAGTGCCATAATCAGCGAACCAATCGTGGAGCACGTGGAGCATATGCGTGGGTTGGTCTTCACGTTTCCCTCGACTATAAAAGGAGCAGTCCTCCTTGAGAGCAAGGTAATCAACTCTTCTCCTCTAGAACCCTAAACCTAAACCTAACAAGCTTCTTCTCCTTTTACTGACTTAACCATCGGAACGCCTATCCCAGACTCCCCACGCTTTGGGCTTAAGCACTAACATGGGTGCCTCTTGTGCAGGTTACCATCAACCCCAAGGTATCTCAACCTAGCCATCATCCTATTAAAGGTTCGACCAGAGAAAACACAGCGCCACAGTTAGATTTCTTGGAAGGTTCCAATCTAAAACCAATTGGCAATAAGTGAAGTAGTCTTTAGATTTTATTAACCAAGCTTGGATGGCTTAGATGAGCGATGTGGGATTTGTTGGGAAAATATGCAAAATTTTCCACAAGTAAATCACGAAGGAAATAATAAAACTGCAACGAACGTAATCCAAATGCGCAAACCACAAACCAAACGAACACAAAGAATTTTTACATGGTTCCCCCAAAAAAGAGAGGTACGACCACCGGACCGGAGTCCGATTCCACTATCAAAAAAGGATCTTACAAATGGGTTTACAAGAGATTCAAGATCTCACACACCCTAAGGTGTATCCAACAAATACAACAACTAATAGGAGAAGACCTCGCCAAATTAGATGAACAAAAACCCTCCAAAAACAGCCTGAATGGAGAGCTCCAAACTGAGAACAAATCAACCCCCAAAGATCCGAAGAAGCTACCGAAATCAGGAGAACAGAATCTGCACTTACTCCTTTTCTTTTCCCACCGAAACACATGAACACACAGTGCACAACCACGTTTTTCTTTTTCTCGAGTGAACTAATGCTATTGGTTTTCCAGGATACAAAAAAGAACTCTCGGCTTCCAAGAGAAGCTTACAAAGCATGTGCCAAACACGTGCCACCAATATGTAGAATGTTCTACTAAAAACTAGCCCACACAAATTAATACTCTTTTGGGCCAAATAAAATTATTATTGCTCTAACAAAATATTGGGCTTCCACTAAGGAAGAAGAGCAACTTCCTGGCCGGTCTTGTCTCAGTGAAGAATACCCCACTAGGTTCTGCCAAAAGAGTCTATAGCCTAGTAGGTCTTCTTCATATTTTGTTGACAAAAATGCCCTCGCAAAAAAAAAAAAAACAAACGATTTGAGAGAGACGATTCAGTCACCACCACCACCACGTCGCCGCCGCCACCACCACCATGCCTCCACCACCCCACCACCACAATGCCGCCACCACCACCATGCCACCGTCGCCGCCACCACCACTCCACTACCACCACCGCTACCGCCACCAGGCCCACCACCACCACCACGTCGACGTCGCCGCCGCCACCACATCGCCGCCACCACATCGCCACCACCACCATGCCACCACCCCCACCGCCACCATCACCACCACAACGCTGCCACCAACACCACCACGCCGCCACAACCACTACCGCCGCCACCATAATTAACAGTGTTAAATTCTGTCTAACTCTTAGATCTGAACAAAAAAAAGAAAGAAGAACAACTCACGGATCTTGGCAGCGGGGCTCCGTGTCCTTGGCATCTCGTGAGGCCAGCGATTAGCGCACGATACTGGAGCACGATTGGATGCAGTTTCTGTGCGTCCCAGAGAGTTGTCGCTAGCGGAGATGAGTGGTTAGATGGGGGCAGAGGTGGAGGAACAGTGACAAGAAGGGCGATTGTAGTTCCAGACGGAGGCGGAGGAGGCATCAATGTCCATGGAGGCGGCAGACGGAGGTGGTGGCGGAGGCATCGAAGTCCATGGAGGCGGCGGGGGTGGAACGCTGGAGGAGGAGTAACTGGCGGTGGAGTTGAGACTGGCGAAGGAGTGGCCGGTGGCGGGGTTGAGACCAGCAAATGAGTAGCCGGTGGTGGCGGAGCTGACTGGAGGGGAGGGAAAGAGATGGTGGCAAAGCTGACTGGAGGGGAGGGAGAGAGAGAGAGAGAGAGAGAGAGAGAGAGAGAGAGGGGGCTGCAGGGGAGGGAGAGAGATGGTGGCGGAGCTGACTGGAGGGGAGAGAGAGAGAGAGAGAGAGAGAGAGAGAGAGAGAGAGAGAGAGAGTTGCATTCATTTGAAACCCTAAACGATGAGTTGTGTTCATTTGTTTCTATTTAAAGTGGGGTAATGAAGTAAAATCACTCACACAAGACTTAGTGAGCGTTGCACTTTTATCCCATAGGACTTGGTGAGCTATGGAATCCAATATTAGAACTGGCCCAGAATTAACTCTTAAGTCTAACACTCCCCCTCACGTACAACCCAGATACACGTGGAGGTACAAATTGAGGAAACTAGGAGATTTGACTCGGGCGATCCCTCACGTGCAGCTCGGGTGCACGTTGAGGTATCAATTGATGAGGTAAGACGATTGACTCGGGCGATAGAGACTTAACCACTTGAGATGAGGCCACCAAAAACCTGACTCTGATACCATGTTAAATTGACAAAGAAGGAGAAATGTAATATTCGATTCAATAATAACATTGTACAATGAGTCTTCTACTTATACAAGCGGAGGGGGCCTACTTACGGAAAGAAAATGATTCTAATTACAATCAAGTCACAATCACGGAAATCGTATAATATCATAATCAAACCGCCCGGGTTCGTAGCCAAGATGGCAAAGGGTTACTCGGTCCCATTAGTTTTGGCTCTCGTGCGGTCACGGGTTAGAGGAGGGGTTTGAGGAGTGCGAAGACCCCCTCGCTCCCGTGTGAAACCCATGATCCACTTATTGCCTTCTTCGGTCTTGGGAGGGTTGCTCACGTACTGTTTTCGAGTCTCCCTCGGGGGGCCTCCGTTGCGCATTTAAAAGAGGGGGAAGGGAGAAACTTCCAACAAGAAGTTGAGAAGACAAAAAGGAAAAAAAAAAACACAGATAACAACCAAACATTTATGTCCTGGGATTGAAATCACATCATTGACTAAACTTTCAAGGCTACAGAACAAAAAAGTTAAGATATCATTAAGATTGAGAATGTGAGAAAAAGCACAGATACATACATGTCAAAGCTGGGGAACAGTAGGTGAAAACAAATCCCACCAACGACAAGCTTTGACGGGTGAAAACTACCACGACAACTCTAATGCTCTTCCACGATTGATGGTTTTCATGATCTCTCTTCATGGGTTTGTGAGTAACAAGTTCGATCGATTCCGTTTGTTACGAGATTTTATTCTCGGATTTTTTATTACTAAGTTCGGCTCCATTTGTCACGAAAATTTGTTCACCGTATGCATTTATCTTCTTTGCTTATTAGCATTGTGCTGTTTTTTTTTGTTTTTGTTACAAAAGGAAGGCCTAAGCCCTAAACACCAAGGCCAATGCTTATTAGCATTGCGCCATTCGATGCATGAGATAAGAGAAATTAAACCGTCTCATTTTATGTACCAAAAAACATGTGTGGTGGAAATTAAATTTGTGGTACCTCGTAACGGTAGTCTTGTGCATAGAACGGACACAAACGCTAATACTTATAGATACCAACGACATGGAAATCTTATTTACATTTCATTGAACACAGGGAAATGGGAGCATTGAATTTAGACATTCTTAACTTATCGCTACTACGGTAGATGAAGAAGAGAGAAAATCATACCTAGTGGGTGGCAAAACTAAGCGGTACGAGATCCGAATCCGAATTGCTTTCAATTGTCAAAATCTTAAACCTGCCAAAAGAGTTCGCACATAAAAGATTAACAAAATCTCTCAATACCGTGATCAAATTCTCATAAATGTGTAGGTACTTTGAAGATGGAAATCAACCTTTGAGCAATTGATATGAATGCCATATTAGGATTGCTCGGGGAAGAAAGTGGGGACCTATTGTACACGGATTTGGTGGTAATAGCGTGAAGGGAACGTGGGGCTGGGAAAAGAAAAAAAAAATCAAAGAAAGTGGGGACGTGGGTGTGCAAAAGGGGAAGTTAAGGAAGTGTTTACATGTTGGTTTTTGTAAACAAAAATAATTAGAAAAGGAAAAAGAAATTGGCACGTGGGTGAAATGGGAAGTCATGGAACAGGTTCCATATGGGGTTTTGTAAGCAAAAATAATTGGAAAAAGAAAATTGGGAGGTCACAATCACATGCAGATCCCCGACTCTTTTTTTTCTTTGACATGGACAGATCCCCTACTTGGTGAGGTCAGGTTCTTTGAAATTTTCCCGATAAAGGATTCATATATTTAAGGAAAGATTCGTGATTTCCACGTTTCCTTGTCTAATCTTTTGCATTGCAATCTTGCAACACATACCGACTTATCGACGCCACGCGGGGCCCTTCTACTCGGATGACCCGAATCGTTTAATTATGAAAAAATGACGGTCAATGACATTTTCAACATTAACAAATGTTCTCAACATATTCTTGGCGGATATTAATTATTAAAACGCGTCTTGAACCGTCATTTTCCCTTCAATTATGTAAAAATAAATTGAGTGGGCCTAAGAAAAATTAGCTCAATCTAATATGTGTAGGTATTCGAACCAATCTTTTATTTTTTCGTTCATTTTCCGAATTCGTAAAAAAATGAAAGATTGGATCGAACATCTACACATATCGGATTGAACTGATTTTTCACAAGTCCACTCAATCTTTTTTTAAAATTATTGAATGGCTCAAATCATCAATATGGGATCCAGAGTGGGCCCCACATGGTGTCGGTATGCCTAGTCAGTGAGTGTGGTCGATTTCATTTAGAAAAAAACGCCGACAAAATAATTTTTAGTGAAGGTCGTTCGACTTTTTGAGTTTTTTAACCATAAGTATGATCCTCTGTGACCTCACCCACTACTTCACCCACTACTGCTTTAAATTACCGCAATGAACTTGGCTACCATATCGGATCAAAAAAAAAAAAACTTGGCTACCATCTATCCATCTCCTTCTCCTTCCCCACTCCCAAGCCTCTCTCTCTCTCTCTCTCTCTCTCTCTCTCTCATGGCCCAAACAACTCCGAAGCACACACAAACAGTGTCCGGCTGGGCAGCCTATGATACCTCCGGCAAGATTACCCCTTACCCCTTCAAGCTGAGGTACGCAGTATATCTATTATAACTCGACTTGAAACTTAGAATTGAATAGACATACACACACACACAGAGATATATATATATATATATATATGCTTTTAAAGAGTTCTTCGAAGACCCCATTGATAATACTTATTATTCAATCAGATTCATTCTCTCTCTCTCTCTCTCTCTCTCTCTCTCTCTCTCTCTCTCTCTCTCTCTCTCTCTCTCTCTCTCTCTCCATTTCAAAGACTTGTTAATGTCTTCCATCGTTGAACTCTCGGGGTGGCGTCGCTGATTCGCTTGCGACCGTTTAATCGCCGCCATGACTCATGAGCGAGTTCTGATTACAGTTTGGTTTGTGGATGCATGTGTGTGAGAGCGAAAAATTTTCAGTGCCGAGAGGAGGTACCATGTGGTGCCCACTTGCGCATCTGAGCCGTCTATTTCGTTTTTGAACGGCTCAGATTTGAAGAGTGAAAAAGAGAAAGAAAGTGTTGAGATGAGAGAAGAGAGAGAATTTTAATCCAAGTCATTTAAAAGTGTATCGGACGGTTCGAATGAGCCGAGTAAATACCACGTGGGATATACCCGCTCGGTAGTGAAAAATCTCTCGTGTGAGGATGCAATAATCCTAAAAAATTGACAATACGCTAAGTAATACGAAAAAAATTTAAATAAAAATAAAAAATAAGTCACTTTAACTTATTTATCCAAACAGTCGACAGTTTTGTTTGTGGAACAAAGTCTCAAAGCAACAAAGTCTCATATGAAAGACAAAACTCATAGTTCTTAAAGCAAGAAAGTCTAGCTCACATGAAAGACAAAACTCAACATGAGACTTGGCGGGACCCACCACAGTTCTTTTTTATATATCGGCTCAGAATCTTCAGAGATTACACGTTTGGTTACTATGCTTTGTTCGGATCTCTTTTAGGGTTTTTTTAGAAATTTTTTAATCCCTTTTTGGAGTTTTTTTGAGAAATTTTTTTGGAACCGAACACATCATTCTTGGCTCACCAACCCGCTTATTCTTTCCTTTGGGGGATTGGGTTGGATACCCAGCGCAGCGTTTGTAATCCTGTTTAGTTTTCTGAAAATAACTTCTGATTTAAAATAATCCATTTAGATTATTTATGGCAAAATAACATTGAAATTTTAAATAAAGATGAAAAAAGTTGGCTAATTAATTTATTTTTGTCTTTATTTGAAAATTTTGGTTTCATATTGTAATTTTTTACTTTTTAGATTCCTCTCATCGTAACAAAATAATAATCCGGAAAAAAAAACTAACAAATGCGAAAAAATTAAATACAGACAAAAAAAATAATCCAAATGAATTATTTGGCCAAAATTGGCCTAATACCACTATTGTAACAGACTGTGGAATTTTATGTTTTTGCAAACTATGTTGATGTGTGGTTATTTTTTTTTTCTTCTCAAATTCGTTGGCAGATCTGGGATAGACCCACCAGTGGCCACCTTTGCTAGTGCAGCACTACCGGTGGAGAAGATGTGTGTATTTGTTAGGTCTTTTTTTATTGAAAAATCCTTTCTGGTCGACTAATACAATTGTAGTATAACAAACTGTCGAATTTATCTTTTTGCAAAATATATTTGTAGGTCTTCGAAGGGGTCCGAGAAGAGCATCGGAGTACCAAGGCAGCATCAATGCTGCGGATGTCCGCGCCCATGCAAATGCAACCCATGCCACTGTGAGGGGTCTGTCCCTCTCAACCCAAATACTACTACCTTTTTATGGTCACTTATTTTTCCCATAGGAAATATACCGATGCGTTATTCTTGGTTATTTATTTTTTCTCAAATTTGTTGGCAGGTTTGCGATAGACCCAAACACAGTGACCCTCATTGCTAGTGTTGCACCACCGGTGATGATGTACGTATCTTGTTTAATTAGTTTTTTCTTAAATAACCACGGTAGTATAACGGTAGAATTTATAGTTGTTGGCCCTTGGAGGGGGCGCTATTTTGCAAGCCCTATAAAATGTTGTCGCCTAATAACACTTTAGTATAACAGATTTTGAAATTTATGTTTTTGCAAAATATAATTGTAGGCCCTCGGAGGGATCTGAGAAGAGCATCGAAGCAGAGAGGGAGGGCATCCATCCAAAACCAGAAGAGCATCGAAGCAGAGAGGTAGGGCATCCATCCAAAACTCGTAATGACTATGGATGAATGCCAATGTTGGGCGATCATGGATGTCCTGTAGCCAGCAAGAATAAGAAAGAACTAATGCCCGTTGTGTCTATGTGTGTTTTGTGATGGAGTCTATTTACTTAGTATAAGAAAGGACGAATGTCATGCCCATTGAGTTTTACTCATAGAGAATAAGTTTTGATTTATCACAAGAAAGAGTAATGGCTGCTGTAATGATTTTCATTTGAGGTTTTGGAAGTTGAGAATTCAGTTGGTAGTTATGTGAGCAGATTGCATACAATGAAATAGTCATAGAAGTTGATTACAAATACTGAAAGGATTTGTTATTGCAGTTGCTCTGGTGCATATTATATGGCCTTATATTTACAGGTTCAAAAGATTTGCCATTGTTATAAAGGTTATGCAGGTTAGAAAAGTCTAGGTTTGGTTTAATAATTAACAAAATAATTTAACTAATAAAAATAAACAATCTAATAAAATATTTATTCGGAAAAGATCAAAATGGGTCAAAATTCCAGGTTGTTACATTTTTACCTCGACTTTTTCTACTTACTTTCTATGAGTAAAGATGTACCAACTTTTCAAACTACTTGTAAAGACAAAATAGAAAATGTACCAACCTATATACACAAACTTTACAAAATAGACACTAGGAATAGCCCAAAATAAAATGCGAAATCCTAAAAAATGGGATGGAAGGAGTATTAAAGAAAGCCCCTGTTATCGAGTAAAGATGTTATATTTTTCGGGCAATTAAACATTTAAACGTACATTTTACCAAAATAAAAGATAAGTAAAGATGTTTTATTTTTCGGGCAATTAAACGTACATTAACCGAAATAAAAGATAAGTATATAAAAGGCAAACAAATCGTTGAAAGCAAAGCCCAAAGAATTGGTCAAGTGATCGAGATATGAGAGGGGTTAGCTCCCTCGTAAGGCTTCAAAACTAGAAAGAAACAACAGCAGAAATTTCGAAATGAAGTCCAAGTTTGACTGAGAAACAACAGCAGAAATTCCTAAATGATGTCCTAGTTTGACTAAGGTTTCCATGCAAGTTTACAAGGGAAAGTTTTATATTTCTCATCATTAATTAGTTTTGGATTCTCAAATTAACGATAATGTGCCTTCCTTACCGTTCTCCTCTTATATTTATGTAATTTTTTTTTTGGGTAACGGGATGTCTGAGCTAGTTTGTGCATACCTCAATTGATTCCAAAACTCTAGAGTTAACGACCGAGCAGTGGCCCCAAGGTTTAATCAGAATATTTGGCTTCTGTGAAACTTTAACATGCAATCTAATTAATGGAGAATAATCACTTATTAATTATTTTCTCATGCCTACTTGATAGGAATGACAACGAGACAAATTGAGGACGGATTTGACCATTCCCGCCTCCAATTCCTGAACTTCATATCACCTGTCGTTCTAGACCCTTCCCCGAATGGGGAACCACCTCTGCCGCTAATGCGGATCGGGGATCTCCAACCCGATCCAAAACTTACCTTGTAAGTTGTAACCTTTTCATTCAGTCCCATTGAAAAGTCAAAGTACAAAATTTGTGGGTGTAAAATCTTTATTTACGGAGCTTCAATAAATAAATATTACGGAGGTCAATTTCGGTCGTTCAAAAGTATTTTTAATGATTCAGATTAAAGATAAATTATTAACGATAAAAAATATTTATAACTAGTCAAAGATTAAAAATATATCTCAATTGTTGATTATCGAAACGGAAGAGTGAGATTGTGCGATTTTCGTAAACAACTTATTCAGGGTCCATGAATTTAGCTGGCCCGTAAGTGTGGACAGACCCCCATCTAAAAAGGAAAAAATATCTTGCCAAACAGTTCATTTTCACTCTGTCTTTTGTGATGCATCTACGACTTTTGAGGAAGAAGTTCTAGAGAAAAACAAAAGTGACAAAAGCTAGGGGATGAAAAAGATATAAATGCATTGATGTACATGTGTGGGAGGTTAGCCCGGATTAGTTCGGTTGTGTTGGCATGCTTGCTCCTTACACGAATGATAAGGCTAGGGTACAATTCTTGGGATTAGGTCTTAAGAAATTTTTTTTGGGAATCCCCTAGTTCCGGCATGGATGGTCTATTTTTGACCGGATCGGAGAGGGGATTAGTCGAATGGGTGAGCTAGCCCAAACACTCTAACCGTTGACAAAAAAAAGAAAGAAAAAAAGATGGAGGTAATTAGAAAGATGAGGTGATCCTTTCAAAAAAAAAAATTTAGAAAGATGAGGTGATAGGTTTCTAAATCCATGAGGTTACAAAAAATAGGTGGACACCCTATTTCTTTTTCTTTCCTTTTTTTGAATTCAACTATGTTTGCTTGTTGGCCAACCTAATGTTTGTCACTTCTAATCTATTATAATCAACTATAGTTACTTCTTCAAAGGGGAGAAGTAGACATCCTAATCTGGGTATGAGAAGAATAGGCCTAAAGTAGAGGACAATCATTTGACAAGGAAATAACTTCTTTAATGAGGAGGGGCCCTTTCCAATCGAAAAGGAAAGTTTATTAGAATTGAAAAAACTCTTTTGATACAAAATGTATCGCGTGGAAATCAACCGTTTGTATTGTGACATCCTATTTTTTCAGTTTAAAAAAAAATAGTATTTTGACGCAAATAATTAAAGTTTTCATTTTTCTTTTTCAAACTTCTTTCTAATAAAAAAAAAGGAAAGATGTCAGTTGTTATTTACTTCATGTATTTTGAAAATTTATCTAAACTAGAATAACTTATATTGAAATTCTAAGTTGGATTATAATTAGGTATTTTTTCCCAACGAGTGATTATTGAATGTGAAAGAGAAATTTCGGGTTGAACGTGTAATTAGACTAAAAAGATTAGTAAGGTTTGTTTTTAATACATCACGTTAGAGAGAGAGAGAGAGAGAGAGAGAGAGAGAGGCGGAGGAGACTTCTCTGCATCTTTTGTTTGAGTTGCATGGTGCTAATGGTCGGTTGCTATCGGTGCCGTAGAGAATTTGTGTTCTGTGGATTAAGGGAGAAAGGGATCAAAGGTATGTGTGAGGTGTGCAATGAAAGTAAGGGTTTTCGTCACTTAATATTATAATAATAATAATAGATACTTTAATTGATCAAGGTAATACTATTATGTATACTATGTGGTCTGGGAATAGATAAGGGAGTAAATGGTAGTAAGTAATAGTAGTATTCACTGCAATCAGATTAGTAGTTTTTCCATTTAAATTGATTCATGTTATGTGCATTCTTAAAAATAGAGACTAGCAGAGTACTCGAGCAATATTGCATTTCGCAATTTATCTATCCAATTGAGATAAATGGTTAAACACGTGATCCCTTCTTTTGGATTCCCCTTGAGCCTATCTGTTCTTGACAATTCGTTTACTCGTTGCAATTCGATAAGTGAAGTTCTTCTTCGTCGCTCTCATATTTATTGATGATTGACGTACCCTTTGGCATACAAGGTTTATTGATGATATTTTTAATTGTTGGATTGCCCATATTTTTCTTGTTGCTCCATAATATATTAATATTATTGTGACTCTCCAACGACAAGAAGAATATTAATAGTGCAGGTGACTCCAGTTTGTCGTTGTTAATATGTGTTGGGACTATGGATTATGTTTATATTTGTGAAAGTCCAAGGGAAAAACCCATGAAATATCGTGATGACTTTGGCTGTTAGGGAAAAAACTTGTGAAATACCATGTGACTCTAGTGCTCAACGGATAGGGAAAAAACTTGTGAAATACCCTGTAACCCTATTCTGGATCGGCTTAGGGAAAAGGTCTTAGGCACCATCCTGTGGTGACTCTAAATATCGTGTTGGATCTAACGGGCGAAGTCATGAGAAAATATTTGGCATTTGGTACTTGATAATTGGAAGATATGGTTCCCACTTTGGTTTAGACTTCCATTTATCATTGTTCATCGTTCAGATATTATTGGACTCATTGTTTGGTATAATTATTATGGTGATTCGATTATTGTTCATATTATTCATTAATTTATTATTCGTCTTGTGGATACTATTTGTTGAGCCATTGACTTCGTTAGTTTGTTGATATTATTCCTTGAATCCTTGATCCTTATTATTTGAGACTACTTTTTTGGAGCCCTCATTATCGTTCATTTAAAAGTATGTCACATTGTACTATTTACCCTTAGCATGCTTAACTATTCACTGAGCTTGTCAGCTGACGGATTTATTCTACCTTTTTTTTTTTTCAGATTAGTGCATGAAATATTGTAGTGGACTTTGCAGCGTCGTCAAGACCTTGTGTTTAGACCTCTAAAGCGTTTGCATTTTTATTTATTTTATCGTGTCAAACAGCTACCTATTCATGTATATGCCCACATTTTCACTTGTTGAGAGAACCTCTCCCCCCTACCTACACCATTATATTATGGCCCTCACTTCTTGAGCCAACCTGGAAGCTTTACAACTGCCGGAGGGAGAAATAGTCTGGCCGTGCTGAAAGCCAGTACCTTGGGTGCATTTGATAATTTTTTCAGTTTTCACTTTTTTATTGTTAAGAAACTAGTAAGATTGCACGTGCTTTGCACGTGGTATTCTTCAAATGAAGTGAAATTTTTGACTTCCTCAAAATTTGATTTGTCTTTACCTTTACAAATACGACTTCTCTTTCTTGATTTTATAATGGTAGTTTAGGTGCTCATCTTTTCAGGTGATTACAAGTTCCTGTGGACTATTACTTAATTAATGAGAAGATTTTTTGGCCATAGTTTCAATCTTAATAGCGAAGTATTAGTCAATCTATTTTCCCTCTCTACACTATGCATGCATCTTTGGGTTCTCAATATCATCGATCGTCCAGTCCACGGATACATATATCATGTTTGTGAAGTCTACAGTTTGAAAAGTTAATTTACTTACTACTACTATTTTTAATAGGAAGTATGGATGACAGACACATATATACTACCAAGTTGGCCATGTGCAGATACAAATAGATTACTTCGCTATTAAGATTGAAACTATGGCCAAAAAATCTTCTCATTAAGTGACAAGACACATAGAGTTGTTGAGTTTAAGAGTTGTTGAGTTTAACCTGAAGTAGGCATAAGCAAATCTAAGCTTCTGGAATACGGTTACATAATTCTGATATCACTCTATGAATGCATTTTAGTTGGTACCACCAACCATTTCATGTAACCTTGACTGTCATCTCATGTTGGAAACAACTCGCACAACGGAAAGAGACATGGAACGACATAAATAAACAGAATAAAAAAACTTTATTTCTGGCACGATGTCTAATACTAACGTAAATATAAGAACAAAACGATAACACCGGCCAATAATCCACTGTTTTAGGATCATTCAGTACAACTTGTTTTCCTGAAACATCATTACCGGAATTAATCAACAAAACTCAACAACTTAATCCTACGCTGGTTTAGATGGCCAATGAAATCAACAAAGGAAGTTCCATCAAAATCTTACGCTACTCAAAACTTCCAACGTGAGTACTCACTCAACAACCTCGTGACTGTCAAACCACAGAAAAGAAAAGAATTAGTAATATACCCAGGAGTTGTATCAAAATACACTGCAACTTTCTACTAAGGAAATAAAAGAATCTGAAATGAAAAAATGAAAATCAGTTAAGTTAAATCCCAACCCAACCGTGCAATATACGTGATCACGAAAACAAAACTTATGTAAGGTCCATATTTCGTGGTGTGTCTTATTTGGTAATTTCACGACAAAACACATATTGGCGTGTATCCCATAATATCGAATTGTAATTTATTTTTTATTTATTCCTAAAATGTTTGTTTAGGAAGTGGAAGGAAGTCAATATTATTTATATTTGAGAGTGGTAGAAGTAGTCAAGTTATTACCGGGCCGGTTCGTGAAAGTATTGGGAAAAAGAAGTTCGTGCTCATGGAAAGGATTTGCTGCATGGCGTATTGATACCGTGTTTGGCTCATTTTGGGTCCCATACGGATGATTCGAACCATTCAATAATTTAAAAAAAATAATCCGAGGCCCTGAGAAAAATCAGCTCAATCCAATATGTGTAGATATTCAATCCAACGTTTCATTTTTTCGTTCGTTTTTTGGATTCGGAAAAAAATGGAAGATTGGATCGAGCATCTATACATATCGGATTGAAATAATTTTTCACAAGCCCAATCATTTTTTTTTAAATTATTGAACGACTCGTATCATCTATGCAAGACCCAAAGTGAACCCCGCGTGACATCGATACGCCTAGTCTGTGTGTGTGGTCGGTTTCTGTAGGATTTTTTTTAATGTTCGATACCCCAGAAACTTGTAAATGCACCTAGACGAATGTCAAGTATCTGTTCTTCTTCTTCTGACCATTTAATGTTAAAATGTTATAATTAATTTTTCTTTCTAAATCTTTTATAATCAAGTATCTGTTTTAAAGAGTCTTAAAGAAAAAATAGATATTTAATTATAATAGTCTTGGAGATAAAAATTAATCATGACTCTTTAGAAAAATAAGATTTACGCACTGTTCCAAACAGATTGAAAATTCGAATACTTAATTTTTTTAGAAGGTTTATTTACTAAAAAATATGGTTACAAAATTAAGTGCTCCAATTTTCAATCTGTTTGAATTGAAGCGAATGTCTTATTTTTTTGATCATTTTATCCTAAAGGGTCATGATTAATTTTTATATTAAAGCTCTTATAATCAAGTATTTGCTTTACAGGGTCCCAAATAGGGCCTTACGTGATATTTTCCGTCTAAAATTTTAATTTTCATTATCTATTAGACTAAATAGGTAACGATATGATAATAGAGATGATGAAATCATCAAATTGATAGTTTATAAACTAAATAGAGAAAAAATGTATAGTTTAGGAGATTTTAAAAAAAAAAAACTCTATTCATAACAATGCATTCCCGTTACACCACTTTATTTTCAACCCCAAAACATGAACTAATCTGCGATGTTTACACGTGTTCGGTCCTCGTTTAAAACTTCTCGAGTGACATCGATAACAGTGCCTGCCCGCCTTATCCCATCTAACGACTGATTATTGGGTCCTTAATTATTAGGTAGGAACTTGACCCCGGGAAAGCGACCTTTAGGATCTTTTCTGTCATTTCGTAGGCTGGTGGGACGACAAAGGGTAAATTTCACTGACCTCCCCTGAGGTTTCTGACATAAACAGATACTTCTCCTGAGATTTCTGAAATAGCACTGTCCTCTCTTTCTTTTATTGACATTGTCATGATTCCCCCCTCTAGCACCCAGGCGTCAGAAATTTGACGGAAATAGCTTAGGAATGGTGATGTCATGGCTGTCTTCCTTTGAAAATGCCAATACTACCCTCTACTTTATATGGTCTACTACAACTCTTAATTTTATATTATTTGTTAAATCTGTGAAAATATAAATTGTTGTTTTTTTTTCACATCAACTCACATTATAATTTTTTACCAATATCAATTATACAAGTAATCCATATGTCAATTTTTATTTGAAAAGATGCATTGGCAATGCATAGTATATACAGAGAATCCACTCAAATTAACTATGGTTCATCAATAATCCAGTTAAAGACATAATTGCTTGTTAAATACATCACTTGAATCATACTTTATTAAATTCACCTTGCAAGATACTTTCTAAGAAAAATGGTCGTTCAAGTGGAAAACTAAACCAAATTCTTAGCTATAATGGTTGTTTCCAATTTCTTTTCTATTGAGATTTAATGTACCCTCAATTTGGAATGCCTATTTTTACCTCTCTCTTTTTCGAGCAAAAGATCATCCCAATTATATTAATATGGAAATAAAGTACGACAAAAATAACAAATAAAGAATAGAAAAGCCACATGAAATGAGTGCCGAGCCAGAAATAATTTTTTCTCATTTTAAGTGCATTTGTTTGATGTGTTCCTATACCACAACATATGAGAGCATTTCTTACATCTACACTAAACAGTCATTCTTGCAAATGGTTTAATTAAAAACTTAATTACTTTTTTGGCCTTTTTTATTTTTATAACACACGATGTATATGTAAAATTAGTTCAAAGTTGATCAATTGTGTTGACGAGAGAAATTGATAAGGTGTAACAACATTGATCAAGGTTGAAAAACGTACACTAATTAAAGACTAAAAAAGTTTGAAAAAGACAAAAATAATCTTTTAGTGTCTTTAATGTCGTCTTATATAAACTTCTTTTTAACTTTCATCTATATTTTTATACTTTTTTGATTTCCCTCGTTGAGACGATGGATGTGAAGTAAAATTATCAAAAAAGATAACTAAAAGTTGGGCAAATTTCACTGACCTCCCCTGAGGTTTCTGACAGGAACAGAAACCTCCCCTGAGGTTTCTGAAATAACACTGCCCTCCCCTCCTTTACCTGAAAATATCAAGAGACCCCCCTCTCCGTTAATTGCACGTTAGAAAACGGATGGAAAAGATTATTTCTCTCTCCACCCACTACTAAAACTAAACTAAACTCCTAACCAAACAAAACTGATGTCATTGTGCTATATTTTTTACAATACCTATACTACCCTCACCAGACTCTTTACCCCTCTTATTTATAAAATATAAAATACAAAAATCACTATACTTTGTACCCGTATCACTTTGAGATTTTGTCCTTATTTAAAAGGTTTCACATTTGCTAATTTTCTATCAAACTTTTTTGAATTATTCGTTCGTCTCGATAAGAGGAATTGAAAAAGTAAAAAATTAAGACTTTTACCAAATATTTTGAGAAATTCAATATTTTGGATAAAAGTAATAATTTTAAATTCTTTTGATTCCTCTTGTTGAGACAAACCAATGATCCACAAAAATTAACACAAAACTAGTAAATACAAAAAAAATTCAAATATGGACAAAAATAAAAAAGCCTAAAAATCCCACAAACAAGTCCGCATGAAAAAAATTCGAATATGAACAAAAACTAAAAAGCCTACAATTTCACAAACAAATCCCGTAAAAATCAAAAAACAAACTATTGGCAATGGAGGGTACGGGCTTGTTGGTGGGATTTTTAGACTTTTTGATTTTTATGGGGTTTGTTTGTGGGATTTTTAGGCTTTTTGATTTTTGTTCATATTTGAATTTTTTCGTATTTGCTAGTTTTGTGTTAAATTTTTGTGGATTATTAGCTTATCTCAACAAGAGGAATTAAAAGAGTACAAAATTATTATTTTTACCCAAAATATTGAATTTCTCTAAATATTTGGAAAAAGTCTTAATTTTTTACTTTTTCAATTCCTCTTATCGAGACGAACTAATAACTCACAAAAATTTGATAGAAGATTAACAAATGTGAATCCTTTTAAATAAGGACAAAATTTCAAAGTGAAATGGGTACAAAGTGTAGTGATGTTTATATATTATATTTTATAAATAAGAGGGGTAAAGAGTCTGGTGAGGATAATATAGGTATTGTAAAAAGTATAGTACAATGACATGGATTTATTTGGTGGAGAGAGAAATAATCATTTCCATCCATTTTCTAACGTGCAATTAACAGAGAGGGGGGTCCCTTGGTATTGTCAGGTAAAAGAGGGGAGGGTAGTGTCATTTCAGAAACCTCAGGGGAGGTTTCTGTTCTTGTCAGAAACCTCAGGGGAGGTCAGTGAAATTTGCCCCTAAAAGTTAAATAGACTAACTGCTACCAAAAAATAATTTAGTCCAAAGGCCTTCTGATTATAATAATTAAGTACCTCTATAGCGTGAGTTTGAAAAATAAATTACTTTAATAGTTTTATTCTTAGTCTTGCTCTCCATAAACAAAAATTTATTTGGAAAAAATAGGGAGGGAAAGAATGAGTGCAAAAAGGAGGCAGTAACATTAAACAAGGGCAATTTTGTTATCCTATTGTGTATTTAACACCGTTGGCAAGCAATTTAACAGAAGGGGGACTTGTGACAATGTTAGTAAAAGTAAGGGAGGGCACTGTTATTTCAGAAACCTCAGGGGAGGTATCTGTCTATATCAGAAACCTCAAGGGAGGTCAGTGAAATTTACACGACAAACAAAGGGTAAATTTCACTGACCTCCCCTGAGGTTTCTCACAAAAGCAGGAACCTCCCCTGTGGTTTCTGAAATTGCACTGCACTCCCTTGCTTTTGAAACTATTCTTTGACTACACCCTTCTGTTATTTTTCTGTTGGAAACCTAACAGAAATTAGTGATGTCATCATATTTTTACTTACTAAATACCTAAACTACCCTTAACCAAGTCAAACGTAACCACCCCACCCTTCCATTACACGTATCCTTTATCTCTCTCAAACCTCACCTAGGAGAAATTATTCGTTGCCCTTGGGGCAACACAAAGGTGGTGCCTTCCACCAATTAGAATTTGCCCAACAGAATTTGTGTCAGACTTCTGCCGGTAAGGAGAAATTATTCGTTGCTCAAACGGATTAAAATTTAAACTTGGAACACCGACACACGTTCTTCTCTCCTACTGCACATAGCCTTCTCTCTAAAATTAATTAAGTGTTCCAAATTTCAATCCGTTTGAATGGGTGAGAATATTTTATTTTTTTGATCATTTAATTCTAAAAGGTCATAATTAAATTTTGACTATAGGGCTCTCGTTGATTAGCCCTAATAAAGTTGTAGAATTAAATATCTCTTAGGACTAACCAACGAGAGCCTTAGAGTCAAAATTTAATTATGACCCTTTAGAATTAAATAATTAGAAAAATAAAATCTTCTCACCCATTCAAACGGATTGAAATTTGGAACACTTAATTTTTCAACCTACAGTTTATATATTAAAAAATATGGTTAAAAAATTAAATGCTCCGAATTTCAATCCGTTTGAATGGGTGAGAAGATTTTATTTTTCTAATCATTTAATTCTAAAGGGTCATAATTAAATTTTGACTATAGGGCTCTCGTTGGTTAGTTCTAAGAGATATTTGATTCTACGACTTTATTAGGGTTAATCAACGAGAGCCCTAGAGTCAAAATTTAATTATGACCCTTTAGAATTAAATAATTAAAAAAATAAAATCTTCTCACCCATTCAAACGGATTGAAATTCGGAGCATTTAATTTTTTAATCATATTTTTTAATATATAAACTGTAGGTTGAAAAATTAAGTGTTTCAAATTTCAATCCGTTTGAATGGGTGAGAAGATTTTATTTTTCTAATTATTTAATTCTAAAGGGTCATAATTAAATTTTGACTCTAGGACTCTCGTTGGTTAATCCTAAGAGATATTTGATTCTACAACTTTCTTAGGGCTAATCAACGAGAGCCCTATAGTCAAAATTTAATTATGACCTTTTAGAATTAAATGATCAAAAAAATAAAATATTCTCACCCATTCAAACGGATTGAAATTTGGAGCACTTAATTAAATATTCTCACCCATTTAATTATGATCTTTGGAAGGACATTTTGGTCATTTAATAGCTAGAGTTAACGCCATCCTGTCCAAGATAACAAAAGGGGGGAATTTAGAGAATAGTTTCGAAAGCAAGGAAGTGCAGTGCAATTTCAGAAACCACAAGGGAGATCAGAAACCTCAGGGGAGGTCAGTGAAATTTACCCACAAACAAATGAAGCGCACTTTACTGCTGACCTTGTCCTTTTGATGATTATGGAAGTGGAATTCTGATCTGATGTGACCTCAAAGACTATTACAGTATTACTACTCCATTCACTTTAGAATGAGTGTGTTTTTTTAAAAACGTGATATTTTTAATTATTTATATCTTTTAATATGAGTGTAAAAAAATATACAATATGAATCTTATTTGATAGATTTTAATTAATTCTATTAAATAAAATTTTTAAAATCACATAAAATTTAATAAATCGAAAGATATAAGTATTTTAAAATGACACGAAATTTTAAAAAGATCATTCATTTTAAAATGGAGGAAGTATAAATTACCGCAATCAACTTGGCTATCATCTGCCATCGCCTTCTCCTTTCCCACTCCCAAGCCTCTCTCTCTCTCTCATGGCCCAAACAATTCCGAAGCACACACAAACAGTGTCCGGCTGGGCAGCCCATGATTCCTCCGGCAAGATTACTCCTTACACCTTCAAACGGAGGTACGCAGTATAACTATTATATACTTGTTCGGGAATAACTCCCCAACACAAACTTGTGCCTGTACCTGTATTGTAGGAACTATATTGACTTGAACTGAACTTGCATCAACATAAACTCGTAACTTGAATCGACAGTGAACTTGAATTTGTAACTCGACTTGAAATTTAGAATTGAATCTACACACACACATATATATATATATACACACACACCACGGATCAAGTGAGTGATCCCTTACTTTGTTAAAATGCGGAATTTTCATTTCTCGATCAAATTTTGAAAATCCAAACATACATATATATATATATATATATATATATATATACACACACACACCACGGAGCAAAACGGTTGAAGCGTTGAGGCAAGCGTTGGTGCCTTAGTCGGCGACTTATATGACGACGTTTTGGCTCATTGGAAGATGCAGCGAGAATTACTCGTTGCAGGAATCCAAAATCTTATTCGCTTTGTGGGATTGGGTTGGGTACCTAGCATTTGTAATCTTGTTTAATTTTTCTGAAAATAACTTCTGATGGACTAAAATAATCCCTTTAGATTATTTATGGCGAAAAAATATCGAAATTTTGAATAAAGTCGAAAAAGTTTATCTAATTGATTTATTTTTGTCTTTATTTAAAAATTTTTGTTTCACATTGTAATTTTTTATTTTTTAGATTCCTCTCATCGTGAAGAAATAATAATTCACAAAAAATTAATGAAAAACTAAAAAATAGAAAAAAATTGAATAAGGACAAAAAATAATCCAGATGAATTATTTGGCCAAAATTGGCCTAATACCACTGTTGTAACAGATTGTGGAATTCTATATTTTTGCAAACTATATTTGATGTGTGGTTAATATTATTATTTTTCTCAAATTCGTTGGCAGATCTGGGATTGACCCAACAGTGGCCACAGTGGCCACCTTTGCTAGTGCAGCACCACCAGTGAAGCGGTGTGTATATTTTTTAGTTTTTTTTTAAAAATACATCTTGGTCAACTAATACAACTGTAGTATAACAAACTGCTGAATTTATGTTTTTGCAAAATATATTTGTAGGCCTTCGGACGGGTCCGAAAACAACATCGAAGTACCAAGTTGCGGCGGTTCTACCTGCGGATGCTCGCCCTCTTGCGATTGCAAACCTGAATGCCACTGTTGATGTATGTATCTTGTTTAATTAGTTTTTTCTTTAAATAACCATGATAGAATAACTGTGGATCTATAATTGATGACCGTTAGAGGGGGCACTATTTTGCAAGCCTTGTAAAATGTTGTTGATTAATATCACTTTAGGCTAACAGATTGTGAAATTTTATGCTTTTGCAAAATATAATTGTAGGCCCTCGGAGGGGTACAAGAAGAGCACCCAAGCAAAGAGGGAGGGCATCCTTCCCAAAACTCGTAATGACTGTGGATGAATGCCGACCATGTCAATTTGGAGCGATCATGGATCTTGCAACCAGCCTCATGACATGAAAAAATAAGAAAGAACTTTAATAATATTTGTTCTGCTTGTGTCTCTGTGTGTGTTTTTTGATGGAGTCTATTTAGAATAAAACTAGTGTCACCATTCGTGGGTTGCGCAAACACACGTGCTCAGTATAACGGTTCGAATTTGAGTTTTTACTATGTGGCCTATTTGAAGAAAATTAATTGAAACTTTTAGTTTAGAAGACATGAAAATGATACACTCAACTTCAACAAGTTTATGGACAGTAAACTTATGGCTTTGAGAAACCAAACTTGTCAAGTTGATTTTCTCACTCTCCTCCTTCAGTGAATTAACCTACTAACTCATTACTCTTCCATATCCTGCTGATGTATAAATTACTCTGATGAAAGAAAAAAAAAACTCTCTTGAGAGTGAGGCCTCTTTCCGAACGCCAAATAAGCACTTATTTTTTAATAAGACAATTTCAAGCTAAAAAATAATGGGCTTATTTAAATTTAAAAATATGCAATATGGAACTTGTTTGAAAGATCTCATTGAGATTTTTAATATAGTGCAAAAAAAAAATCAAAAAATTATTTTTCATTTATATTATTTTTGAGTTTAAAAATATGAAATAAATACTTATTTTTTAAAAAGATATTCTGAAACGGGCTTTGACTCTTTCCTGCTTCCGATGGCGACTGGCTTGGAAGTGGACTTGCGACTTTACCATTGCCACGGGAAAAAATCTGTTTGGTAGTATGGCCGCAACAATATTCCTTGATACCCCCAAAAAAAGAACAAAAGCAAACAAAGCAATTCTTTCGTTTTTGGCAGATATGCGATAGACCCAAGCACAGTGAGCCTCAGCGCTAGTGTTGCACCACGGGTGATGTAAGTATCTTGTTTAATTAGTTTTTTCTTTAAATAACCATGGTAGAATAACTATTGAATTATAATTGGTGGCCCTTATATAGAGGGGGCGCTATTTTGCAAGCCTTGTAAAATGCCGTCGACTAATACCACTTTAGTATAACAGATTGTGAAATTTTTGTTTTTGCAAAATATAGTTGTAGGCCCTTGAAGGGGTCCGAGAAGAGCACCGAAGCGGAGAGGGAGTGCATCCTTCTCAAAACTCGTAGGGCTTGTCCGTTTTTGAGTTTTTGGATTTGGATTTGTAATGATTAGGGTAGAGAGAAAGGGGTAATGATTGAAGTAATGATTGGAGAGAGATAAAGATAAAAATGAAAGTAGTAGTTGGAAATAGGGATAATGAATGGATGTCGAAGTATAATAATAATTCAGAATCCCAATTCTAAATACCCAGCCGAACAGGCCCGTAATGACTGGACGAATGCCGACCATGCCAATTTGGAGCGATCATGGATCCTGCAGCTAGCCTCATGACATGAAAAAATAAGAAAGAACTTTAATATTTGTTCTGCTTGTGTCTGTGTGTGTGTTTTTTGATGGAGTCTATTTAGAATAAAATTAGTGTAACCATTCGTGCGTTAGACAAACACATGTGCTCAGTATAATGGTTCGAATTTGAGTTTTTACTATGTGGCCTATTCAAGAAAATTAATTGAAACTTTTAGTTTAGAAGACATGAAAATGATACAATCAACTTCATCAAGTTTGTGGACAGTTAACTTATGACTTTGAGAACCAAAATTCTAACTTCACACCCACTTACACACTCATTTACACACCCCCACACATAATAGAGGTGAGGCCCCCACACACATTATGTGTATAGTGTGTGCGAGTTCCACCCTTATTGCGCGTGGGGGTGTGTAAATAGGTGTGTATTTGGGTGTGGAGGTAGAATGATTGCTTTGAGAAACCAAGCTTGTCAAGTTGATTTTCTCGGTCTCCTCCCTCGGTGAATTAACCTACTAACTCACTAACTCCCCCATATCTCGATGATGAATAAAGTTTGACAAAAGAATTAAAAAAAAAACTCTCCGGAGAGTGAGGCCTCGTTCTCGAATGTCAAATAAATACTTATTTTTTAATAAGACAATTTCAAGCTCAAAAATGATGGATTTATTGAAATTTAAAAATATGCAATATGAATCTTGTTTAAAAGATCTCATTGAGATCTTTAATACGGTGCAAAAAATTCAAAAAATTATTTTTTATTTACATTATTTTTAAGTTTAAAAATATAAAATAAGTACTTATTTTATAAGAAGGTGTTTTGAAACGGGCTTTGACTCTTTCTGCCACGGAAAAAAATCTGTTAATTATGGCCGCAACATTCCTTGGCACCCCCAAAAAAAGAACAAAAGCAAACAAAGCTATTCCTTTTTTTTTTTTTTGTGTTCAAACGAAAACTTGCAAACAAAGCTACTCAAAGCCCCCATATGGTAAGAGCCAGAGATATGGCTGAAACTGAAAGTATCCATCAACTTTTTCTTTTAGAAAAAAATATCCTGGAAAGTGGAAACGGTGCACGGATACAGTTGAAAAGCATCCTCAATCTTACCGTGGGTCAGCTTTCCTTCCAAAGATTGTGCAGTTTAATCTGAATCGTTCATCTTGAAAATCAATGATTCAGATTTGCTGAATCGATTACTAGTAATAAAAGATTTTACCGATCACAACAAATTTGGACCATTAAAGATACCATCCATCGATTGAGATCACTTGGATGGCACATATCTGCAGGACTTGCATACAAGCCAGATTTTTTCCTTCCACCCCCATCTTGAAGAACCCCCATCTTGAAGAAGTACCCGGCAGCTGAGGCAAGCTTTTGGGTGCATCAAACCCAAGGATTATCCAGAAGGTTACATCTCCATTCTCTTCATTGATACTCCAAAAAGAGTAGAAGCGGGAAATGGGGTACCTCGTCAACTACCATTGAATGCATCCTATGAGTGAGAGTTCGAAAATGGGTCCAAGTGATCTTGAAACGAAAGCCAAGGAATTGAAAGAAAGAGAATAAATTTTATCTGCCGCCAGTGTAAAATCTCATTTTTTTACCACCGTTTATTATGGATCCTATCAAGTGTATTGTTGTAATTTACACCATTCATACTTTAAGACCTGTAATATAATATTGCCATACAAAAAATCAACTTGATCGGAAGCTAATAGATATGTCAAAATTTGAATTTTAGTTTATAAAAAGAACAATTTGATTTCTGTCAATATATAATGATAAAATAGGACGAGAATTTCATAAAGAAAAAAGTGAGCCTTAGGAATCCTTGTCCCATTCAGAGGGATATACTAGTGCGATTATCCCCCACTTGCAAGGTTTAGGTAAAGGCCTTACTCTATTCCTAAAGTCAAGAATCGCGGCCTTGAGGAAAGCAGCTTCCCTTCCTTACTTTAGCTCTTATTTTTATTTATTTTATGAAGTAAAATTCAATTTTGATGCTCCTATCGAAATTCGATCAAGTTTATTTTTTATATGGATACACTACTATATAGGATCTACAAGATAAACAATTTAAATTAATAAAAAATACACGATAAAAACAAAAAATGTGGTAATGGAAAAGTGAGATTTTTCATGGCAGCAGGTGGATGAATTTAATCTCTTGAAAGAAAGGAAAAACACATGGGAAAAAATCTGACGAAATAAGGTACTAGATAATATATTAAATTAAGCGACAAGCTACACCAAACCTCCACTACAGACTGGTAAAAAAAAAACCTCCACAGAGCTACTCTCGCTACGAATTTTTCGCCCCAATGGCATGAAAAGCACATGTATCCCAACAAGAGGTTTCTCTGCTTTCCCCAGCCTACCAACCATTAGAAACACAAACATTACGGTAGAACGCAGAATTTGTATTCAGATTAGGTGAGGCGCGATGAGCAAGACACGTCTGTCATGTACGTTGAGAAGAACAATGTTAAACATTTGTAGAATTGTAAACTGCATAAGTTTGATTAAGTGCATGACTTTGATTACAGGTTTATATATATGATTGCAAAAGGACTAGCATTGGAGTTCAGTTTGTGCTAGCTAGAGAAAGCGAAAGTATTTTGCTTCGTCGCAACCTAACCTCTTAAAAAGGCTCACACCCCAAGCGTAGGGCTAGGTCGTTGATAGCATATAAACCGGAACACCGGATCATTCCCACAGAGAAATCTTCTTTAGCGAATTTGGAATAGAAGTTGCTTAAAGATTGCGGCGTTCAAGCGGCCAACTTTGGAGTTTGGATTCGGTTGACGAAATTAAACTTGGAAATAAACTAGGTTAAGATGGTCGAGTCAAAGGGATTGATTTACCCACGACTTAGCCATAAAACGGTTTCTTTATCTAACTCATGTGTGGACCGAAACCGTTCGGATTCCACTAG
The DNA here is from genome assembly GCA_019656835.1 of Rhododendron ovatum. Classification (NCBI taxonomy): domain Eukaryota; kingdom Viridiplantae; phylum Streptophyta; class Magnoliopsida; order Ericales; family Ericaceae; genus Rhododendron; species Rhododendron ovatum. The sequence continues at coordinate 40,209,107 of CM033795.1, forward strand.
AAGAATTAAAAGCTGAAGACTACTTGTAACTTAACTCAAAGCTCTAATTCAAATTGAACTCATTTAACGCAGGTGAGAGACGAAAAAGAATCGTTCGCACGCGTAGGATTATCAAGCTCGTAGCACGAGGCGATAAACTTCATTGATCAAAGAAGCCACCACTCCCCATGATCAAAGCTAGAAATCATGGGTTTAATTCATTCAAAATCTTGAGATTAAGCTAAAGTTTAGGGGAAACCATTTAATAGACTAATCCATAGGGTGAACCTCACCCCATGACCGAACCGATTAACTACTCACTCATAAGAAAAAGACTAGAAAACATGCTAAGAAATGAAAACATGATTAACCGATAAAATTGAAAACAAACTTGATTTATATAGAGATCTCACTAGTGGCTACAACATTAACAAACGAGAAATTAACGTACAAACACCACTTACTTGAGAAGTTGAGGAATTAAAGACAAGAGCTTGAGAGCTTTAACTATGGAGTTCTAAAAACTTGAAAGACTTAAAGTGTAAAAGATTGCATAATGGCCAAATAAGGCATAAAAAGCTATTTATAGGGCTTAACAATCAGCCATACAAAGGACCAAAAGGCCCCCAAAATATCCCAAAAACATGCCTAAAGTATAAACTTTCCATTTATAGAAGGTTGAACAATTCAGCAAAAAGGTGCTGGTCGGAGGGGATTGGTACCGGTAGCTCAAAAATATGGTACCGGTACCAATTCAACTGTCTTCATATCAGTAACTTTGGTACCAGTACCATATTTTTGAGGTACCGGTACCAATGCCTTGAAACTGCAGAACAGCTTTAGCTTGGCCCGCCATGCCTTGTAGTGCCCCGACGGCCTTCCAATGCTTCATTACATGATCAACGGGACTTGGCGGAGGTATGCCTTATGGCCTTGTACTCTTGGATGCCCTCGAGGACTATCTTCGATGCATTAGGCTCGCTTGAACCACTTTGGCATGTTCCTTGCCAACCTTGACCTTCGGCCAATCTCCGAGGCTTCTTATGACACCATTAGGCTTCGGTGGCAATGAAATGAGTACCGGCGGGCATTTGGACACTTGGTTCATCCCGGAACGTTGATTGGTATTCAAAACCACCTTAAAAGCACATTTAACCTGAAAGTCACCCAAAAATACCTTACATGCAATATCATATAAAAATAACAACTTTAAACAAATAAAAGCCACAAATTAGAGGATTAAAGCCCCAAGATCATACGATCTTGGGTGCTAATCATATTTGGACCGGGAAAAATATAATGAGCCAATCTTTTAGGGACCTTAAGAGAAATAATACCTCCAAGTTTCCTCTTGAAATGAAAGACAGAACAGATCCTCAAGAACATTTTTTTATGAAAATTAACAAAATTCGTGTGAAGATAACAATGACCTCGGCAAAATGGTTACCACTTTGAAGATGATATAAGACTGTTGACCTGGAGCCTCAAGAACTTCACATTTTCTATCATTTCATTAAGCATGGTAGTCGTATCCGTCTCCAAAAAGTAAGCAGCTTATTTTTGAAAAATAAGCAGCTTATTTCATATTTTCAAACTCAAAAATAAAGTAAATAAAAAATTATGTTTTAATTTTTTTTGCACCATATAAAAGATCTCGATAAGATATATCAAACAAGATCCATATTGCTAGGAAAATTATTTGCGTTGACACATTATTTTTGAACTTGAAATTGTCTTCTTAAAAAATAAGTACTTTTAAACTGAGTTCCGGAACGGGGCCTAATGCTAATTCCTTGTAAAGTCTACCAAAATTTATTTACTTGAGCTACAGCTTCTGTAAAAAGTGAGTAGCTAAAGAAAAGTAAGCTATAATGTATCACACATAATTCATAATTAAAGGAGGGATCAAATTGGAAAATATCTTAATTTTCACATGACGTTCAATATGCACGAGTATTTAAAAAGATGCAACTGGTAAAGCAATGTTATCATAAACCGACTCATAACCAAAAAAAAAAAAAGCATGACAAAGATAAAGTCACACAATAGTAAATGAATGTGTAAAGTAAATATTTATATTTATTTTCATCCACTCCAGTCAAATAAGAAAACTGATTTAGGTTATCAGTCCTTTGTATGAATAAGCTGGTTTAAGGCACAACGTAGCAGGAAAGAAATGATAGAAGGGCACTAACCAAGGTATTGGGATCAAAGGCAATTACTGTGGTTGGTTTGGTTAATTGACTTAGGATTTGACTTTGTTATTAGTGTTTTCTAACAAGCCTCACAACAGGAAACACAGAGAACCATGAGGTTATTAACGGTCTTGGAAAAGTATGAGTGCTACATTGCTGAGACAATGGCAAAAATGTATATTATGGAAGATAAGAGTAATAATGGCATATCTTGATTCACAGATAAATAACACTCTCACTCAAAATGAACCTCAATAAGCTTACCTATCAATTTTTTCTCTGATTGCAGGATCTATCTCATCATCTTCAAACTCATCATTAGGAGCAAATCTATCATCTTTAGCATCTTGTACCTTAAACATCGCACAATCATGATAATGAATCAAGACTGTTAAACTCCAGTAACATGTAAAAGACAAAAGCAACTTCACATCTATTATGTGTTCCTCTTCTCTCTCCTCTTTAAAAAAAGAAGTAAGAGGAGACTAAATAACAAAGCGAGGAAATAGGTACAAATACAAAAGTAATGCAGTGGTTACTTTCCGTAGCAAGTTTCCTTAACTACGTAAATCTCAGTGTAACTTTACTTGTTTCAAGGATATATCCTAACCTTATACACGAAGAATCACTTTGGCAATTACTTAAATCGGTAGCCAATTTCTGGTCGATTTGGACAATTTTGCCCCTCGATTGGGCAGCCCACAAGCTTAACCGGTTGGGCGTAATTGTAACTTCATGCCCTCTCTGTAAATATGTATAATCCATTAAGGTTCAATGAAAGGACTTCATTGAGGAATCTTTCTTAAAGCATGAATTCTGCTGTAGTCATACTTCAAAATACAAAGTGACAACTAAAAAGTTTTAAACTTTCTCCTGTTAAAACAAAAATCCAAATTTTGTCATACAAAAATTTCACCAAAGCTCTCCTCAGTTCAGAAAGTGTGAACGCATACACTTTCTGGTCAAAAGTCATATCCTTGCCTCTTCTTATAAGCTACCTTTATGGTCATGGACATGGAGTGGGTGGGAAGTAGGAAACTTCTGTACACTTTCCTTCTCAAGAAGCAAAAGCCATTTTTTCCTTTTTTGTACCTGCTCTTTGACAGTTTCTCTCAAGAACCAAAAGCCAATACAAGTCAATATTCGTTCTCTTGTTTCGAAGGTTGAGAAATAATCGGTCCTCATTCCCCACGATCACTCATTCTCCTCCGATTTTGATTTGATTGTGTGTTTCTCGACAAGGTATAACGCAGATGATCTTCCAATATTATTGAATGCTGAGTAACCAGCTTTGCTATTTGAAAGCTATCTTTATTTTTACTTGCTATTCGAAGAGATTTTTTCATAGGTTGGTTATTAAGTTCGATTGGAGGGAGTCAAAGGAAGAAAATACTCATCTGCCTTGTTGTACAGGTAGTATTTTGCTTCGAGGTCTGTTGAGCGACCGGAACCTGAATGGTACTAGCGCATGTATTTGTTGATGAAATTCATGAACATGGCCTCATGAATGAAGGTGAAGGTGTAGTCCCTTATAAATTTACCTAGCTATCATTTGGGCTTTTACCACATCATTGAACTCTAATTCTTGACACTTGGCTATGTTTGGTAACACTATCACTTTTTTGTTTTTTGTTTACTATTTAATGAAATCAGTTTCTACCTTTTCTAAAAAAAAGTGAAAGTGAAAAACATGTTTGTGTTAATTTGTTGTTTACAAAAAAAAAAGGAACGTAAACATGATTTTTTTCATCACTCCCCATTGAAATCGAGGAGCATTCAGCCGAGACAGAGCTAAAATCATAACCTCCAGCGCCCAAAACAGCCGCCCGCCTAGCCTTGTCTTCTTCACTCCAAACCCCATCTCGCATGCATACCTCCACTTTCATCTCTACGCCCCTCCAATAAACAACCCCAAAACCAAAAAAAACCGCCAAAATTCAATGCCCAGATGATATATACCCAAACGGAACAACAACAAAAATACCAATTTCCCCTCAAATTCTATGGATTCAAATTGATTAGTTGTTAAAGAATATTGTATCACATATGAATCAAAGGATTTGGATTCTGAATCCAGCAAGTCTGTGAAACAAAGCAGAGAGAGAGAGAGAGAGAGAGAGAGAGAGAGCCTTCAATGGCCCGAAGGGTTTGGGAAGAGATAAGGAGAAGGGAAAAAAGAGGGGGGAAAAAGGTGGCACTCCGAGGACTCGAACCCGGGCCTCAGCTGGGTTAAGTTGAAGCGGAAGGTTGGGAAGGTTTTGGTAGCCGGATTTTCAATTTTGGAAGAAGTGAAAGTAAGCTTTTGATGCTTTCTCAAATTTTCAAAACATTGAAAGCTGTTTACATTATTTGGAAATGAAAGTAGTGCACCAAACATATTTTCGAATTATAATGGTGGGGCACCAAAAATCCACATCCCGGTATGATGATACTTGAGGTTTTAGCAATATGGTTTCTTTGTTTGTCACCAAGGTTTTCGTTGTTGAGCTGATTGTGGTGTTGGTGTTGGGGCATGGTTTGCATTGCAGTAATCCACATCAACTGAATGCGAAACTGCATGGAAAAACTGCAGATAATTTTAGAGAACTTCCATTTCTCTTGATACCAATCCTCGCCTCCTCGGTTACTCGACAATACAAACTGCATGGTTTAATTGCTTCTGAAAGCCAATCTTTTGCTTTTTCGTGTCCTTTGCCAGAAAGATAATGCGAGATTAGATTGTCTGTAACTGGAGTGAGGTCATAGTATTAGTGCTTACAGTTCTATGAAATTGCGGCATATAGTTGAGACAAGAAGTGAAAAGTTGCGTTTGTTTCTAAACTCAGGGCTTTACGCATCCTGTGAGAGCAACTTATTCCATGAACAGCTGTAGATTCAACGTGCATCTCACAGATGAGACTGGAACTATTATTGCCACAATTGCAGAGAACATGTTCTGCGTAACAGCTCAATACCTGAAGGAGAACACACATGAGGTAACCGCCATTTCTAAAGCTACTCCCACATAGCAAATACACAATTACATTCGAACCTGTACAACTACATGAGGAAATACAGGGTACTTTATCCATTCAGGCGATAGAAAGATTCGCTAAACCTAGGGAATATGTTGTTCGGGTTTGTGCACACAACTATGGCACTCATCAACTGCAACAATGAGTGCTTAATATCCATGAATGTGACCTCGTTGATAATATCAGAATAGATAAAGACGGTCAGACTCCTCGTGCATCAACAGTTCAGGTTGATAATATCAGAATAGATAAAGACGGTCAGACTCCTCGTGCATCAACAGTTCAGCTTGAATCACGACCACAAATCACGCAAGCAGCCGTTTCAGGATGAAAGTTCAAGCGCTTCTATGGAAGATGACAATCTGCCACTAGCTGTTGCTTTCATGAAGAAAAAGGAGGACTACAAACAGCCCTCGGAGAACACTTTTTTGCGGCGCTGAATCGCTACATGCACCTAACTTTTGTGTATCCTAAGTATTGCAGTACCTTCTGTTAATGTTGCTTCTACTTAGGCTGTATATTTAAACCTAATATCATTATTGTCTAATTTTCTTCTGCATTGCTAAGTTCTACATTGCACTAGCGTCTCTTTTCTTTACCAAAAAAAAAAACCCTTAGACAATGCAAGTAATTTAACAAGTCTAGCAACGAAAAAAACAATTGCTCATGAATTGTATTACCAATTTCAAGTCACAGCCCAAGGAAAGAAATTAAATGTGTCTAAGTGTTTGCATCCAAAATATTCCTCCTGTTATACTCCGCCTAAAATCAACAGGAAAAAATGACGACGAGAGGCAGCAGATCAGAAAAAAGTAAAACGAATCTTCCAACAATTCGATTTCAATCGAGACGGCGGCTTCAACCGTGAAGAAATGGCCGCCTGCAAATCAACCTGATTCTGGATGAGGTTTTCAAGACCTACGGCGAATTCATAGACGGCGAGAATGGGCTGACCTACGATGGCCTCATCAGTACCTACGACGGCGACGGCGATCGCCATTTTGATGTCGTAGGGCTTGAATTGAAGCCTGATAGTGGAGGTGATGGTGTGGCATCTTCGTCCTCGATAGCCGACGAGTGGGCGGCGGCGGAGCCTGCGAAGAAGCAGCGGACGGTGGCGTGGGCGGCGTCGCCGAACCACGGGATCGTGTTCAACGACATATGGAAGGTGGGGGACGATTTGGAGATTTTGATCAAACGGTTGAAAGCAAAGCAAGTGAAGGATGGGAAAATGAAGGGTGGGGATAATAGTAATATTGATGTTTATTCGGATCCTGGGGGGTCTGGGGAATTAGGGCCAAGTTCTGAGATTTCATAGAAAAGGATAGTTTGGGAAGAATCAGGGCATGATGATGCTGCTTTTGTGAAAGAATTGGGTGTTTTGAGAACAAGAGCAGATGAGGCAAGATCAAGAGAGGAGGCATTTGATGGGCATATGGCAATTGGTAGGGTTTTGTATGAGCATCAATTGTATAAGGAACTAAGGAAGCTTTGGTGAGTTTTACAAGAGCTTGTGAGCTTCAACCAGCTGATGTGAGGCCACATTTTAGGACTGGGAATTGTTTGTATGCTCTTGGGAGGCATGGTGAGGCTAAAGAGGAGTTTGTTTTGGCTTTGGAAGCGGCCAAAGCGGGGGGAAACCAATGGTCTTATTTGCTTCCACAGATGCATGTCAACTTGGGAATCTCACTTGCAGGTGAAGGTATGGTATCAGTTCTTGTGAGCATTATAGAGAGGCTGCTATTCTTTGTCCAACTCATTTTAGGGCTTTCATACTGTTGGGTAGTGCTTTGTTCTAAGTAGGCGAGTATAAAGCGGCTGTGAAAGCCTTGGAAGAGGCTATTTACCTGTAAAACGATTATGCCGCTGCCCATTGCGACTTGGTTTCGGCTTTGCACGCGATGGGTGATGATGAGAATGCAATTAAGGAGTTTCAAAAGGCTATTGATTTGAAACCTGGTCATGTGGATGCTTTGTATAATTTGGGTGAGCTTTATATGGATATGGGTAGGTATCAGAGAGCTTTGGAGATGTATACGAGGGTTTTGGCTGTTTGGCCGAACCATTGGCGTGCACCGCTCAATAAGGCTGTGTCGCTTGTGGGTGCTGGGGAAAATGAGGAAGCTAAGAAGGCTTTGAAGGAAGCGTTGAAAATGACGAATTGGGTTGAGTTGCACGATGTTATATCGCACTTAAAACAGTTACAGAAAAAGAGGTTGAAAGGGAATGGAGGGGCTAATGGGGAGGAGGTGTTTATCATTGTAGAACCATCAAAATTTAAGATGGTTACTGAGAGGATGACATTGAGGCAGGAGTTGGCAATTGCTCTTGATGTTAGGGCATTTCAGAGGATAACTAGGTTGAGTCGGTGTGATGTTGAACTTTTGAAGAAGGAGATAACTGAAAACAATGCACCTGTGTCCTATTCTGGTATGGGTGTTCCTGAGAAACCTATTCGCAAGGCTTCATTGGAGGTAATTCTCCGCCGGTTGCTCAATTTCTTGAAGCCAGAAACTTTTGTTGGAACTGTTAAAGCTATAAACCAGAAAATCCTTTCTGTATTGGATGAATCAGAGTCGGGTAGAGTGGATTTGGGCATGTTTTTCGTGGTTCTTGCCCCAATTTGAAGGAAACGGGTTGCATTTGATGCTTTGTTATGGCGACCTGTTACATCAAATTGTTAAGGGTCATCTACTTTGCCTCACATGGTATGAGTGAGATACTGGAAATCCATGGGGAAACAGATTAAGCTATGGTGTCCTTTACAGAATTCCTTGCTATGTTTGACGATCCTGATTGAGGTTTCGTTGTCATGCCTGGTTTCGTAAAGCTTGAATAGGTGGATAGGAATTGCCACGGTTATCATGTTTGCTCAGTTTGCCATTACCCTATCATTGGGTCGTGGTTCAAGGAGATGAAATCTCATTTCAGTTTGTGCAGTCAATGCCATAGTGAAGGAAAGGTTCCTCCTACATTCAAGATAGAAGAGTACAAGTTCAAAGAGTGTGCAAGTGAGTGAGAAGCAATGAAGGATAAGTGCATGTGGTTCGGTTTGCATTCGAAGAGCTCCTCCCCTAGCTAGGTATGTTTAATTTAATTTTTTATGTTCCTGTAATATTCCCCTACGCCAATTTAGTTGTCCAGTGTGCAATATATTGCTCATAAATGTGTTCAGAGGGCTTTTGTGCCCTTGTATAATAAAATCGAAGTGGTCGTTCTAATGTCATAGTTTCTAACTGCAAGTGTAGAGATCTCTTGTCAGCTGTCATTATTCTTGTTATTCCAAAGAGGAAAAAGAGTTGTGTGGTGGCTTTTGTTCACATCCTTTGAGTTATGTTCATGCCTGGGGATATATTGTGGAGCTTTAAATTTCTGGTGTGTGCTACTGGAAGTTCAGGAGCTTATTAGATTCTCCTCGGTCATTTGTTCGGTAGGGATTATGTGCATATGTAGTTGATCACTTGTACATTTGGGAAGGTATGTACATGTTGTGAAGCTTGAAACGTCTGTTGCGTTGCTGGTGGAAGCACAGGAGTCCATTGGATTCCTCGGTGATTTGATTGGAGAAGAATATGTGAGGAATCCATAGATCTCGTGTCTTTTGAAAGCTACTTTTTTGGTGAAGAAGACTACTTTTCTTTTTTCGAAGTTTTAGGCCTAACTCATCCAAATGAAGGCCTAGTCTTGTGTTAAAGCCTCTACTGAGGATGATGGCATTAAGGCAAGCTTGGTTCATAAGGTTAGAGGCTACTTCATCTATTGGCATTTGGAAATTTACTGTTAGCCCTTTAGGTTGGATACCTATGGAATATTCAACATTTTGTCAGCCAGGTTTTAGGTGGACTAAAGGGTCCAGTCTCTGCTCGAGTCAATTTCTCAACTGTTCGTCTATCTCTATATACTATCGAGCTGCACATGTTGGGAGTTTTCGATTTCTCTTGGATCTCTGCTCTAAGCCCCTCATGCTTGGTTAAAATAGTCTTAGGGTTTCGGCAGTTATTACCAAGAACTAACTTTTAGAAGAAGACGCTCAAGAAATGTCCGGCCAAGAAGTGCACGAGTGGGGGGATTTTTTAATGGTCATTTGGTTTATTTACTAGTATAACTTTCAAAAGAGGACACTCAAGAATATTTAATTTTCAGGTGGCATTTTCATAATCATAAATGCATAAGGGTAGTGATTAAGCCAAAATCAAATTTGTTGGTGTCAAAACTCACAATTAAATTTGTAACGCCCCTGAATTTTGGTTTATGAAAATTTCGTTAAATATTTGAATTTTATTTAAATTGCTTATTTTCACTTGAGTGACTATATGACTTCTTGTTTATTTTCGTAGTTAGATTTTGGTCGTTGATTAAACTCTCGACTAGAAACCCTACGTGACCAATTCGGTTAGTTTCCAACCGACTAGTTGGAGGAACCGAGCCACCAACTTGCCTAGTTACTAGATGAACCTTTTAGACCTTTCGAACCTTTTAAACCTTTGCTTTTATCCATTGGTCCATAATGGTTAGGGTAATTTTTGTCCATTGGATAATAAACTTTTTATTCCAAAAAGTACATGTAGTCTTTTTAAATTATTATTTTAATAAAAAGGTACTTGTACTCTTTTTGTCCATTGATTATTAAAGGCAAGGAGAATTATTATCCATTGGGTAATAACCATTAGGGAAGTTAGTAACCATTGGGTAATAACTCTTTTGACCAAAACAAAGTACCGATGTGACTAGGGAACCTTTCAAATAAAGTTGATTTGACTTGTACTTTATTATTATTTTAATGGGGAGAATCCTAGCATTTTTATTTAATTGGGGTACTTGGTACCACACCTATATTTAATATAGGGCTTTTGTCACATGATTTAAAGGATCTTGATTATTTTAAAATAAAAGTTCCCTAGTAACTATTGTCCATTGGACAAAGATTGTTAGGGTAATCTTTACCCATTGGACAATAGCCTTTCCTTTATTATATTTGGTGAAGGACATGGGTATATATAAACATGTGTATATATCTCATTTCAAAAGGACATGTAGTCTTTTAAAAGACATATTTTATTATTTAAAGTACTCACCCTTTATTATCCATTGGATAATAAAAGTTAGGGTATTTATTATCCTTTGGGTAATAGCCTTATTCTTTCAACTAGTACATGGGCTATTTAATCTAGTCTTTTCTTAAAAACCCATGTGATAAAGTACATATTATTTTTATAAAAAGTACTTATTAGCCTTAGTAGCCCTTAAGGCCTAATATTCTCCTAAGTACTTTTTTATTATTTTGTATTGGGGTTTTGTACCCAATTGAATTAATTTATTGGGGAGTTGATCTTCCTAGATTACAAGTACCCTAGTTTATTTGTTTACTCAAACATGTGCCTAAATTGTATTTCTTTAATAGGATTTGATTTTGGAAAATCTTGTACCTTTGTACCTTTCTTATTCTTTCTTGCATTTGTTATATATATATATATATATATATATGTGTGTGTGTGTGTGTGTGTGTGTATGTGTACTAGGAGAGAGAGAGAGAGAGAGAGAGAGAGAGAGAGAGAGAGAGAGAGAGAGATTGCCAAGAGAGAGAGAGAGAGGGGAGCCGAGAGAGAGAGAGGGAGGGAGAGAGAGAGAGAGGAAGAAAGAAAGAGATGGATTGTACCTTGACTTGACCTACCTTGATCTTCCATGATCTTTCTTCATCTTTCAAGTCCATGGGAGAATCTTTTTCCTAACCAAACATAACTTCCATTTGTACTCTAGGATTTGTTCAAAACAAATCTTCCAACATATCTCCCATAATCCCATCCTTGGTACATCTTAGCCATGCAAGCCTAGGGTTAGCCTTTTGACCTTCCATAAAGTGCTTGCCATTTGTCAAAATTTGAGGAAGAGAGAGAGAGAGGGGGCCGGCCATGAAGAGGGAGAAGGAGCCAAGGTTTTGCCTATAAATAGGACCCCATTCCAAGCATTGAACTCACACCTTCTCATTTGCTCTTCCTTCTCTCTAGAAATCCTTGTTTCTTTCCTTGTTCTTCATGTTCTTGAGTTGTTCTTGAGTTCTTCAAGAAACTCATCCTAAGCCGCCACTAGACCGCCACTCGACCACCCCTCGATCCAAAAATAGTAGTAGTATTAGTCAAGTAGAAGTTTCGAGAGAAACCTTTCTCTTTCGAAGCTACCGAGAGCATTCCGTAGGACGTTACTCCGTCCGACCACCGACGTACTTTCCGACCGCCGACTAACCTTCCGTAGCCGACTACCGCCAAGAAGGATCGTATGGAATACCTTACTCACTTCCTATTTACTTACGTATTTAAGTTTAACGCTGTTATTTTGAATCGCTAAGATAGAACTATTGTTTGACTAGAAGTAATTGTATTTTGATTTTTAAAGATGATTTTGAGTATGAATTTATGAATTGCTTGTATTACTTGTGGTGTGATAAAGCATAAGTGATTTCACTCCAAAGGCGTCCGTACATGTGGCATTGTGCTTGAATAAAGCATAAGTGATACACTCCAAAGGCGTCCGTACATGTGGCGTTATGCTATACGTGATTATTTAGCGTGATAAGTAGTATAGAATTGGATGATCTTGTTAGTATGTTTCATGCTTACTGCGGAGTCTTTGCATGATAACGAGACACGAGAATCGAGAAAGTAGAAACATGACACCTAGGGTGTGGTTAATGAAAGGAAATGTTTTCGAGGAAGAAAATATTTTGAAACTACATAATGACCGGTTTTGGGTGGCATTATGTGAGTTGTGTGTGTGTATTTTGAAAAGGGTGAAATGGTTTTGAAAACCGCAATGTGGCCGGACATGGTAGCCCATTGTGTGGTGTGTGTTTTGTGTGTGTGCCAATGGGAACCCGGTGCAGCGGAACCATTGTGAGGATACTTGGGAACCCGGCGCGGCGGAACCAAGGTTGGGTGTGTATGCTTGGTTATCCGCGGTACGGAGCCAATGCAAATGATTTTAAAGTGTGTAGCTTGGTTATCCGCGGTACGGAGCCAATGCAAAACAATTTTGAAAGTTGCGTGTGTGCTTGGTTATCCGCGGTACGGAGCCAATGCAAATGATTTTAAAGTGTGTAGCTTGGTTATCCGCGGTACGGAGCCAATGCAAATGATTTTGAATTCAAATGATTTACCAAGGTTGTTTTGTAAATGAAAATGATGACACGGTCTACGATGAGTCGCGTAGGAGAAACAAAGGAAATCTTGGACACCAACGATAGATGATTATCGAATGTGGATGTGTCATTGTTAAACTATGTATATACCTATCGTGTGGAAATTGATGTTTATTTTAACTGTTGTTTGTAAGTTATGGGTTAGAGGGTAAGGATTTCCCTATTGAGCGTTGTAGCTCACGGTGTTGCCTTTTTGGTGACCCTGACATATTATATTGGTGGTGACGCCGGTATAATGTGTCAGACCTTGTAGATGTTCAAGACGAACAGTTCACCGTGGAAGCCTCTGGAGCTGAAGAGCTGGCTAGGATGAAGGAGCAGGAGGAGCTGTAGTTAGGAACCCTAGAATCTCCCCTTCATTTGTGTAAATATTGAACTCTTATTGAGAGATTGTTGTAATAAGAGCCAGACTCTATTTGAGGTTTTCAATGAAATTGTCCTTTTTAACGTACCCAAAATTCGGGGCGTTACAAAATTTGCCATTAAATGATTTATTTGTAGCAGCGAAGAAGGTGTCGTGGTGACAGCAAGAAGGCCCCTTCATCCCAGATTTGAACTGTTACAAATATTTTGAGAAATAATCACCTTTAACTAAAAAATCAATTTTTTTTTTAACTTTTTTTTATTTAAAATTGGTTATTTTTCAAAATATTTGGGTAAAAGTATTATTATTTTTTTCCGATTCGTCTAGTCGAGACAGATCAAAAAGTCAAAAAAATTGGCACAAAATTAATGCCCGAAAAAGAACTGCAGTGATCTTGAATAGGGATCCTACAGCAATAGATTGAACCCCCATAAAAGTACCACTAGATCGAGCACCTGTGATTTCGTATCCGGTCAAAATCTTGGCTACAAATTCGAATTTTTTTTGAATAAGGTCAAATTAAAAGTTATGGAAAAACTTAAGTGGAACGTGGTGTAAACTTGATTCCCAACATTTAGAGAAGTAAATTGAGAAGCTTGGAAGTCAACAATGGCGGAAAAAATTTTCCAAACTCAAATCCACTAATTACCTATATTTTCAATTATTACTTTCATTTCTTTCTCTACTCATTACCCTTGTATCAAATCATTAATCTCATTTTTCTCTCTATCTCTCTCCACTCATTACCTCTATCCTAAATTTTTATCCTATTTTCTCTCCTCACTCATTACCCAAAAATTTTCCAAACTCACAACCGAACAGGTTTGCGGCATTAGTGAATCATCATGTTCTAATAGAGCTGAGTCGAGCACAAAAGTCATTTTATTCGGTACTGTCTTTGTAATGATATAGAACCGCATGAGTTCTCCACAAATTGAAACTCTCTTTTATTTCCAAACGATTACAAACTGCCAATGCTATCTGGAAAATCACATAGTACCGAATACTCTCTCCGTCCCGTATTAGCAAAATATTGAAAAAGGATGTGGATATAGAAGGGGGGAGGGAGAGAAAAAGAATATCTATTTTTGGATGAACTTCACTTACAACTCCTGTGGATTGCTCAATGTGCTGATACAAGACCTTTTACCTTCATTTATTAGAACGCAACACTTTGTGCTTTGTGAAAGCACAAAGTATAATGTGCTAATTAACGAAGGTGATGAGATATATCCGCACATCGAGCAAACCATATGGGGTATATGGCTATATGTGAAGTTTGCCCTTTATGTTTCAAAAGTCATGCTATAGTTCACATTAAATGGAACACTTCCGTACTTGAAATTACGAAACACTTTTGTATGCAAAAATTTGACTTTCTTCGCACCAATTTGAAGGTATGGAAGAAGAAATCCATTTGCTAGCCAATGAAAATGCTACTATTTGGCATGTTAAGCTCCCCAATTTACATTCGTTAAGTCCGCAATTATGCTACACTGGATATTGATATACTTCATTTGCGTTTTAGGTGCCTAAAGCCGGTTGTGATGATTTTCAAGCCAAACAACGAAGGTTAGCACTTGTGGATCTAGCTAGGTGAAGTGAGTGAGGTATGAGGCAAAACGAAAGGCCAACGGCTGCAGAAGACTCAAATCCATCCAGTTGCACCTCAAAAATGTCAAAACAAATTGGAAAAGATCTGTCATCCAACCAGACGAGATGCCCATCCAACCGGACGAGCCAAGATTTAAGCCTCGG